>JAHREE010000228.1:5552480-5863080 GCA_033628505.1 Tringa tobata | reverse complement strand
AATCATAAAATAGGAATCACATGTCTAATTCCAATGCAACTATTCAACTGATTTTAAAAAATTCTGACTATTAAAGTTCCAAATCACCAGACACCTTGTGCATTTCCTAATTCATGCTGTAACCTACTCCTAACCAGCTACCTAGCTTAGGCTAAGTGAACCACTTCAATTTTTCATGGAAATTTGACGCATTGCATTGGATGACTTTTACCTCACATTTGTAGAAACTGACTTTCTTCTTATATTCTTATATTCTTCTTCTTATATTCAAGCAAAATCTGTGAGCAGCTATCCCATTCACATACATACTCCAAACTGCTGCTAATGTAGGATAATGATCCTGTACAGGGGGTGTATGTATTTGTATGTAGACATTTCAGATATTAACATTGTATTTCTGCATCCAGCTATCGTGACTTTTACTAAACTTGCCAGTGATATACACGTTCAGGAAAGGAGATAATCTCTGCATTGCATTACTTAACATGTACTAAACCAAAGATACAGAATCTTGGAAAACAAAGAAATAATACAAATACAATTTTCGTGCTTTATTCAAATTGACCTATGTTTTGATATGATTAATTGGATATGGAAATACTAATGCATTAATGGTAAAACCTGAATTAAGTGCATCAGAGAGATCCAGCCACAAATCTGACTCATGCAAACTATGTCTAAAAATGTTATAGTTGTCAGCTACAGAGAAGTCTAAGGCAAATACCTAGCCCTAAAACATCCATGCTGAAGGCCCATAGAGGCTCTATAATTGAGGCTTTGTTTATCAAGGTAACCATGGCTTTAAACAAGAGAAACAATTCTCCTCTGATTACTAGACCAGTGGAAAAGAATGACATCTCCCTCCCTTCTTTTGGGGGAGCATCTGGCACCTCTCATGCATTGTAACAACTTCTGTGTCTTTCGTGGATATAAAACACAGGCAGTTTCCCTCCATCCAAGAGACAATACAGCTCTTTTTTCCCAGCTATTTCATCTGATGCAATACCCTTCATTTTACTCAAGTACTTAATGAGACCACTTATTCGAGGTTTGAAGGACATCTGTGCCTGTTACCTAGAAATTAATGCTTCTGACTTAGAACAAGGGACCACTTTAAACAAAATCTAAAACCTAAAGAGATTGCTAAGAAAATATTGCCTGCGTGTTTGGAATAGCTATTAAACACCCAGTGTTTATACACTGCTATTTGCAAATGCCAGAGATGAGTTTTAATCGACTCAAAACCAGTTTAAAAACACTGAGTAATCACACCAGTGAAAAGCAAAGAACCAGCCACTTCAATCCATGAGAATTAGCATTACACAACATTTTTGATAGTCGTTCAAAACAAGGATGTTAATGGAAACAAGCAACTTCCCAGGGTATTTGTTCTACCCCTTTACTATGTCAGAAAAGTGTCATGTGTTGCAGACCAACTCCCAAAAGGATCCTCACACCAACTCTGTAAAGTGAATATCCATCAGAGCAATGAAGGCTAGAGCTGAATGCAGAATTCAGTGAAATATGGGGACCCTCTTTTCCCACCTGCTTTGCACTGCTTCTGCTCCATGAGTTGTAGCATAAGTGCACAGGTAACTAAGCACAGGTTGAGAAAAAAAAAAAAACAAACACAAACAGAATTGCTCCAGAGAGAGATGTCCATCAACTCTATTTTCCTCTGCTACCATGCTAGGCTTATAGAAACCTATTCTGAGCCATAACATCTAGCTTTTTCATAATATGTAGAAGGAAGTCACATCGACCCCAAATTCAGGTTAAGTTATGGCAGGTCTTCAGCCCGTGCTTACATTTAAGCACTTGTCAAGTGCTGTTGTGAATCTGGCCTCATTGTGCAGCCTTTAGGATATTGCCTTTTCTACCTTGATTTCCCTGCAACAACATGGTGGAGATAAGAAAACATTTAAGAACAATTAACCTTCATCAGCAGGTGTTTATTCACACTTAGAACGCACCCAGTGCGGTTTCAGTTGAAAGAACTGATGGTTGCTATATATTAGAAGCATATTTCAACAACATTTTCTGAAGTCACATTCAAGGTCTCGTGGATAAGTCAAGAGGAACATAGAAAACAATGTATGTAACGATAAGCTGTAATGTGACCACATGCCACCAGCAAAGTGTCACACAATGACAGCACACCTAATAAAATGTGACAAGATGGGACACGATCAGACGCTACATATGAAATGCCACAATATGCGACTTCCATGGTAAGATACAGCTGATGAGACACCCTGCTGCAAGAAGTAATTTTGTCAGATGCCACCAAACTGGTTGGGAAGAAATGACGAGTGGAAAGAAAGGGAACATTCTGTGAAAAAAATCCCCATCTGATCTTTTCCCAACCTCTTTCTTGCTTTTTCCCTTTTCCTCGCCAATTTCTTGACATTCATCCTTGGTTGGGCTGCATCTGGTGCTTCTGTACGCTGATGCTTTTTAATTAGTAACCTTGCCTATGGCAAAAGGATTTGCAATGCCTAAACATCTGATGCTTTTTCCAAGTTCTGCATGGACCAGATTGATATAGCACAAAATAATCTCCTCTCAAGGGAAACGTGATTTGGGTAGCTGTGCTGACATCAGGGAGGGTGTAGATCCCCAGCCCAAGGTCATGTAAATTTAATTCAGGGACTGTTTGCTCTAGGCGGGAAAGTTGGCTTATAACTGAACAATCAGATGTAAATGTTCTGTGCTTCTTCTGCTACCATAATGAATTGCAAAAACATGTTCCTCTTCTAGTATAATTTTAGCATAAGTTACTTGTAGTTATGAACCCGGATGTAATTAACCACCATAATTGTACTAAGCCAATCATATTCTGCACTTGATCATAGTGATAATAGGCTTGGAGAAGTACTTCCTACATGAAAAGATTTTCTCAGATTTACACCAGTGTGATACAGTACAATTGGGGGCAGGGAGAGCTTTCCATAGCTGTAAACAGTACGCTAAAATTCAGCAACTTACTTAAATAAATTCAGGTACCACTAAATTGTCCTCTAAATCATTCACTGATTCTAAACATTTCATTACTTCTCAAATGGGAGTTGCAGTACCCCTTCCCTCTGTGCTTTTTCCAGTGACTTGCCATATCTCTTACAGTCTTACCCTGATCTGCTGCTTTGAGCCTTTTGTGCAACCTTTTGCACTGAGCCCTAGGAATCTCAGAACTAAATCAATTATGATAATTCTGAATCATTCTCAAACTTCCTAAGGATTAAACAAACTGCGGGACCTTTCTCCAACCGGTCTTACTAGATCTTTCAACTTGAACCAGTATGTTGACACTGACCATTTTAAACCAGTTGTGTAGTCTCCATTGCATATGCGTACTTAAGGTGCAACAGAATGTGTCTTTTGAGCAATGAGTGAATTACAGGAGTATCCCTCTATGCCTTTACTCGGTAAATGTGGATTTACTCAATACAGACAGGCACAACATCATATCACAGGCACTGGCTCCCCACCCTGTTGCCTTTGTACACAGCAGTAAAAGCTGCAAGCCCACCCACTGGAACTGGGAGAAGCTCATCTTCCTCAGCTTCAGGAAATCAGGAAAATGGGCTGTAATATGACTAATAAAAGGGTACTTTATGAGAGTCGGCATATCCTATTTAAAGGTGCTCATAAAACACCCTTCTAGCTGCAGCATGAACCGCTGTTATTTGGAGAGCAAGGCACAGGGGCTGGAGACCCATCTCCATACCACACAAAACACATGCAAGGGCCCTCAAAGGCCAATGACAATATTTGAGTGAAGCCAAGCAGTCAGTAAAAATGCTGGTGAATGGCCTGAAAAATGCAGAAAGCAAAGTGTGAACTTAAATGCAGTCTGTAGGATTCCTTTGGCTAGCACATGGCAGAATGATGGAAAGAACTTCTTTTTCATGCGCCTGCCCTTGCTCTGCTGCAGGTTCAACTTCTTGACATTTGGCTTATGTGGCTGCATTTACAAGCATTTAATTCTTATTACCTTAATTCTGTCTCACAATTTTTTGCCATCACAGATGGCAGAATTTTATTCACTAGTGGTCTGGCTGCACTTCAAACTCCCCTGCTCAAGAGCAGGATGTGCTGCCAGGATTCCACAGCTCTCTCCATTCCCAGCTTCTTAATCCTTCACAGGAAAAACCCTTGCTTCTAGACAGGACAGGAAAGAGGGGCACCTCGCACCATCCCAGCTGTCCTGGTTCCTCAGTCCCAGATCTTTGGCAGTTTTACAGACAAGATTTAACTCTGCAAAAAAACCCCACTGATGTGAATGACTGGTGAATGCATTTTGGTCAAAGCCACAGTCTGTGCTGTGGAGTTGGAAAGGGATTTGCTCTTACTTTGCTGCTTCATGGTAATTGATTGCTGATAACCCAGAGTGAACTTTGCCATAGCTCACACAAAAATAACACTTGTTAGACCAGCAGAGCTCTCTCTACAGCCCCAATTATCAGAATGGTAACAGTAAGCTGGCAATGTATCTGTCTTCTCCAAGGGGTCCGCCATCCAGGCAGAGGTCTGCACACACGTTACCTGTACGTGCAACTCTGGCAGTTCACTTCTCCCATGTCCTTTGCTCTCTGCCTGCAAATCCACCTCTGATGGGAATATCAGAATGTTTACGAACTGAGCACTTATTTTAAAAAAAAACAAACTTAATTTTTTAAAAAAATACTTACTTAATCCCTTATAAAAGCATCTGCTTTTTTCACCCCCTTGCCTTGTGATTTCTCTGCTTACAATACTCCCCCCATCAAATCACACTGATTCAGCTCCCAGCAAAAATAATGTTCATACTTTTGAGAGCCATAAATGTAAGGTTTGATGTTTCACAGCCCTGCAGTGAGAGGAGGGGCAGGTATTTTCAAAGTCTGATTCTGTATGCGGTTTTGTATGTATCTCAGCTGTTAATTTTACCCTATTGAAGGAACAAAATTTCTAGGTTTGAACAAGGTGTGTGGTGCTTCATTCTAACCCTGAAAAGTGCTGGGATGTGAAATGGCCAGTCAATGAATATTTTATGTGTAAAGAGCCAGTTTGGGTCATTTTAGTGTTTCACGGTTTCATTATTTTTTAAATCTGGCCATAATAGGAGAAAAGGAACAAAAGCACTGTCCAGAACACAACTAGTGTGTAACTGTGTAAGATAAATACCTTGTGGCAGACATGTTCAGAGAACAAGACCTTTTCAGGACTTCTAGAAGTTGCCAGCAAGTGGAATTACTAAACTGATTATCCCCTTCATCACAAGTCTCTGTAATCTAATGGCAATTGCTCTGAAATGTCAGTATTAACAGTTAAAGTCAAACAACAAATTACTAACTTCAGTAACACTAACTTTGAATCCTGGGTCAAATTTACAGTGAATGACATGATTATACAATATATCCCAAAACCACTGTCATGTTTGCTCCATGATTAATTTTGATACACTCTGTCAACATTTCTGATGAGAGTCAACAGCAGCCGACCTTAGCCCCATGAGCTTTCTGCTCCCTGCTTCCCAGCAACTCGTGAGGGCCAAGCCCTGTCAAAATCAGTGACCTACACTGAAATAATCTCCCAATCATGATATTCAACCGAAGCAGAGAGAATTTAATTTCACAGGTCTTGGTTATCAAGTAAAATTAAGTTAGCAGTGCCTGCAATAAAACACTGTTACTGTTCCTAACTGACAGGGTGAGCGCGCTCCCATTACTCACTTGAGTAACCCCACTGGTATCTATGGGGTGACCAAGGTGACCTGCTGACCAGAAATAATTTAGGTCTATATAGGAAGTTGCCTGACACTTAATGGTCCAGGACTATGCCCTCAATTTCTCATGGCCTTATCAGACAAGCTGTTTAGAGTGAAACTTTCCATACCAGGTATCTGCCTAAGGCTGAACTTGATGAATTTTGAGGTAAAAGGTCCAGAATGAGAGAAAGGGAAAAAAGGAGTTACTTTGCCTGTGTTAGAAAAGAAGTCTTATTTCTGCTCACATGAGATGCTCCAGACCCTCCATGCTTTTAAGCAAGGGTTTGAAATTCTGCAGGGTTTAGCCTTGATGTCAAGAATATACATTATGTCATTCCTGTGAAGATTTGCCTAAATTTGGTCACTCAGAAGACCTCCGCCAACTTCCAGTTTGCACATATTCAGGAAGGACCTGTTAAGAGTTTGGCAGTTCGTTTTTCTCAACATTAAATATTTCCTAAGCACACTCACCTCCCCATTCTGTGGGCCAGGTAGACCTGGCAGGCTCCACAGGGAACTGCAAGCACTAAGCATCTCGTCCTATTGCTCTTCTGACCTATCAAGGGTCAAAAAAGGACAGGGCACATGGCCTGAAACTACACTACCACCTTTCCTGATTTTTGCTGCTGTTTCCCTGGACTCAGTGCAACATAAAAGTGGTAATCTGAAACCCACTGAGAAATGAGAAACCTAGAGCTGGCAAAACATGCTTTTCATGCCCCAAAGAGCTATGAAGCAATTGTAGAACTGCTTTGTAGTTCAGGTGAGACCCATATACTGGAAATGGATACGAATTCAGTGAAGTTCACTGAATCACATCACTTCTGCAACCTCTTGTCCAGGAGGCTCAAAAACTATTCTCTTTTAAACAAAATGAAAAAAACCAGCCAAAAATCCCATACCATCATTTGATCCTAGTAGCTAAGAGTTCACAGAAAAACATCAATTATCATGAAATTTGTGATAAAACTGCAAGACCTGACAATCCTGCCAATAATTGATTCAGATCTGAAGTAAGAACCTGAATTCAATCACACTTAATTCTGACAGAAACAATTCGGGTACAAGTCTGTTGAAGGCATTTATCCCACTGATAATGATTTATAACTTTACCCTGCCATACAGATAATTGGATTTGATTCCCAAGGTATCAGGTTTCTGCCTACACCATCAGGAATGTCTTGGTCTAAAAAGGTATGAAAATATTGACTATAAACTAAGAGAGCATTATGAATACTGTAGGACAGTGGGACGCACAACATCTCTTTTATATGCATGGTAATAGGACAACTACATTACTCATGAGTTATGACACTAACATAAGGGACTGCTCTAAATTTATGCCTCTAAAATGTTTTTACTATACCACAAAGTCATCATTTCAGCCTATTGCATGTATTGTTAAGTAAGGCCATTTAAAAAAAAATGAAAATTATTGTTATGCTTAATTGACAGTCTCTTTTCATATTCCTCCAATTGTATACGTCAGAGTTTAGCAGAAGGAAACCTCTTATGCTTTCACATGAAATAAGCAGTGATCCAAGTCTCCGGCAGTATAAAAAAGCCACTCTTAACTTTCATTGCTCAGGTGATATCTGGATTTAAATGACTCCCTAATTCAACAATTTATATTGTCCTGAAGAAATTCTAGCAAGGGAGATTATAAAAGGCAATGTTTCTTTCACAAGATCACTTTGAAAAACGGGAGCTGTTAAAAGTTTCTCAGGTGCTGGGAATCTGAGTTGTCACATGTGGAGATGAAGAGGTGGGCAGAGTACAGGTGAAGCAGTGGGAAGTTCACAATTAATGTCCTCATCCACACCTGGTAATTACCACATCAGAAATTCAATTAATGTCTGCTAGGAAGACTATAAGAAGCTACATGTTCATTGCAGAAAGGTATTTAGAATATTTCTATAAAAAACAAGTCAGTAAGACTGGTTCTTTCTACTTAATTCTCCCTTTCACCAGTTCCGTCTCAATAGATTAATATATCAAGAAATAATGAGAATTTGGGAAACTCAGATGAAAAATAACTCTCGCCCATAGTTTCCTGCATTATTGCCAAGAAAACATGAAGGGAACTGTTTATTCATTTCCAAGGACATAAGAGAAACAGTTGTTAATAGTTTAAAAAATGGTTTTAAGAACTACAAAGGATGAAAAGAATAATGATGGTTATTATTAAGAAACGAATAATGCCTTCCAGGATAATGTCAAATATATCTGGTGTTAAACACATTAACATGCCAGACAAACTGCTTTCTCCTTGCCCCAAGACACTCCCAGGTGATGGGTTTGGATAGACATAGAACAGTCCAGCGTCAGGCACAGCAGGGCTGGTAGGAGGGGGTAAGGTTCATCAGGGAGGCGTGTGTCAGCACTGTAACCACAATGCCTTCTGGTGAAACAGCAGCAATGGATCTCAGATCTCCCTGTACTTTACTGCTGCAGGAAAATAATTTTTTGCCTTGTCAGATTTAAATTACAGCAGATGTCTTTGAACTCCTTAACTCAACTAAAGTTGCTACTGACTCAAAGGGAAATTTGCTTGATAAATCCTGACTTTAAGGATTTGAATCCTGACTTTAAAATTGGAATCTAAGGTTATCTTTGTTGTGTGGGCCTGAAATCCCAGCGAATACAGTGAATTTATTTTTAAGCAGGATGGTGCAGATGTGACCTGGACAAGTGGCTAGAGCAAGAACCTGCGTTTGGTTGTTGGGCCAGCTCTGTAGGCCGGGAGGTCTCACAGGGGCTGAGCGCATTTCCTAGTCAGAGAATCACAGAATAGTCTAGGTTGGAAGGGACCTTTCTGATCATGGAGTCCAACCATCAACCTAACCCTGACAAAACCATCACTGAACCATATTGCTAAGCACTACATCTACCCGTCTTTTAAATGCGTCCAGGGATGACAATTCCACCACCTCCCTGGGCAGCCTGTTCCAATGCTTGATAACCCTTTTGGTGTAGAAAGTTTTCCTAATATCCAATCTAAACCTCCCCTGGCACAACTTGAAGCCATTTCAGAGCCCAGGGAGGAACCAAATGAGAGCAGCTGGTAAGAAACAGAGAAAGGACGTAATACTATTATAGCCATGTTGGCAAAGGAAGGACATTTGTTTTTCTTCATTTTTGAGGAATCCAGCTATCTGTTTTCTATTCATATTGAAGAATGACAATTACATTGGTTAACTCACCATTTTACAATATACATGAAGGGCCAAGGAAAGCCAAAGAATGAGTAATTTCTACTTGAGCCAATCTATTTATAGTATAAAAAGGCAAATACAGATCCAAACATGTGCTAAGGCTCTCTCATTGTAATGCTTTGCCCTTTGCACCAGTTCCCCCCTGGCAGTCTTTGGTGACTTCACTGTGTCTATGGAGATCCCCACAGCTGGCAGAAAAATTCTGCAACCGCAGCAATTCCCTCACTTATTATTTTTGGAAAAAAAAAAAGAGGTACGAGGTATTGGGCTGTGTGACTCCCACCAGTGCAGAAACATGTCACTGAAGGAGGCAGGTAGTGGTACACAATGAAATTCAGTGAACCTGCAGAAAATCAGAGCGTTTGGCCCCCATAGGAGTGAAATAACATGGAGATAAGTAAGTGAAAACTTCCTTTCTCTTGCAGAGCTACGGTGCATCCTCCAACATTGGGGAACTGCTGGAGACAGCAATAACTTTAGCAGCCTCTCTGCACCCAACCCAACAGCTGTCATTTTTTCTGATTGTCCTGGGCTGGTCGACACAGGACTAACTTTTCTTCTAATGCTGCACTTTTAGAAGACTCTAGTGTCTGAATTCATGAAAATATTTACTTTATAGCCAGCCAGGCTACGTGGGATTCAAGGTCTCAGTGTTTTCGAGCCTTGCCAGGTGTAGGGATGAGAAGGATCAAGGCCTGGGCATTTGACCCAGATTGGCCAACAGGATTATTTCATACCATGAACATCACATTCAATATAAATTAGAAAAGTTTGCTGCGTAGTTCTCTCTCCCTTGAAGGTGGTGGTCCAGAGAACTCCTTACCCCAGTGCTGGAACCCTGAGCCCTTCCTTTCCTCCCGAAGCTGTTGCACTCACAGTGTCTGACATTTATTGGCCACTGCTGGGATTGTAAGGCTTCCTGCTGATAGAATTGGCTGAGTATAATTCTTGTATATCGTATACCAGTATCGGGATTGACACTGGTTCTTTAGTATTATTGTTAATTATTCAGACTTATCCTATTAAATATATTTATATTCCAACCCTTGTGTTTCCTTGCTTTCCCTGATTCCCCTTTCTGTGTAGGGAGGAGTCATCGGGTGATAGAATAATTGTCCAAATGACAATAAATCGTTATGGGTTTTCTCAAACCATAACACTGATGAATATGGATTCCTGGGTCCACCCTAACTTTGCTGATGTCCCAGCTTGATGCTACAGCTCCCTCGACTGTCCCTCTGGAGAGAGAGAGGCACTCAGAGTCTGTACCCTCTAGATCTCCCTAGAACTGATGGCAAGTACTTACTGAGCTTTCCAAAAAGCCATCACAGCACCAATCTCTCCCATGGCTAAACGTCAATGAGGCAGAGATTTAGGGTTTACTCTCAATAGCTAGTGAACAGCATTGATGCTGTCACAAAAGACTGGGTTGTTTTAATAGTTTTTAAAAAATGTGCATTTTTTACATCTACATTTCTATACACCAAAGCAGGGCTCATTAAAACCAGGTGAGCAAACCAGGCAAATTCCTTTCTTGTTGAAGAAAGGTAGAATGGAGTATAGTGGCACTGTAATCCAAAGCCCTTCATACAGGGAAGTTCTAATTCCCAAACCCAAATTAAGGCTACACAGTACTGGGAATCATCAGTAGAAATTTAGATGATAGAAAGCATATTATACTGATAACTTCCTGAAGTCATGCCTATCTTTGTGTTACTAGTCACTGCCTGCATAGGTGAAGCAAGGTTAATCACAGTAGGAAACTGTTATGAAATAATTTCGACTGAGGAAATAACTAATTAAGTTTCCCCTGTGGCAAACCAGCATAGCTGCAAGCGTTTGAGCCACTCTGGAAACAATAGTACCATTCACAAGCTTAAAGCAAGTAGATTTTAGTATATGTAAAAAGAAAACCTTCATATATCAACAGCTATGATGGACACATTGTAACTCCATCTTCCATATATATATATACACACATAAGAATGTATGCGTACACTTTCTATGTAAAGAGGTTCCCCAGCACACTGAAGCCTGCTATAAACAACTGGTTTGTAACATGTAAATCAGCAAACACAGGCAAAGCTTTCAGCTTCTAAGAAAATCTTTCTGATCAAGTGTGCTTTTGCAAACAGATGCTGCAGAGCATGAAAACAACCAGTCCGACTAATTCCATCTCTCTCAGCAGAAACCCTATCTTTAAAAGTCACTCATCACTGAATGGCCTTTGGTCTGCAGAAAAATGTGAAGCATGCTTTAATTACATCCCCAGTGGCCTCCCATTCGATGTCCTGTCCACTGTATCTCTGGCGAGACAGCCTTATCTCTGGATATTTTTCAATTACACTAAACAGTATTTATTCAGGTCATCACTGATTCACTGTATCAGTATGTTGCCATTTGCTCTTTAAGCACAATTTTGAAAAGTGAAGTCTGCCTCATTAAACAGTGCAAGATTTTCAGTAACGCTTAATAATAATGGCTACATTAATTAACGTTACATTCAAATGGAATCCCTCTGAGGATACGTATCACGCTGCTATCATGTTTATACCTAATGCGTTAATATCAACTCATGTTCTTACAAGAAAATTGTTGCTTTATAACAATGCATTCTAGTTGTGAATTAACCACCGCTTGATGTTAGGTATGCTGCCCCTATATTTTAGTGTACTATATCATACATATGCTTCATTCACATTATATTTCCTCTTTGTAATAGTTAGTCGTATGCATCAAGTGAACTGGTTACCAGCCCTGTGCAGTGAAGATGCCTTTTCTATGTCATCTGAGTTTTCAGAGTCAGCCTCTTGCAGCACGCTGCAATACACAGAAAAATCCCCTCATGCACATCTTACCTCTTTGGTGTGGGTATGGAAGGAGACTGACATGTCCAAGAGAAGTTTCCTCTGTTCCACCCTCCGGACAAAGTCCTGAATCCGTACTTCCAGATGCCGAGCTGCTTTATAGATCTCTTCAGGGTCACATTCCCCAGTCTGAGCCAACTGCTCTGCAGCCTCCAAAAGCTTGTCTGCATTGGTGTACGTATTCTACCATTAAACAAAGCAAGAAACCAAGTATGAGTAATACAACTGTGGCAAGTAAACCCCTGAAAAAGGCTGTTTATAGTTTCAAAGGCATGAAAGCAAGTGATTACCAGAGTTTTAAAACAATAGTAATAATTCCTACTGGCACTGCCATCTGTGAAAGGACAATGTATAAAGCCACAGAGACTAATCCCTGAGCACAAATGAAATAATTTCTTATTTGAAACACCCCAGCCCAGCCCAATCCTCCCAGGCGCAGCAACAAGACTGCGCACTTGTTTATTTCCAAGTCCCCTGGAATTTCTCAAAGATAATGTAATGAAGCAAGTGGGACTAACCACCACAGAAGCCCATGGTACTTCACATGACACTCAACTACAAGTTCGTTGCAAAGGCCTCCAAACAGCTATCACATTACAGCATATAATCATGGTAGCCAGAGATGTCTCAAGATGCCTCAAGAAACATTTGCCTTTCACTGACTTTTGTGAGATAACTTGAGGAGACTGTGTCTTCAAGTTCCTTCTACATTGTTTCCTCTTGCCTACTGTTCTGTATCCTATTTCTAAATGGAGAAAGTCTCTTTGATTAGCGTGCAGCTGCCAATATGTAAGCTCACATTGCTTTGGAGGGGTATCATTTCTAGTTTGTCTGAGGCACATACCTGCCCTCCATTACAAAAGAATTTGAACACTTTGCCATCCTGAATAGATTCGCCCCATAGCCACAGCCTTTGTCACATGAGATGTATTATCCCTGCTTTACAGAGAGGGAAGTGAAGAGTGCAGAAGCAAAGTGATGTACCCAAGACAAACCAGACTGCAGAGGAACAGAGGTGAATACCATCAAACATACCTCAGCTTTCAAACCACCTGCCCATACTTTCTCTCCCTCTTTCATGTTTCTGGAAAACACCACTGAACTAATACACCAGAGAGTCTCATAAATAAGAGCAGAAATGGAAAGGGAGTGCAGTCATCTTCTCCATAGCCATGAAGCTATGGTTTAGTCAGCCGTGTTTAGTGAACTGAACATAGCAAGCTCTTGCTGTCACAGAAAACCTTCTTCACTCAAGTTGAGGAAAACAGCTCTGTGGCATTTAGCACTTAACAAAAATAAGGAGAGACAAAGATTTCAGCTTAAAGGTCTTTCCAGTACCTTCAGGTGAGATCTTCAGAAATGCTTGGTGTTGGCCTAAGACTGCTCCCACTGGGAATTTTAACCTCCCCATCAATAGAAGCAGAACTGCAACACTTTCCTTTTCAAAATCGTACTGAGAATCCTTCTCAGTTTAAAAATGCATTAACTTGATACTTATTCAAAAAATACCTTTGAACACTGCGGACACACATGTATTTCTAAGCATTAAAAGAACACTGTCAAACATAAAAGCCATGAACCAAGTCACGTTGTTATTACTTAGATGATATCCTGCTGCAGTCAATAGTTGTTGCTTGAGAAAATACTGAATACAAAGAGGGAACATTGGCCTGCAAGTGTTTAATGGGGGAAAATATTTCCAGTTATAAAAAGCAGAAAGAAAACAGCTCATTCACTGTTCATTTTCCCAATTTCTGAAGGCTGACTATATATATACAGTATTTGCATTTCTCCTTTTGGACTGTGAAGAACATATTCTAGACAGTTTTGTTACCAATAGTAAATTTTTATTCCCTCACTTTCAGGCCAATGCTATAATGGTTAGGTTGTTAACAGCAGCAAACGTTACGTTTTAATAATCATTTTTTGGAAACCCCTTTAGCTGAGAATTTGTAAAAAATGTTCCATTTAATATGATCTGAATTAGGGTCCAGTTTCACTTAACAGCATCCTTTCTGAATGATCTTCTTCCAATAGTATTTGGCACAAATGCCAAAGCTAGCACTATTTTTCAAAGTCTACTCTACTCTAGGGTTTTTCACAAATTACCACTACAACAGCTCAAACACCAGTCCAGCACCCTGGGGAGATGGCTGTCCCCTGCTTTTATTCATAATATTTAACATACTTTTAAACACATTCAGCCTCTGCTTATGGCACAGATTTGAGACACAAACATCTTTGTTGAAATACAGTATGAATACAGCTTTGCTGCATTTGTCCCTAACACCCTTATGTTCACCGCTGCTGAAAACCATTACAATTTACTGACTCCATCACATGCTGTACCTAATTACATCTAGATGAGGTGACTTCAACAATACAATGATCAGATACAAATATACTGCTTGGTGAAAAGGGTGTAGGCTGAGCCCCAGATTTTGGGGGAAAGAGTGCAGATTGGCCTCGAGGGAGGCTCTGGCCACACTGCATGTGTGGTCCTGCAGCACAAGGTTGTAGTGCACAAGGTTCTCCAAATGCAAAGGGGATTTTCCACAAGGAAGCTGGCTGGATGTGGAAGGAGGCACACGCAGTGTTTCATCTGGGCTGCGGCAAGCACTGTCAGCCTACGGTGATGCTTCTTTGAAGCATTCATACCTAATTTTGGACAAGTTTGCATAAATATGTTGTGCACAAGAAGCCTGAACACAGAATATTTTAAGTATGTTGAAATTTTTGTCCACCTCTTTTTCTGTTTTTGTCCACTGAGTTCCCAGGTAAGTGTTTTAATTTTTTAAAACAGGTGCATTTTATAATAGAGAAAAACACTAATGGCTTTATCCCTGACATTCCAGAAGGAAGACCTGTTGCTGAGCCATTTCCAGCTCCCTGTTGCAGATTTAAGACATTTAGTCACATTTCAGATAAGCAACCACATTTGGGAGTTAGCCACACTCGCCTTGAACTCCAGACTTTGACATATAATTGTCATCTACTGTCAGATGAGACATAAATGCAGCACAGGCCAAATAAGCTAGAGGTCAGTTATTTGGTAAGGGCCTGCTCTACTCTTGTTGTGTTTATGATTTATGTGTGCTTGAAGCAAATATCAGAACTTGTTACGCCTATTAAATATTTTCATGTACATCTATTTCTCTGCAAGTGTTGAGCTAAAACTATGTTGAACCTGCAAGCTTCATCCCTGTTGCTTCTGTAATGCTGCGCTGCTTGCCTGCTTTGTACATTTTCATCCTGAGCTCACTCTCTTGCTAGTAAGCTCTTCAGAGTACAGACCCTTATTTCATTTGTTTCGAGCACTTCGTACTTTTTTGGTGTGACATAACCCTGGATCAGGCCGGGTGAAACTCCAAGAGAGAATTAAGACTCCCAGCCCTTCTCAGACCTGGAAGGATCTACCAGGAGCACAAGATCTAGGTACATTTCCAAACTGGCATCAAGATTCAAAACTTTGGAAGAAGGTAAGAGCTAATGCAACCACAGAAGAAAATTTTCGCTACTAGGAGGACAATTATGGCTGTCCCCTTTTCTGCAAACTGCCAACCCATGGAAAGTTTTCTGTGGCATCCTGAGGAAGGTGACACCAAAAATGGCTAATCCCTCCAAAGGGGAGATCCCATGAAGAATCTCTTTTAGGTCTGTGGGAATTAGTTCCGGTCAAACAATAATAGCAGAAGTTCCACAGAAAAATAATCTATGAGCTATAAAATTATATTCTCTCTGGAGGTTTAGGGGTGTGTGGTATTTTTTCCTAATGTTGTATTAACTCCTGAGAGAACTGTCATGTGCAAATCCTTGAAATTGTCAGTGATCTGCTAACTGGCAATACAGGCTCCTGCACCATTTCAAGCACAAAAGCAACTTCCATCTCAAATATTTTAATAATCTTTCTATACTAATCTTTGCATAATCACCTATATCAATCTTGAAATCTTCAATCACAAAGAAACAAAACCTCACCCTTCACATTTCAGAGTGATAATGGCTGTAACATACACTTTGAATTAATTTTAGATGGAACCAGGAGGCTATATGAAAGCCTCTCTTCTGTTTCTTGCAAATAACAAAAAAGAAACACAATTATGGAAAAGAAATAGACTAACAAAACCTATCCAACAATTCTTACTGCAATTCAGAATTAGAGGTGATGGCAATATTTACTAACAGGATTCCCATAACTTTGGTTCATTAACTGTTAAGAATTTGATGTTTCTTAGCAAGTGCAAAAAAAAATGGTTTATGAAAAAGTTGGTGTGAAATTTGCCAGTTACTTTTATCATAATTTCCTTTGCATTTCAGACCAACAAGTGCCAAAATGTCAGGATCCATTTCAATTTCTGACCCAGGTAGCAGATCTCAGCCACTGTGTATCCAGGTTAAGGTATATGAAGCCATGCCTGCATTGGAAATGCACAATCCAAACACAGCTCTTTCAGTTAACTGCCTAAGAGATTTCCTTAAAGTTGAAACAGGCATTATTTTGTCAGTAATTTTTGTGTCAGGGAAGTGTTTCATCAACTGTTCTCTGCAAACCTTAACCCAGAGTAGGAGTTGCACTGATTCTCAACATCAGAGAGGTTTGGCTGCGTGCAGTTTCTGCTTGGCCTCATCTGTTACACAAAAAATAGTACCACAGTGCTCAGAGCAAACCAACCAAAGGGCCCAAATTCTGGTTTGAAAGTATTTGGCTTTTTTTTCTAAAAATAAATAATTGCAGGAAAAAATACTGAATAACGTATCAGTTATTTCTTCGACCAATGTAAGGTTACAGGCAGCAGAAGAGAAACATTTTGCCTTTCTAATTTATGATATGTCTTGCAAGCTAAAGAAATCTAGTATCTTAGTCACATAGAAATAAATTAGAATAGAACGGTATAGACTATTTTGGTTGGAACAGACTTACAACAATCATCTAGTTCAACTGCCTGACCAATTCAGGGCTGACCAAAGGACAAACCAAACACTAGGATGCCTGTTCCAGTGTTTGACCACCCTCTCAGTAAAGAAATGCTTCCTGATGTCCAGTCCAAACCTCCCCTGGTGCAGCTTTGAACCATTCCCATGTGTCCTGTCACTGGGCCCCAGGGAGGAATGCTCAGCACCTCCCTCTCCCCTTCCTCTCCTCAGGAAGCTGTGGAGAGAAAGGAAGTCATCCCTCAGCCTCCTTTTCTCCAAACTACACAAACCCAGAGTCCTCAGCCACTCCTCACAGGACATTCCTTCCAGCCCTGTCACCCGCTTTGTTGAACTCCTTTGGATGCATTGAAGTATCTTAACATCCTTTTTAACTAAAGAAAAAAAGGAAACACACCAATCATATATATTTGTGTTTTCACTGACCCTTCCCCACATTTTTAAGGCATCAATCAATTTAGTGCAGCATTTTGGTTTCGGCCCAAGTGCATTTTCAGAAAATGATTCCATGTAGTTCTCCCTCTACTCCTAGCAACTACGCTTATAACTAGTTTGTTGCTGTGTGTTTCTAGGCAGATTACACTGAAAATTGCTGTGTCTAATGGTAGTGCAGGGCAGAGTTTATGGCCCAAATCCAGGTAACTTTTTTCCAGCACAATTTCCCCTTTCATGGTATTTTACAGCTGCTTATTATATTTAAGAGGTTTTCATGGTAACTGTCTCCAAGATTTCCAATGTCTCGTGAACCCCGCTGATTGGCCAGAGAAAGAAATTTAGTTGTAAGCATCAGGAGAAACATGGGGTAGGGGAACAGGGCAGGTGATCAGACACGCCGTCACATTAAACACAAACGACATACTCTAGACACTGCACTTCCTAAGCAGATGTTTAGATATGCTGAAGGAGAATGAAATAGCACTGGTTTGACTTATTCTGTGTTATCAAGTTCTGTGAAAGGCAGTTCCTGGCAATGGTTTCTCTTACTGATTCAGAGGGCTTTGTCACCTAGGTTTTACTGTGTAAAAGGCACAGAAGAGATGGCATCTCTAGAGGCCAGTAAGTACTGACTAGAGAGGGAACTTAGATAACTAGCTTAGATCTGATCTTCTTGACTAAAGACTAGTGATGTGACTCCCATCTTATGCCTGGAGGCTGAAGCTTAGGAGACTTATTAGGCTTTCTCTGATGTGGTATCTCCTTTATGTTCTTTAGAGTCGTGACTTGACTCTTCAACACCAAAGATGAAATCGCAGTATTATTACTCCTGCTGTGAAGATGGGATGTAGAGACAAAGTTCAAAGCTCATCCATCTCTCACTGAAAACAGTAAAAAGGATCTTACTGACTTCAGCGAGAAGTGGGTCAGCCTCCCAGCCATTTACTCAAGATCGCAGAGGAGACAAAAAAATGGCAAGGGGCTAAAAATAGAACTCCGGAGGGCTCGTACCCCCGTTCTGCACATAGACAGCGGGTAGCATTCCTTCCCACAGAAGCTACAGCACGATTCACATTCATAAAACGATAACTGTGGAGCTGATTCTGCATTTCCACTCAATCCTTATAAACTATTGATATCCTCAATTATGAAGCTCAGTTAGTGCTATCAGATCCTTTGCTCAAGCCACTTTGTTAAAATTAGCTCAATTTTTTTGTTTAGGTTAAGTGATCTCACAGTCAGGCTTTTGTGGAGAGTTATATCTTTAGTAATTTGATATTCTAAAGCTAAAATGAGTGACCACAATGAAGCATTTCTTTGATAAATAAAGCTGAGGTTTAAGGAAGCATCCATCATTGTCAAAATTCCCCCTCCCTTAAGAAGGGCAAAGGCTAAGTGCATATGATGATCTAATGTAAGATGTGATTTTATTCAGTTTGAATTTCACATAATCAAATCAAGACCTGTTTTCTTACTTGTGCTCTATTGCTCTAATTCAAAACAGACTTACCAGGAATTGCAGTTGCAGAAGTTAAAGAGAGAACATCTCTCTGAGGTCATGCAGCCACTTGCTCTATCAGTACAGGACTGTTCCCTACTGTACAGTAGAATGGAAACTTCTTCAGACCTTTTTTAAAAATATCCAAGTTAATAAAGTTTCCATCACCTTCTTTTGCAGACTGCTCTCCCCTTAGATATGGCAATTCATCTTAAGTTTTTCTTGTCATAATTTTGCCCCAGTTCTTGCCCTGTCCTTGAAGTTTGAGGTCTTCAAATGCTACAGCTTGTTATATTAATCTTTGATGGACACGTAAGAACATGCCTACCTTTAAATGCGTGAATCACATCTCTTTAAGTAGTTTTAACAAATGAGGGTCTTGGGTAAGTTTGTGAGTACAAGTGTGTGTCACTGTGTGTTCAAGTATCAACCACCTGACACTTTCAATGAAATTACTACTATTCTCAGAACTGCATCTCTTTGCAATCACAGTTTAGTAAGCAGAGTGCCTGGAATGTCACCTCTACTTCAGCAGACCAGCACTGCATAGAAAACATCTCTCCCAGCTCCTGGAAAAGTTATCCTTGCAGCTGGTACATAGCGTTGAAAGGTCCTTACGCCTCTCATCTCTCATTGTGGGACTATGGCTCATTCACAATATTTTAAATTATTTTTCTTCAGACAACTTCTGGCTGAGCATCTGTATTTACTGATCCATTGTTACTTCTTTCTTCACTGATATTTGAAGCTTAGCTCAGTTCAGGAACATCCACAGATTTGGGCAATGTGAAGTTTGCTCCCATTTCAGATGGCTAAGAGGCCAGATATAATACCATGTTAGTACTAATTACTGCTTTACACCTCTAGTAATTCCATTATTTCAGTGGATTATCTAAGCATAAGGTATTTTTGAGCATGAATGAGAAATAAACAGTTCCCAGGAATGGCAAGGGGGATATCACACAGCATCCTCACTAACCATTGCCAAGAACCAGATATTTTTCCATGTATCATTACCTTTTATTTATGATTTTCCTCAGGGGTCATATATATACTGAGATGAATTTATTATTTGAAATTAAAAGAATGACGATTACACATTACATCAAATGCTGAAACCTCAGATAAATTGTTTAAAAGCTACCTTAGACCTTGAAACTGATAAATAAGCAAGATTAGAATTAACAGGTGGAAATATGTTAGCTAAAAGAATTCTTCTTTGCACTATTTCCTATTGAATGCTTACTTTAAATTAAAAAAAAAAGTTGCCTATGGTATATTTTATCACATCAACTGTTCTTCTCAATCAGGACTGCAGTCATACATCAAGTAAAGAACACTCTTATTACCACAATCATGCTAATTAACTCCAGTGTGATCACAACCATTATTCAATGAAAAACCAGTGAAACATACAGTGAAATAATGTTCTAAATGCCACACATCATATCCAATATTAATAATATGCAAAGACTCATAGATGGAACATGCATGCACATACCACACACACACAAAGAACAAGCAAACTTCTTTGCTCAGTGTGGTCAGCTTAACTGTCACTGAATTTTTCTGTCACCACTGAAAAGTACCATCTATGCAAGGACTTTATTTTGAATGGCTCCAAAGCTACTTTCTTCTTCTAAATCATAACGCTCAGAAGCACTTTTGCCAAAGATCTAGACTTTTCAAACTTCTGCTTATATATATTCTTTTTTAAAATGTTGTAAGATATTTTTTTTATTTTTGTTGCATGGGGGAAGACAAAGGATTTAATTCTTTTTGTAGGCAGAGAGACTACATCCACCAAAGGCATCACCTCGAGCCTGGCAAACTTCCTCTTTGCTCCCTGTTTTAATGAGTATATAAGCGCAATCTCCTCTATTTTTTTTTTTAAATAAAACACTAAGTACTTGCTTTATTTGAGATAAGTAAATAGTCCTCCTCTTCCCAGAGAAGCAATCTGCACACTTTTTGTTATAAGGAGGGCATATCACTGCAGGATTACACTGGAGTCTGATGCACATCCTTGAAGAAGGTGTGGTTAAAACTACCAGAAATACATGCACCTTTATACTTCGTGAGACGTGATTTAAGAAGTTTTGATCTACAGAACTCCATGTAGGAGCTGGAAGAACACCCCTTTGGCACAAGAACGAAGTTTTAATCTCACAAAGCCATCTTTGGCATCTTTCCTGGGGTAAGAGAGGTTGCCAGCTGAGACAGCAGTGCCGCCCCTGGAAGGCTCAGCCACTGGGTGTAACGCACAAACAACTCTGTAAAACTAAAGAACCACCAGAGGAAACAATTTTCAGAGACTGCATTGGAAAAACTTGACAGCTTTAACTGAGGTGGTCTCACAGCCTTTCAAAGCCACCTCACTTTGGCATCTTAAAGCACCCTAAATAGAAAGAGCATCTACTTAATATGGAGGCTCATTTTGTGCTTATAGGGGAAAGAGTAGGAAATATGATAGGGTTATGCAGGTAAAGGTAAATTAATACTCTTCAGAATTTTTTTTTTCTGTCACCCTACTGCTCTTCTGGGAGAAGCATATCTGATCTGCACAGCATATTAAAATGAGATGATGAAATACTCCCATTGCTGTTAAATATTTTCAATATTTTATGGACTGTACAAGGATGTGTGAAAATTAGGGAAGATATCTGAAATTGATGATTATTGGTCAAGCTTTATCCTAGCATTTGATCCTTGGTAATATCCATAAAATGAGCTTGATCCCTTCTCTTTGAGAACATCCTTGCACAGTAAGAGGCATGTGGAAGCGCGCAACAGCAAGGACAGCAGAACAATGAAGACAATATAACCCACTGAGATGCCACTGTACGGTAGTTCTGGTATCAGAATTGAAACTGAACTGGTTTCAAGGCCAAAAAATAATATCATCTGTTTTTAGTTAGTGTTATGCAGCACAGTGAGTGTACCAGTAAAACAGTATTATCACTGCACAACAACTTGATAGGTGATTAGCAGAGTGTATGAATGAGAGCTGCTCAAGTGACCATAAAGTAACTGAGCCTTTGAAACTCAGCAAAGGTAAGGGAGGCTTTTTTTTTTTTTTTGACAGAGATGACAAAGGAGCACAAGCAGACAAACTGTCAGAGAAATGCAGCATTTTGAAACCTTCTCAAATGATAAATACCAACAAGCCCAGACGGTTCACGGCAAAGCCCCACAACTTCTCTATGATAGGGGGAAAAGAGAAGGCGAGTGGAGAAACAAAGAAACGCGTGGCAGCTCAAAGGTGAGCAGCAATCTAGGAGGGCACAGTATTGGTTTCTGTCCCAAAGGGTCAGCTCGCATCTTTTCCAAGCCCTGCAGACATGAGTACAATCATGACAGCTTTATCAAGTCCCGCCGGTCTCCTGAATTGAAATAACTTCAGGCATTCTGGGTTTAATATCACGCTCGCATTTTGGAGATTTCAAAGTCACACTAACGACAGCGTTAAAAGCCTTTGGAGTGTCAGAAGCCCTGGGAAAAGTCAGTAGCAGATACAGCTGGCAGCAGTGCTGTATTGAAAACAGAGGCAGAAATAAACTTACGAGGATGTGAATTTTGTAAACTGCCTGGCTTTGTTTCTAGCATCTAGGTTTATATGAAACCTGCTTTAAATAAGACAGCACAGCGTTTCCTCTCCCTGTTTCCCCCACAGCCACTCCCCTGACTCAGCTGGGCCTTTATTTCCATTAACATAGAGACAGGTTATAACATCTTTCCTGAAGCACATTTTGAGATACATAGGACTGTTTATAGAGTGAGATAATGTTTAACAAAAGAAAATTCAGCAAAACTTTGTACTGAATTCTTCAAAGCTTTCAGCTTAAGAAATCCTGTATAGCCAACTATAGAGACTAGGCAGTCTGAAGCACAACACAATACTGCATATACATCAAATAACAATTATACTTTCTTTCTGTCTGGTAATACGTGACAAAAATATTACCATATGCAACATAGGCTGCTCCAAAAGGTAAGTCTACCATGAATGCATCATAGGACCTCAACATTTGCAGTGAATTCTATTTTGCCATAAGTTAAAGGCCACCTCTGACAAGCAAACTGATATTTGGATGAAAAAATACGGAGGAAGATATGCCATAGCCTTTTAGCAGGGTCAGTGCACTGCTGCAACCTCTGGAAGGACACAAGGGAGTTAATTAAAGTTTTCTCCTGCTCCTTTGAAACACAGGTTACCTGCCTGACACTGTTGCATTGCATCAGCTCCCATGCACCAAACCAGGTGCAGGAAATGGGCATCATGTCTTGTGATGCAGCTGAGCTGGTGCCATGTTCTAGCACCATCTATATTCCCTCCACACAGAAGGAAGCAGGGAGTCCCTTGGTGTCCTCCCGGATCCCTTCAATTTGTCCAGGCAAGTTAACTTGTAGCAAAGATTCACTTAGGGATTGGTCTTTCCATCCAGAGTAAACCTCACACTTCAGCACAGTGCCTGCTAGAGACAAACCACATCATGAGACTAAAACACCAACACTTCTGTTTTGTTGACGATTTTGGTATTTCTCAAGGAAAGGAGGTTTCTCAACATACCCTGTGAACAGGAATGGCGACACACCACCTGCCCACCACTCAGATAACACCTGTCCCCATCCCCCTACCCTCTGGACTTCAGATAATTTGATGGCGAATGCCCCTCTGCTATCTGCAAGAACAAAGCAGCCTCCCTGGCTTCAATTAAAGTTGAAGTAACTTTGTACTTCATCTCCTTGTTCCAACTCAGAGTCTTAGGAGCAGGTCAGCAAGATGGTCCCTTTGGATTCAGAATCTCTTCACTGTCAACATTAATTCAGCTCTCCATCATGTTTTACACATTGGAATTTGTTTCAAATGAGTAGAAACCATTCTCTGTATCTTATTAGATTTATAAACCGTTTTTTCACTACTGTTATTTCCTGACATGTGAACTGTCCGAACAGCTTACCCATCAAATTAGTTCTTCAGAGATGCCACCAAAGCAAAATGGACTAAGGGCTCAGTCTTCCCTAAAACTTGAAAAGATTAAAATCCTCTGTAACAGCTAGTGAGATGTACTGCATATTTATAACGAAGAAAAATAAGAAAAGGGGTCTTCACTACCCTGGAAGTAATAAACCATTTCATTTATTTAGTTTACACCAGACTTACTCATATAATCTAGAAAAGTTCCAGAAAGGGACTACCATTTTTCCGTGTCAGTCAGGAAGCATTTTAAAAATGTTTTCTACTGTGTGAAATTCAATTCAGGTTATACATAATCACAATAAAGATTTCAAAAAGATAACTTTTTTTTTTTTTAATTTCTGGATCTTATTAGGTGGCCACACATGATCTGAGACAAATATAGCTTAATAATGACTTACAGTGAGAGATCTGGTACAGAACAGTATTCCCACCAGAAATCTTCATGCTATAAAATGTATCGATTTTTGGCATGTGGTAGATCTCCAAGAATATTGCAGGCATATGAGATACTGCCTCTACAGTCAACATCTGCCAAATTTTTTACTATAAAAAATCCTGAGAGATTTCCAGTGTATTCTTTATTAAATGTTGCCAAATCCTTCCCTCTCCCTGTCCAATCCCCCTTCCTCCAAAAAGTCCCAAATCAGGCCCTCAAAGGATAAGACTGGCCGTAGTAGGAGACAAAAACAAAGATCAGAGAAATTCTCTTTGATTTGCCTTTTGATCTCTCTTTGCCTGCTATCCCAGAGCCCCAGTTTTGTGCCAAACCCAGAGCAGCAGGATCTGGGCACCTGCCTCCACCCCTGGAGTCATGCCCAGCAGGTCCAAGCAGCAATTCACACTCCCCTCACTATTCTCATCCCCAAATAATCCCCTTATTTTGTGTCCCTAGCCTAGCATATAAATACGATTCTGCTCTGTCCTCTGAAGTATCTTTTTTTTTTCTGTCCCACATATACATGCGACTACCAGAAAACTAAATTTATAGCGGTTAAATGACCTAGTGACCCAATTACCAATCCCAAGGGGGAGCATACACTCTGGTGAGTTGACTGATATTTCAGCGTGGCTGCACAGCCCTGGCTGTGCTCTGCTCCTGCTTCTCTCCCGGTTGGTTTTCAAGGCATGACAGAGGAGCGGAGCGGGAACAGAGCCCATCACACGGTGTGCACTGAAGAACTGTGATTTGGCACAGATAAAACTATGAATCCTTTGGGAAAGGGCCTGGCACTGGGAAGGACAGCTTGCCACCCTGCAAAACGAGTCAGCGATGGTTACTTTTTACACAGGAGGAACAGTGTGAATGCATTCTTAGATGGGCAGTATTTTTTTGAGCTTCTTTTGTGGTGGGAAAAAAACACCTACCCTTAATTTTAAAAAAGGATTCAACTAGGTCCATTTTGAGCCTAAAGCAAACCCCAGAAGATAACAGAGAGTAACACTGAAATTGTACTAGACTTCTCTCCTTTTTAATATCATCTATGTCAAAGTAAAACCATGGAGCACTGCAGGTTTCAGGTCCTTCCTGCACTCAACTTTGATGTGCAGGCATTGACAAATCCACGTTCTGGTTGTCAATATAAATTCTGGTCACAGACAAAATGACAAGGAACCATTCGCCAAAAACTAGTGCTGTCAGCCATCTCTCTTCTCTGTGCAGAAACACCCTTCATTTCACCCAACACTCAATGCATTCGCTTCAGCTCTCAAGTTGACACATTTAACGTGATGGCTGCACTTTCCATTCCCCAATATTAATGAGTCACAAACGCCCTTTTACGCTGTGCACTTTTGCAGTGAGCCCTAATATTACTCCGGGGGAGGCAAAAGCAGACTTTGTTCTCCGTTTGCTGTATAGCTGTGGATCTCACTAATGTCACGAGGAGTTACCTACGCTGTGCAGAAAAAACAACCCCTATGCATTGAAAAAAACACTAATAATAATGAGGGTTGCACGTTAATAGGACACAGTGTCATTCTTTTGGAACACATATTGGTTTCTGTTGTATTAGCTGCATACTAATACAGGCAACCACGCTAGACAAGCACATGTGCACATACTCACTGACAGTTCGGAAACACCTCCTGTCTCAATCCCTGACTTCTTGCAAATTCTGCATTTTCTTTCCCCCCAGACAAGCTTCATTTTAAGTGTAGTGACATGAGAAGGCTGATTCTGCTTGCTTTTCTCAGAATTTCTCTCCCTAGCTCAGCAAAGGCAGTACAAGGAGTGGAACCTGCGCTGTTGCGTATAGTAGTGCTCTAAACCAGACACTAAACAAAGATGCTGAAATGCCTCAAACCATATGCCATTTCCATAGTGACACAAACCAGTGCTTTCTGGGGGCTTGGTTATGCAAAACCAGACCTCACAGACCACAGTTATGGAGGGAAATATTAATGGCTGGATTACACGCACTGAATCAACAAGTGAATTATTTATCCACACATTAAGATTTCTGTCCCTGTTCACACACATGTAATTCCAAAAGACTTCTATAAATCCACTGATGTTGCCCTATTTCTGTACAAGGGAAACTGAGATCTGAAGTCAGTCCCAGCCAGGGAAATAAATTTTTAAAATATGTTTATATGCAATAAAATGTTGGTTGAATACTTTCTATTTATACTTAATCAGTATAAAACATTTGCAATAGTCTCATAATGCAAGTGTAGTTTTTAGACAACTTAAATGCCTGGTGTGAGAATAAAAGGACATACTTCATCTGGACAATTAGGAACCTGTGAAAGGAAAAGAGAGGGACAACCACACTGCCAAGCAGCTTCTCTGACATGTAGATACAGCTACTCTTTAGAACAAGTTAATTATAAGCAATTTCCCTGAAATTGGAAGTGTGATTTTGTTCTAAATCTTGTGCAGCAGAGTGATCAATCAGACCCAGTCTACTCCCAGAACATTTATTTGTACAATGATAATGAATGCCTAAAACCTGTCCTTGAAAATTATTTTGCCCTGTTACTGAACACAAATCTCTTCGATATTGGCTTAATCTTCATGAAATTTCCTTTGCCAAATATCTGCAAAGCAGCATATTTCTGATTTGCAGCAATGTCATAATGCAGTTGCTGTGGGGAATGTTGTGCTGTTCTCCTACAGACAGCACTGGCTGGCCTGGAGGAAGCAGCACAGCCACAGGCAGCTCCTTCTACTGCCCAGTGACCAAATCAGAAAGTAAAAGTGCTGATCAGATCCATAGTGGCACTTTTCCCCCCATGAGCCCTACCACTATAAATAGCTACAAGAAATTGAACTGAAGAGTACTAGTCCGCCATCATTACAAATGAGATTTGGACATTGCTGCAATTAATCTTCCTGAATCAATAGGTACATTTTGATAACCTACTGACCTGCCAATAAGAAGAGCACAAAGAAAAATCATCAGAGGGGATGAAAAGCCTTTAGACAGCAATGGTTTTCACCAACATACACAGGTCAGTCAAAACAGCAGTGGTTCATCAAATTGTGTATGTTTTGTAGAAATTGTCAATGATAAATATATTTTGTTTCAGCTGTATATTTATTCAGTTGAGACATCCATACCATATAGAATATATATTTAGTATGCATATTATATAACACACCAGTGTTATAATTTCCACTGTTTTAAGAAATTTATAGCCTTGAAAAAACAAATTATATTATTTTTCTTGTTTAGGAAATTTTGGCTTCCTTTTCTGATTCAAAATGAAACAAATTCAAAAACTAAGAATTCCCCACACAACAGAAATTCCATTTTCCAGAACCTCTAGAATTAAAAATAAGTATTTCTTAAATAGCTTCATTGTTCTCCCAGTCTGCTATAGGAACAGCATTTTGCATTTATAGGCAAATTAAAGGAACATATTTTAAAGACACAAAAATAAACCTACCCAAATAAACCAGCAATAGGAAGTTAGCTCCCGGCAATTGTCAAAAATATATTGTGTTGCCAAGCCTTGAGATTTTATAGGGAGTATTTAGATTGTGAATCATGCTGTACGCACATTTAATGAAGAGATCCAGCTGTCACATGACTTTGGAAGAGAAGAAATAGAAAAGACAATCACCTCTAGCTTGAGGAGAAATATGCTGAAATGCAAACCTAGAGACATGGAACAACGGACACAGCTCTTTAAGTGACAGCCCCAAAGATTTCTGTTCTGTTAAAGAGCCCCTCTAAAAACAGGTTCTTCATGATTGTGGAGTGCCAACAGCCACCCATTCAATTACATCCAAACTATCCAAACTTTCAGAAGATTAGCCAAGATGCTCTTTCAGCAACCCCTGCTAATAAAGTCTCCATGGGCATGTCTAGATCATGCGATGGAGCATAGTACAGATATCCACTGCGTACTCACACTTCCTCAGGGAAAACATGTCTTACATGACCTGCTTCTGCCTCCAGTCTGGCAGTAGAGTCCCCGTAGCATCACATCTAACACGGCTCAGCCATTCTGGTTCCTGGCTCGGGCTGTGCAGAACAGTTTCAGTATCTCTGCGCTTGCAACGCAAATACGTTCCGACTCACCCAGAAACTGCTAGTCTACATGCAAAAAGTTATACCATTGCTTCCATGATAAACTATCTGGCTCTTCAGGTATGCTGTTAGAAGTTTTTAGATCCAGAAGTCCCAAGATAACCTTCACAGACAACCCATATACAGGGAGTTTCATTTTCCTCTGCTGGCTGTGGCTGCCAGACGCAGCCTGCTGCCAGCCAGGAGAAGAAACCAAGAGTTCTGGAGCCCAGAACTCCTGCACCACGGTGCAAAGGCCTGTGTAAGCTGCTGCCAGGAGGCAGTTTTCCCCTTGTGTGTAGAAGTGAACACATTTACATAAATGAAGAGGAAACTGCAGATTATAGCTTCAGAACTTGCTAATGACCATGCAAAGAATGATGAAGATGAGAGTAGGGGCAATTTTTTGTTGCCTATCTCATGTTTTTGTTATTTTTAAAATGATTTGGCATTATTGAAACCACAGCTATTATTGCTAACACCAAGCATAGTTCTTAGTTCTTACCAGTTTTAATTGTCTTCTTTCTCCCTGTTTTGGATTTTAGTCACCTAACCCAAAGGGAAAAATCCAGTGTACTCAGTGAGCTACTTCTTTCAAAAACCAGGTAGGTCACAAAATTTTTAAAAAGTAATAATAATTAACAAAAAAAATTATCCTGGGACAATGCTCCCTAAGGGCTCATTATCGACAGGGGCTCCTAATTTATGCCTAGCTGTTTTACATCAGTACTGAACTTCATGCCAAACTTTAGAACAATGACATCCAACAGAGCTGGAATTTGTATAGGAAAGCACCAGGTTTTTATCCTGAAGGCCAAACAAGTAGCTGTTTGCAATTCAGCTTTGGCTTGACTATTCCATTACCTCACTTAATTTTAAAGAAGTTCAAGTAAAACTATGTGGGACTGAGAGATCACAGAATACCATTTTTACCTGCAGGATTTCTTACTGAATCCACTGGATATTTCACATGACAAACAATATAATCATATTTTTCAACATATTTACACTTAAAGTTCTTTTTGTCTCCAAGGGCTTTTTCAAAACTCTGAACCGACAGCGTATTAGGAACAGTACACTGGGGGAAGGGAATACCCTAGACAGGAACACTGGTGCACAAATTGCTTCTCAGATGAAGACTATCACCTGATCTTTGATTTCTAGCAGAGGATACAGGCCCTTGGCTTTCAAGGTCTCCTCTGAAAGCCTTCCCTTGCAGGAAATACATTTATCTCCCTGAGAAGAATAAAAGGAAGAGCTGAATCTTAAAGGAATTACATATATGTACACATAAGTTTAACTCTAACAGTTCAAAGCCAGTGTTCAGGTGTTTAGTCATCACCTTCTAGAAGTTCTCTTGGAGGAAAGCAAGTATAGATACCCAAGAACAGGAAAACCGAATAGCTTCCCAAATGGCATATTGCAAAGCTCAGCAATTTTGCTTACATTTTGTCTGGCTCTTCTTATTTGTAATAATTCCAGAATAGGCCACTGATCAAGACATCTATGCCTTGGTAAAATAAAGACTGTAAAAATTTTGAGAGCCAGGAACACAGGACCCAGACATGCACCTAAACCAAAACTGTTTTAATCACACGACCTAAACCAAGAGCCACCACACAGGATATAAAGACAAGCCCCATGAACTTTCATGGCCACAGCCCAGCCTCCTGTCAACCTTCTTACTGTGTTTAATGAGGAATAACTCCATGCATTTTTGAACCAAGGCTGTTCAGAACACGTGCTTTGTTGCATGCTGGGGTTGTGATATTTTACCTCGTAAACATTAGTGCCTTTGGATTTCTGTGAAAAACAAACCAACTACTGCATGCAACGTGCACACAGGAACTGAATTCATAGCTGTGAACGTAATGTGGCCCAAGAGCCTTGAACGCAGCTCCACAGATCCGAGAGCAGCGTATCCCATAAACACAGATGACATGCACCACCTTGTATTAAAGCATGGACCTCCCAGCTTTGCATTAAAAAGGGAAAATAGGAAGGTTGTTTTTCTGGGTGACCTTGAACAACGCAGGGTTTGGCAGGGGTGGGAGAACACCAAGGGGACAGCGTGTGAGCCAGCTTCCACTTCTGCTTCGTTTCACTCCGAGACAATGTTTGGTTAGCTTGGATTGGAAACATCAGCTCTGTTTACCATTAGCGGGGCTAAAGGATTTTACAGCGCATTGCGAGTGCCATCTGCAGGCTGAAATACGTACTGGTGGGCCTTCGCATGCCAAAATTGGGGATAAACCTGCTTGATAGGAAATCTTCACAGCACATCTGTTGGAAAAGCTCAGAAATGCAGAAAGACTACAGAAATGCTTATTTCAGGTCATTCAAAACACAAACACAATTAGCCCTGCGCCAGCAGAGTGCAAGGGAGCTAATAGAGCAGTTTCCACCAGTATCTTTCCCAATTCTGCACCACCGCGAATGCAGTGATGCTCTTTGTGAGCAGAGGAAGAGGCCGAGAAGGCCACCTGAACCTCCAATTGCCAGGAATCCCAGAAGGAAGGAGTATAACCTCTGGCCCCTCTCTTCATATACAAAGAATAGGAGAAGGGTTTCCAACATGAGCAGCTCAACTCGATAGCGCTGAAGCATTGGGAAATTTTTGGGAACACGAGCCAGTTAACAGAATTTTTCAGCTGGAAGGCACAGCAGTTTTCAGGATGAAATCCCTGAACAAGGAAAAGATAGAAAGTCTAAAATTAAATTATCTTTGGATTTACAATCATAACTGGCTGAACTACAGTTCATCTGATTCACCAAAAGCAATTCCAGACAAGCAAAGAGGCTGCCATTGCAGAAATATTTCAACTACCTCTACAGAGTGGTATTTCTTTGGTGATACCATGACACCTACCTCATCAATAATGCCTGACTACTAAATTTCACTGTGTGAAATTGGCACTGAGTCTAAATTGGCATTTTTATGGTCTGTGAACAGTATCAGCACAGGCTGAGAAACCTTTGCAGGTATATACAAAACAACAACCTCCCTCCCAGGACGTCAGGCTTCTAAATCCAAATTCAAACATTTGCCATCTGTGTGTTCCATGTAGAATAAATACAGTCAGAAAAATTGCTAGAGCATTGTCTAAACAGCAGTTATGAGAGAAAGGGACCCCAAATTATATTTCCTATTGCCCACAATGCAGCACTCTAAAATCACTGACATTTTCCAAGCACAGCTGTATGCAGGAACGTGATCTATTTGGGCCATGCCTGATTGGATCATTACATCCAGATTTATATATCTGTGGAGTTTCTAATCAGACATAGAGGGAACACGTTCCACCTCTCAATCTAGTGCCGTGGCAGGTCAGTCAATCAGAGAATTTCTCAGCACAGCAATCTCAGATACACTGCTCTTCTTTACATGCAGTTAGGCAGCATTCAAAAACACGAATGTTTTGTCTGCTGTTGAAAATACCAAGAAAATTCATGAAAATTGCTTCTAGTCTGACCTTTGCAAATGCCTTCCTGAAACAGTGGGAGATAAGAACAAATATATCAGAGCCAAAAGAAAGTAGATTTTGGAGAATAAATTTATCCTGTATGGCAGGCTAAGTGGTTTTTTCAGAGAACTGCCAATAGAAATACTATTGCTAATACTGTCAATCTCACCAGGTGTGTCAGTACTGCACTTTTTATTTTATTTTTAAGAAAAACAAACACAACTCTTTATTCTTGTTAACTCTAGTAACATCCTGATGAGGGGATTGGGCAAACTCATCAGTTTTTTTCACAATCTTAGCAGGTGTGCTTTATTATATGGCTATATTGGGAGTAAGTGATGCCAGTTATTAACCCTAGCTACGGCAAAGATATTCGCTATCTTGAGGAAAATGACAAATAATTAGACTTAAGTTAGAATTAATTAATTACCAACCTACTCTAAAGAGTTAAGCATCAAGAAGAAAGAATAAAAATTGGTCATAATGAGAGTGGGGAGGATATTTATTACCCAACCACAAAATCGACCTCACTAGAAGCTTCTGCAGGAGAACTCCAGGTGTGATAAATTTATGGCCTCCCCTCTTACCCTCGCTATTACTCTTTCCAAAGCAGAGAGTATTATATTCTGAAGTCCTTGACCTCAGATAAAGCCTGAGATTCCTTTCACTTCCCCTCAGTGCATGTCCCCATGTCCATTTGCCAACACCACATTCCAGTGTCACACTGCAGACAGGCCTCATAAATTAGCAATGGTATTCTGGTGTGAATGAACCAGAGGAATCTATTCCTACTGAAGCCAGGGAGGAAGTAACCAGGTTTGACTTGGGTCAGTTATTTCTAATTAGGAGGCACCATAAACTCATACTCAGAGAGCAGAACTGATTGTGACTGTTCACAGTTGTCCAGGCAGAGCAATGAAATGGTCATTGGTGATATCACATATGATGCAAAAGAACTAGATTCAGAGGAACCTAAGAAATTCTACACGCAAACAAACTATACTTTTTCCTCTCCATCCTCCTCCCAATCACCCACCTTCATTTAAACAGATGTGGTCATCCAATGAACTAGATACATACACCCTTTATTCTAAATTTTGTCTCATAAGTGAGTGGAAAAGTGTCTAAAGTTATTCACAGATGGATATGCTGAAATAGTATAGAAGGAGGACTAACAGAGGGGTTAGAAAAGTCTTGTGAAGTATTTCTATTTTAATTTACCCTATCCATGCAAGCTGCCTATCTGTAAGCTTCCTAAACCCTGGTGACAGGATGTATCTCTAAATTACATCCTCCAGTGGAACAATCCTTAAGTGAGTTGTTGTTTCCATGTGCAGACAGTTACACAGCTTGCTCTCATCTCTACTGTCAAGACCTTGTTATTTTTCTGTCTTTTCTCACCTGTTATTAATTTGTTTCCTACATCTCTAGTGAGGTACTACTCAAAGAAGAGGTAAAAAAGATAAAAATACCCAATTAACTGTGATCCAGAAATATGAGATGTAACTGGAATTATGAAGCTAATTATCACAGAGGAGGGAGATTTAGGAAATATTAATGCCATAAAGGACATTAAATCACCTAGTTTCAGCTCCTGTGTATTACATGCTCTTAATTTTCATTCGTTACCCAAGTATTGCATCCAATAACAGCTGATTCAAACACATCTTCTGGCAAGACACCTAATGTTGGTTTTAGGATGAAACCTCCCATTAACTTTTGCTTTTGGATGAGGCCTTGTGGTACCATGGTTTGCAACCTCTAGACTAAGGCCCATTTTACTAAAATTGTGAAAGGTAATTCTAGAAATTCTAACATATTATTGGAAGGCTTAAATCCATGGGAGGTCTCATGAAATTTTAGAGACCCACCAATCTAGAACTGCTGCTTTCAGACTGTGTGATATGTCAATGGTACGCAAAGACATCCCATCACAGCTGAAAGGTAGCACTGAAGTTCAATAGCAAGCCAAGCAACAGAATATTCTATTGAGAGCTGAACATCTAATTAAAAGGATGTTGGCAAACTGAATGGGTCCAAATAAATATGTAACAAAAGGTATTTAAGGGAATAGCTAGTAAGGTCATGCTAGCAGAATTAGATATGTTTAACATGGTTAAGAGGCACAGAGAAGACATGCTAACATTCTACAGATATTTCAGGGCTGTTCTCAGGAAAGATATCTCTTTCCCTGGCATTTATCTCCCTAAGACAGACATAAGACTAAAGGGATATAAACAAGGGCGGGGGAGTAGATTGAGAGAAATATAAATTGAATATGAGGGAGAAGAAAAAAAATATCTAGCCAGTAGCTGCCATCAGGCAATGAAATAGTTTCCCTGAGGGCACAGTGAAAGAGGCATGTCCCTATCCCGGGAACATCTTAAAATAAAATAGGCAAGAACATGGGAAGGGTACTACAGAAAAAACACCCCTGAAGTCTAACACATTTTTTCTTATGCCACAGTGAAATGTCTGAGCGATGACCTGCATTGTGCACCAGGAATACAAAGCATTTGATACATTCTGCTTCACATAGGTTAATCAGGATTTTATCTGAAACACCCAAAGCAGAAGTACCTTTACAGAAGATCAATTTCTGATAGAGGATGCTTCAAATCTAACACAAAAAGCTGTAACGTGATCTGACAGCCAGAGTTTAGACTGGGTAATTTCTGGCCATAAGATACTTAAAAAAAGAGAAAAGTTATTCAGTTCCTGGAAGGACTTATCAACGGTCCTCTTTCTTTTAAATTCCATAAATATAGATGGGATATATGTGTAAATATCTACTATGACCATGCTTTGAGGAAAAGTTATAAGCTTCTAGGTGGACGCTTTTGGCTCCATACAATTCCTGGACAAGCCTTGCTTGCACTGTGCTATGAGGAAAATAACTACTACTGCTAATGCCTACCTGTAATGATTGCCTCTCGTTCCAAACCAAACAAAAACCCCTTCCATGTAACACACTGTACCCTCAGAAAGTGTGGAGGGTAGTTGCCCTTACTGCAAACATACTCTAGTGTTTCCTCTGCTTCTTTAATAGATGCTGCTTTCCATCTTATTCTCAAGGCCCTCAGATTCCACTGCAGGAGTTACAACTGATTTTTCTATTGCTCTCACTCATAACCATCCTCCTCTACGTCCCAAAACTTTGCATTACTGTCCCATAAACTGTTTGCAATTTCTCACAGGCTTTGAGACCTCCCATCAACCCAATGTGCTGATTTTCTGATTACAAGTCCTGCAGCTACCATGCTCTGCGGTGCGTGCTACCTTTCAAACCTGGGAGACAGGATCCTGGTCAGCTCCAAATGTTTCAAGAGACCAGTGTGGCCCAAAACAGCAATAGCTTTTTTCTCAATATACAAGAGGAATAACAAGAATCAAGACAAAAAGCAGAAATGTCTGATTTGGACTCTTACCTGTGCTACCTCTTCAAAATCATCGTGTCTTTTCTGCAGCGCGCGTGCTCTGTGTAGAGACTTCCCCACTCCTGTATGTTTACTCAGAAAGGCTTCGCCGTGATTTTCAATCCAGTCCAGTACCTGCCAGAAAAGAAGAACATCCAATTACCCCTCCTGTCTCAGCAGCACAAAGAAATTCTCAGGGTGAGAATAAAACAGCTGCAGAGGTATTGCTTTGTGCTTGCTATGGCTAAACACATGCAGATCTGTCAAAGTCCATTCCAACTGGATAGAAGATAAATGTTTATAGATGTTACTGGTAAATTAGGATTATTGGATTTTTACTATTCAATTTATTTTGAAGTGTAACTTAGTTATTTGAGCCTGGCAGATAAATGAATTTTGAGGATCAGGAATGAGAAATCTGGAATCTTTTACAGCAAGCACCCTCCTCTTAAGAGTTCCTTGTGTAAACTGAAAAACAGTCATAGCTGATTTCCCATAAACAGCAGATCTCAATAGGAAGCATCTTAAGAGAGTCCAAAAGCACGGTGGAGGAATCAATTAAAATGTATTTTGATGTAGGTAGAAAGCATTATCAGAGAAACTAGAATGAAAAGGTTAAGAATCTTTCACTGCAGGCCATAAAATATTGATAGTGTGAGCTCTCCAAGTCTTTCAGGTTTTCAGTTCCAAATGTAACTGATCCTTACAGAAAAGTAGAGTGGCAAATTTGATATTCTGAGGGTTGAAGAGGATTTTCATTTAAAAATAGATAAGCTGTATGAGCACCAGCCATTTCAAGCTCCTCACAATACACTGGCTCTAAAATTTAGATCAAATCTCTTCAGAGCCTTCTACAAACTAGAAAAAAAAATTAAATTGACAGTATGAGCTTGGAATCCTCATCCTTTCTGTGTCTCTTTCTCAATACACAGAGGCTGAGAGAATAAATGGTACCAGATCAGTACTGCTAATTGTGTGAGTAGCTAGGACTCCATTCAGCAAGGAGCCCTGCAGTGATTTGTTGATCCTGGCTGCTAATGATGCCTAATGGACAGTCTGTCACACTGTGACAATTTCTGTCAGACTGAAGGGAGAAGAGACCACAAGTGTCCCCAGGACAGTGACACTACCACAGGGTGCTGCACCTGCAAACAGCCCCAGAGCTGCATCCTTCCTTTATGCACTGCTGGGGTGTGAGCAGCAAGTGTGGGCCCCAGTGACACTGGGCAGGGGCTGCAGGACCCCTCACAACTCATGGCAGCTTGGGCTGAGAAGGGCTCCGGTACCAGGGCGTAGGACCAGGGTGACAAGGAGTCCTATGTCTTGTGTGGGGCTGATAAATGAGCAGGTATTATCGACTAAGCCTAGAAACCTAAGATTGGAAAAATGGAAGATGTGATTTTTTCTTTTTATTTTTATTTCAGGCAAGTAAATCTATTTCATGGCTTGGCTGTACAGAATCTAAACCACCTGCGCTTTGAGTCTTTTCTATACCATATATCCCAAGATTATTTTTATAAGAAGTTCCAAGTACAAACAAAGCTTTTTATGCATATACTTACTTCCCTACTCTATTTCTTTGATGGAAAATGCATTTTTTAAATGAATATATTGTGCTAACACAATATTTTTCATCCACAGAGTACAAATAATTTCACAAAACGAGGTATCAAAGCACTTTATGTCCTGCAGGGACAACACATATTTGGCATAAGTGCCACTGGGTGGATGAGGAAGCAGGACCAGGTGTGTTGGCAGTTCAGTTATCGCTTCCCAATTCCCTTTCTCTGATCAGTTTGTCTCCAATTTGGTCTGGGTAAAGAATCCCAAATACATTCCTTCAAACTGTTTTACAGCTATGTGCCAGCTGGTCTGCTATTTCTGCAATATATTCTTGACCAGGAGTCAGTATATAAAGTGTAATAAAATTTACTAACGGAGGGTGGCCTTCTAGCATTTGTGTCATTAAAAGTCTGAAAATAATTCCATTAATATCCTCTTCCCTCTTGTCAGGAGTGTTCAACTTATCTATTAAAAATGGAACCAGATCAAAACTTTTTGAAAAAATCTAATCTAATGAGGCCTCATTTTTAAAATGGCAAATGGCTTTAATTCAAACAATGTTTCATATGAAGTTAGTAGGCAGTATGTGCTTTCTATTTATTAATTTTTGATAGCCACTCACTGTAATTCTACAGCAAATTATTCTAGTAACTTTTTAATGCTGATATAATTGAAATAGTAATCATATAATAATAATTTTTTTATCCTAACCAATGTTATATTGGGCTGCTTTAGATGAGTGTTGACAGAGATTGCCACTTTTGTTTTATAAATGGATGTTTTTTTACATGCTTCAATTAAACCCAAGAAATACAAATTATGATGCTCACTTTAAACACAGTTGAAAACAACAAAAAAAAAATGAATATAGGCTAGACTACTGGTCAAAATTTGGATACTTTACTCCCAACAAAAAAACCAAACCAACAAAGTGCAAGAACATTAATCCATAGGGAATAAACCTCTGCTCCGGGACTCATCCAAGAACTGGCAGCTCCTGCAGCAAAATCTCATGTTGCCTTTGGGCAGTTATTCCATACTGCCTGACACAGAAGGGCACCATCTGGTGATTCACCAAATCCTTCCTGTAACATGAAAGCTTCCTTCTGAAGTCATTTATGCAGGTATTGAGTAGGTTTCCAAATCTTTTATATATAAGAGTAGATGTAAGAGTTTATAAGAGTAGACATAAAATACCCCTTGAAGTGATAAAATTGTATATCCACTTAATAAATCACATTTATGTGAGCAGACAAGATTAAAAAATGAATCTATAAACCACGCACTAATGACACTGACTGTAACATCCCAGTTGACCACCTCTTTCCTGTGCCCTTTCCCTGCTTCGAGTGCCATGTCTCAGATCTCACAGACCCTATCGGCTCTTTAAAAAGTCCTGTGTCAAATTGTTCCATAAACCCTACTTCTGCCACAACTCCCACAGGAAACAAATCATAACTTTTTAAAGAATAACTTGCTTAGCAGCATTTTCTGTGGCTCTGAAACCCATAGTAACATATTTGACCACTCCAGTCTTCAGTGCATTAGTTTTCACGACCATTCTGTGAAATACATAAATGCTGTATTTTCATTTTGAATAAAAGAGGGGAAAATTATATTTTTTAAATATATGTGTGTGTATATATATATAAAAAGATACTAAGTGAATGGATGAGGTGTCCCAGGAAGTTGGCAGAAGACACAATGTTAGCATGAGGCTCTGATAATCTGATAGCACTAACTATCAAAAGAATCCTTGGCATTTATATGAGCAGCGAATATATTTTTCCTTACATAAAGCATTTGCTGTCTAATAAGCTCACAAAAATTTTCAAATACGAAGATATATCACACCTTTGTTTCCATCATACAAGACACAGAAAGTTTGCACTAAATTGAGGAGCTGTGGTATGAACTAAGCAAGTGAGCAATGCAACAGTAAGAACATAAATCTGGATGGGTACAAAGCACTTACTCCCTGATGAAAACAATGAGAAATGTTAAGCAATTAGTCCACATCAAATGCAGGAACAACTCTGAAAGGTCACAATAAAACCTGAAATCACCAGCATTTGTAAACATCTACCTGTCAGCGGGTTTGGAGACATTCTCCCTTACCCTGAAGAAAGGAAATGTCTTTAGAACTAGCATAACTATGTAATAATTCAAGATAAACATTAACATTTCAGTTGAGAACATGAACTGTATAACTTGCTCTACTGCTGAAAATTAACATTCTGAGGTACAGCTAACCACTGAAGTTACAGTGACTTAGTTCAAATAATTGGATTATTCCTTAAAAACATAAATAGCTTGAAGATGCTGTTAAAAATACAGTTGAGTGTTTTCCAAATTACATCCTCAAATTTACTGTCCTTTATTGTGAAGCTATTTTTTCATAAAACAGCTAGGAAAAGGCTTTGTCATGAATTCTTTGAAATGAAAATTCTGTGTTACAGGCAGATCCATCATCTGAAGTGTTTCTTGAAACAAAATAGATTTTGTAACTCCAATATATGCCAATTCTCTTTCCAGCATGCATTTACTACTCCCACTAGTTTGAAAGCTGCTTGGCACAGGGGCCAGGACCTCCCTCCTGCTCTGCAGCTCCTACCACAGTAGAGCGTGATCCTCCATAACTGCAATTTAATACAGACTAACCTCTGTGTGGACACCCTTCCCACCTAGGACAGCATTTTCCAATCCAGGCTGCTGTCCACTAGATAAAAATAAATTAATAAAAACACAGCTGAGTTCAAACTTCAAGGCACATCTCAAAGCATTTGTGAAGATCCCCCTGGGAAACTTTATAACTCACAGGCATCTTCTGAAAGGACTGGAGGATAATAAAGTCTTGGTATTTTACCTTCACCTGCGGCAAATTCCCATCCTACACCTTACTGACCCAGTTGCTGTTGGTGAGTTGACTGGGATAGCTGTTTCTGCTGCTTCTCTACTCAGTCCCATGAGATGTCCATGGGAGGAAATACATGAGCTGCTCTGCTCACTGTGATGGTCGCTTGCATGGGACTCCCGAAAGTGTGCAAGTAAATGTTTATACAGCATCGGGCTCAAAAGCATGAAATGTTTGCTAGGAGCCTATTCACAGAAGGAGAACATAAACCAAATGCTCAAGAAGCACATCTGATGTCAGCAACATTTATTGGTGGGATTGCTGCAGGATACACTCATGTTAAGATGTAAATATCTCTTTTTTAATTTCACCTAGTTTAAGATCAAAAGTGGTAAGAACATTATTTTCTTTCTATCATGATGTGCATGTCCTGTCTCCTTATCTCCTCCGGGGCACAATCACACACCCAACAAAATAAGCAGCAAACCCAGGTCACCAAGAAAATTAAATAAAACTCTGGTACAATTACAGCAGGCTGACTGCACTAGCTATTACAGTCATTAAATGGCTGGATAACCACAAGGTTCAAAATGCTACCAGGAGAAAGAATAGCCATAACTGTCCCTCTTGAATGATCTGTCTAACTGCAGAAGTAATAATAGTGGCAATTCAGACAGGTTTCATCTGAGCGCAGCATCAGGAAGCAGATGCTTTGAAGAGAAACGGTTCCAGAGGCCTCTCCACACTCCTTTTTGCTGATGATTGAACTCTTGCCTGTGGAAAGTCTCAAACCTATGGCACACCTAAACTGGCAAAATAAATACTGCCCAGGTGATGGCAGAGAAAAAAGTACTTGAGAGTCCATTGACAGGGAATGGTGATAGTTTCTATGGGACAAAGTAGGAAAACACGGCAAGTAAGAAATGGAAGAATGGTTTTAAAGGAAAAAGGTTGAAGAAGCAATCAGGCAATAATTAAGCAAAGTTCTGGGATGATAATTGCTCTTCCTCTAGGCTAATTTGTATGATGGGAATATGGCGAGATGATTGGATTAGTGCAGTTAAGGTCAATTCTTTTAATAGCTCAGAAAGTTAATTTGATTTTCAAATTAAAAAAAAAAAAAGGTGATGGGCACTATTTTAAAAGGGAAGATTTCTCAATGTGGCTCTTTGAAAATGAAGCCTCTTTCTGTAGGTATCCTTCTTAACCAGTAAATGTGAAAACTAAGAAGCACTTCAGAGCTTTACCTGACTTTAAAATCTCCTTAGGAACAAACTCTTTCCTAGCAAGTCCCCATGCTCTGCTCCCATTTTACATGAATATGAAGTGTGAAAGGAGTAGTAAATCCATTACTTTAAGGAAATACAGCTGCTGTTGAACTCAGTTGAAAAACTTCTGCATTTTCCCATCTTTTAAACTGTATTTCTTTTAGCAGCAATGAATGAAGATGAAATAAGAATGACTTGGAGAAGAATGCAGAGGCTCAAATATACCAGTCACTGAATCCTGTCCTGGTCCTACAGGAAGGAGAGGAGAAGTGTGAGCTGCTGATTAAGCCAGCATTAATATGATGCAGCATGTTGTGCTCGCAGTGATGGGGCAACCCAACTTCTGCATTTGACCCAGGCCCACGTTGAACAGTTTCATTGCTCCTGAGTGACATGATCCATTGAAGAATTGCATTGGCCAAGGGAATCATTAACCTTTGTTACTCTAAGACCCACTGTTGTTGCCATAGTTACTCTTAAAACTAGGTTACTCTGAAAATAAATTATACCATTTTGCACTTTAAGCAGTTAAGAGTCAGATCTTGATCTCAAAACAATACAAACTTGGCATAACTCAAAGGAGTTAGATTAACTCTTTGGTAACCGTAGCTCTAGCAGAGTTGTAATAAATTCCAGAGCAATTCCTGTGAAGTACACCCAATTTATTCAGCTTTAAATCAGGTCCCATTTCAAATAGGTGCGTAAGTGTTGCCTAACTTTAAACACATGGATAGAGCCTCCAAAATCTGCTAGGCGTATGGAGGCAAAAGGAAGCCAAACAATATCAAGTTGCCACTATGTGCATTTTATTGCTTGCTCTTGATATGCTATGGGTTAACTAGAGTTCTGGTGTGATACCAGGAACTCATATGGCACTTCAAAACTTGTAGTTTTATAGTCTTATCACCATTTTGACTCACAAGAATCAAACCTTATCTTTACCTTTCCTGTGGCTGCTATTATGAATGTTCAGTAACTCCAAGGCCTTGCACACCTGAAACCCCTGTTCCAGAAACCCTGCTTTGCCAACTCCACTTTTTGTAACCAGGAAGTGGAGTTAATAGGTTCACGTTTCAGATTGTGCTTTCATAGATACTTTACATCCAAGGTTTATTGTAAATGTTTTCTTATACCGCACAGCAACAAATTCCAATCTTTTCTGTCAAAGCCCTTCAAAATCATACAAGTCTAGTTAGTAACACTTACTGGCTGAACTAGAATTTGCAATATAAGACAGAGAATCTCTTGGCAGAAGATAAATAATTCGTTTTCTTACAATAGAACTAGAAGCTATACATCGTATATGCATCTATGAGGAGCACAATTCAAATAGGCATGCTCTTAGGATACCCACAAACCACTCCCTTCTTTGGAAGTAAAAGGAAAGGACCTCAAATCACAACTGTGCGATCAGGAGTGCACATTTGCCAGGGAGACCACTGAATCTCAGGGTGGAGGCAGAGTGGAATTGTCAACTTCTAGCCATTGCAACTACATCTGCTCCTGGATAATGTTCTTCTGTGAAGGCTGCCATGGGTAGCCCAACCCCTGGCCTGATACCAGGCCCTCCAGGAGAATTTGGTGTCAGCAATGGCACCGGGGGAAGACAGAACAAACACTGAGAATCAGAAGAAAAACAAAACAAAAAATCCCCCCAAACCTACAACAACTCAAGGAAACTTAATAAATCCTAATCCTCTTTAATGAATAAAAAGCACAGCAAGTCTGATTTAAATTAAAATATAGTTTCTTTGTTGTATTTCAAATCATTGCTGAAAATAGACTTATTTTGCCTCCAATCCCTGGCCCTGTCACAGCAGAGTAATGTCAAGTAAAGGTCTAGCTGAGAAAATACACCAAAATACAAAGGAACTTTTCCTGCTATTATTAATGGTTTATAATAGAACCCAAAACAAAACTCAGCCATTCTCATTTGCAGTTTTCACCTCCTAATAAAAACTGAGCTCCTTTTTTCACTTCTTTCTCTTCATTATAGTTTTAAGTTGGTGGCACAGTAACATATTTTTTAAAATGAATTTTTTAAGAAAGGGACCACAGCTCATGCTTAAACCAGAAACATCATCTTTGGCTTCCATGACATTAGTTTTTAATTTCAGTGACACCTATACCTAACTCTAAATCTCAGATCTTGTCCCCACCAAAATCCACAGTAAAGTTTCAACTGACTTCAGTAAACATGGATCAAAGACCCCATGTTTGTAAAGGTAATAGGTAGGGGATTGTTACGCATCCAGTAGAATCTGAGCCTCCAGACACACGCTTGAACACCATGTTCTATTCCCTTTTTAGCAACTTCTGAACAAATGTAGTTCATATGACAGCATGTTACAAGCTACAGAGGTTAATGCAGATAATTGCACTCCTCACGTACAGATACAGCTCTGCTAGCAGTTCAGTAGCAGTGGAAGGGAACAGTGCCTTACTCTGTTCACTCTCCTCGGTTAAGCATCTCAAATTATGCAAGAGTTTTAAGAAATAAGCAAAAAGCAGCAAGGATTTCATATCAAAAGTACACTGGAATTGGAGTGATTTGGTTCAATGCACTGCAGTTCAGCAAATGAGTCAACTTCCCTGCCTCCATTCTCATTTCTAAAATGACATTAACCACACTTACAGTCAAAACAAGAAAGGCTGACCAAGAAAAGACAGTGTTTGGAGTGAAAGCTGCCTTTTACTTAATTTTTTTGCAGCCTTTAGCAATATGCAACTCCAAATGCGGCTGGGAATTCTAGGAACTTTTTCCAATACAGGAACATACTGAAAGATCATAAATAGTAAAAAATGTTGTGGCAACTGTACAAAAGTGAGCAGGCAATCCATTGTAGACAAACTTTTTAGTAGGGCCTGTTCAATAGGAAAACAGGTAATGGTTTTAAACTAAAAGAGGGAAGATTTCGACCAGGTATAAGGAAGAAACTTTCTACAAAGAAGGTGATGAAACATTGGCACAGGTTGCCCAGAGAGGCAGTAGATCTAGTAGCCCTATCCCCAGAAACATTCAAGGTCAAATTGGGCAGGACTCTGAGCAGTTGAAAAAGTCCCTGTTCATTGCAGGGGGGTTGGACTAGGTGACCTTTAATACGATTCTACGAAAGGTAGGGCTTTAAAATCAGGTGTAAACTGCTCCAAATTCACTGTGGTATAAATGACTAATTGTCGAGCATAAATCCTGAAATACCATAGCTTGACCTGTCCATGTGGTGATGACTAATTAATCTTCAGAAAATAATATTGGCAGCCAACCAAGTTCTTCTGTATTTAATTCAGCTCAGACAGTCAGTCGTAAGAGTCACTTCTTTCAAACTGGTTTGAGACCTAATCAGAGTATCCCAAGCAATCTCAGGTTTCAAGGCTTGGTTGGTTGGTTTTTTGGGGGTTTTTGGGTTTGGTTTGTTTTTTTTTGGTTTTTTTTTTTTTAAAGAAGAGGTGAAATTGAGTGAACAGAGCAACAGAGCTCTGAGGACTGGACAAGAAACTTGAATTTTGATACTTCTTTCTCAAGGAAGATCTCTCTTAAAATGTTACAATAGACAACCTTCCCTGAAGTCAGTCAAAAGTTTGTCACCTCCATTTTGCCTTTCCCTGTTACCACAACTCCTCTCTGTGGATATGTTTGTACTCAGCTGTGCTTGGGTCTCTTTCAAAAGCCAGAGAACTAATGCAGCTGCTATTAAGTATGATTTTTTAATCACTCCCTGCTTTTCCCCTCTAATTGTAGTTATTCCAAATACCACCACATAATTAAAGAGGTCTTTTCAAAAAAAAAGAAACATGCATTCCCTTTTACTCTTGGAGGCAAAAGCAACCTTACAGACCTATCAGTATTTTGCTACACAGTGCAACTAAATTAACGAGGAGAATTAAAAGCAGAGCCAATTACAATATTTTAAAAAACCTTCCTTTATTCCCTTGTCTACATTCAACCAAAAAAAAGAAGTACCCATGGAATTAGGTTGTAGGTGTTTTTATGAGCTTTCTGGACATTATGTTAAAGTTTCACCTCTTCACAATTTCTCATTTTAACAACAAAAATCTAACCTCCGTAGTTAACAAAACCACTAGTTTGCCAAAAGCAGAACATCCATGTTCTTTGCAGCCCGGGCAGCTTTGCAAAGCACAGTTGATACTAGTGAACGCATCTGATTAAATTATACAAGTACTGAGATATATGGGTCCACCAATTTAGAAGAGTGTCAGAAAAGTCATCAATATGCAAAATTACATGCACATAGTCTTCTTCAGACTCATCAATGCTTCTAGCACCCACAGATATCCTACAAGCCCTTTTGGAAACAGGACTGTAGGTGTTTGTCCAGACAAGACAGTCCCTGCAGCAGCATCCTTGTTCATCAACAGCATCTGCAGTGGAAATCACTACAGAATAACAACTCCCCCTGGTTACCCCGTTCTTAGTAGCTTATATTGCAAAAGTATGCAGAAACAGTAACCCGTGAAAAGGCTCCAAAATTAACAGTATGACTAAGCAAAGACATCCAAAATATCTCCTCTGGCAATGGCCTGAGTACCACAAAGACTGTTCTTAAGTTTTCTAGCAGAGTCTCAGAAGTTCATGGTGACTTGCTAATTCAGGGCTCAGCTTGCAATTGCTCTTCCATTCCCCACACCCCTCCAAGAGCTTTCACATTACTGCAGACCTATAGACCTGTACAATACTTACAAATACTCTTGTCTGCTCCCAAATACGTCACCCCTCCTCACAACATGGCTGCTCACTTCATGCCATGATGAGTCTCAGTCTTCCACACAGCTGCTCCAACTTAACTCCTGACCTTTTCACAAGCTTATATGGCAAAAATAACCTCTTGTCTCCTTTCTGCAGATAGCAAGTATGTACTTGTACAGTTTTTCACTTCTATAAACATATTAAGATGGTGTAAAATTGACATGCATGTGGAGAAGAGTGAGAATATCATGTGTTGTGGTCCATCCACCTTCACTCCATATAAAGAAAAGAGCTGATCCTGGCCCTGCTAATTAGAAAGATGCAGGACTTAGTCATGTCTCTGTCTTGGGAACAGCGTGTGTTCAATTCAGGGCTCTGGAAGAGTTGGCCAAGTGGAGGCTGGGCATTATGAGAGCAGTACTTGCCCATTTCCTCTGGGCATTGGCTGAGGTCACGCAGCCCCAACCTGCTCCTTCACTAAATGCTGTCATCTAGGATGCCAGCTCCTCAAGAGGGAGTGGGAATACACATGCCTCTACTACCCTGAGAAAAAACTTCTTTCAACTTAACATTGCTTTCGTTTGGTAAAGTTCCCATTCATCAAATGTATCCCACTTATCTTTCATTTTCTTGATTAAATGTTTAACTTGATAAAATTTGGCAACTGCCTCTCTAAAAACATTCCAAGTAAGAGAACAATAGACAGACAAATGAAGAACTAATGTTTCTTCCTTAACGCTTGGATTGTTACTAATGTTCCCAGAATATTGTTTTTAAAGGAAATCAAAAAAAGAAAAAAAATCTTCAGGTTAAAAAAACTGTTGTATTCTTTAAATGCTGAACTTCTTTTAGAGCAAATTTCAAAGCTGTGTGTGGGTGGAGAAGCTATAAATAACCACATTTGTGCATGTTCCTTCTGTACAAGACACAGAAAATGTGCTCTGCATCAGCATAGAAGGATGCTGCTGTGCTCTGCATGAATTTTCTTGAGGCTGGCAGGTAGATTATTTCTTTTGCAGTTACGCTGCTGGTGTTGCTGGTCGTGAGTCTTTTCTTCAATACTCAGGAATCATACCTGGCACTTGGCTGTAATGTGATGAATTAGCAATACAACTAATCAGATCTGTTAGTCTCTTATCAATGGTAATATTCTGAAATACAGAAATATTTTCTTACTTCGGACATATAGAAGATTTTGGCTGTTGCTGTCCATAGCACTAGTTAGAACAGTGATTTTGCTCCTTCTGAGGCTAATGCATTTTCCCCAGATCTCCATTCCTTGTCCCACATTTCTCTTTTCAGACCAGGTTTATAGGGCCCAACTGCTGGGTCAGTCAGGGCTGGGGACAGCTCCAGTCTTAGGTCTGGCTCCCCACCATTCTAGGCTGTTTGCTTGGACGTAATCAGAATTTTCTGAAAAAATACCCCAAGTCTCTCACAGGATGAGAGGAGCACTGTCCCAGGCAGACTGAAGCCAAAGAAACCTGAAAAGCTCTTCATTTTTTGCTCAAGCAAACCTACCTTTCATCTTCCTCTATGGTTGTTTCCACCACTTTAGCTTATGCTCTGGAGCTCCCAGGAAGAGAAATATCTGAGCACGCTCACTGTCTGGCCCAGTTTCTTCCTCATGTGCATGGAAGGAGAGGATCTCTACAGCTTTTTAACATCAACAGATGAAACAGCAGCCTAATTATTAGAAACCTCTTGTATGCTGAGTTAATAGCGCTCAGACTGTGCTGTGACCATGTGTACTAAGGGCTTTTTTAATTCCTCAAATAATTATTTAGCATCTTGTATTTCCTCCTACCTCTAGTAAGTATTTTTCTTCTCTGGCAGCAAACCAACAGAAAAACAGCATTTGCAGACCTGATAGTAAGTAGAAACACCTGCAGGACCCAGCTGATTTAGATTTCTGATTGGAAGCTCTGATTTAGGCTTTTAAGGTGGTGACCTCCAAGTTGTTGTTACTAATAACAGCTATCATCACAGCTAATTTTCATGTTTGTGAGCACAGCATCACAGTGCTGATTTTCATCTTTGTGAGGAAAAGCATTCTGATCCTATAGAGAAATTTGTGCATTTGAAAGCATGGATTTTTTTTGGCTTCTGAAGTATTTTCCTTGCATATGTTTGCTTCATTTTTTTTTCTCAGCAAGACTGTCCAAAATGTAAAAGGTCCCCAAGAAATACAGCAAGTACACAGGAAAGAAAAAAGGAGCTATGTAAACTCTTTAGAAAAGTACGTTATCCTCAATTATTTAAATAGAGCAATTGGTTTTAACTTTGCCAGTGACAGATGTGCCTATGGGCTTCAAGAGAGGAAATAAGACAAAAATAATAGAGAGTGGATAAAGATTCAGAAAAAAAAAAAAAAAAAAAAGACTGTTTTTCACAGTTCCAACCCTGATCTGCTTTATGGCCCCAGTTTCCCTGAGGCACTGTAAAACGAAGAAAGAAATCCACTGATAGGTAAATGTCTGACAAATATAAAGATATCATTACTGCTACTCTTAAACATTCAGTGGTAACCACTAAACACTCAGGAAAAAAAACCCAAAATATATTTACTCTGTGTTTTTCAGTTCCAGCTGTAACCAGAGCATAACTGTGCTAGTGTAGGCAGAAGAATAATAGCATAATGGCAAGTCAGGTAGGCACTCACCTTGGGAAATACACCCCTCATCTACTCAATAAGAAAAGAGCAACGTGCATGGCTGGCTCCTAATTTCAGTGCTATGGGCCTGTCTGGAACTGCTACCACTGTACTAACTTGAGATTGCTCTCCTAATTTAGACAGTAATTAAGACAGTACTGTCTACATTTTGATAGTGTCAACCCACCTAAACTGTTACTAATCTAAACAAGATGTTTAAAGGCAATTAACAATTAGAAAGGACCAATAAAGCAAGGATGAGCTTTACAACAGAGTAGTCTTTAATGCAAGAAATATGCTCCAGGCCCCATATAGGCAGTCCCTGCTGTGCTTGAGTCGTCTCAAGCTGAGAAAACTCCTGATTGACCAGGATATTAAATAAAGCACTGCTTTAGGTTACTGTTGGGAGCAGATGATTTAATCATCTTGTTTTAATATGGCTTATAATCACAGCACACGGCAAAGACAGGTTTAATAAGAGAACAAATCCCGACTGGTACAAATGGGTCTTGGTACATAGTCTCATCCCAGTAACAAAAAAACTCACCAGAATGGTACAACACTGCAGCAGTCTTAAACACCCCTGCCAGGGAGCCTCTTGGGGCTGAGCATCATGCCAATACCTTGGAAAACATACCCTTTGCCCCATTGGGCTCTGACCTGCTTTAAGACTAGAGGCAAAATATGAAAGTGTAAGCAACGTGGCAAAGGAGAAGTAGGAGGACAAAGATGAAAGAAGTGCCCCTGAATGCCAGGAGTGGCTATTCTCCATCAGGGACATTTCTAGGATCTCTTCTTTGTCTTTTAAATAAGTAGGCTGTTGTCTCAAACATTTTGTCTCCCAGTATAAGGTACTCTATGTGTCAGGCTGCACGCAGGGAGAAAGGAGTGCAGTGCAAGGCTGTGTTTGACCTCCTGGCATGGCTCCTCTGCCACTGGGTCCTGCCCAGCGATTCAAACCTGTACCACAGCATTTCTCCCACTGTAGGGCCACTGCAGCATCTCTTCTGCTTGCACTGCCTGTCTATCAATCACTGCTCAGGCAAACCAGCTGCACTTGACATACATGTCCTGGGACAGAGAAGTCACAGCTTAGTACTGCAAATAAGTGGGGAAAGGGGTAAGTTGCTGTGTTGTGTGAGAAGCTTTGCATGCAGCACACAGACCCCATGCTGAGCTAGGCACACAGGATGCAAGACACAGCAGAGCTGAAATAAAAAGCCCAGGACATTTGCATCAGTGCGTAATCTACCCATAACTGTATGGCTGATTTCTTCTACATGTCACAGCAGAAACGGATCCTGTGAGGGTTTTGAAGGGTGAAAGGCCAACGACCTTACAGCTTCACCAAAGGAGGCCATGGATAATGGCAATGAGAAGCTGTTCATGGGGAGGCAAACAAATGGATGCTGAGCCCTAAGTCCCCTGGCAGACTGGTACAGACAACGCAATAATAAACTAGGATATACGTGCAAGCAGGACCAGACGTATGAAAAGCCCTTTCAGCCAGAACAACCTTGAGCTGCTCAAGAGAGAAGAAGAACCACCTAAAAGATTCCAAGAGTGAGAGTCATGGGCAGAGTGAGGGGCAGAAGTGGTTGGAGACTTTTTAATGATAAGTTTAGTTTTTCCCAAACTGATTTTTTCTGTGAAAAACTGCTTTCTTTCTTATATATTTTCTCCTAGCTTGGTGGCTCCCAGAATATATCATCCCCTCATCCTGAACTTTCTTCTCTGGTTTTGTGACATCTCCTGCACTTTGAAAACCTGAGGAGGTGAAAAAGCAGAAACTATACCCCAAAATACATTTTGATTGTTTAAAGTTACATTTTTACTGGAGGGAGAGGGCAATGAAAAGAAAAAGTTTCATTTTGTGGTTCCCTTCCCTGCCCCCGCCCAACTTTTCCTCCTTATTTGGGAAGGGAATTGTCTCAAGGTCAGAATGTTTTGTATGTCACTGAAGCCAAAAATAAAAGTAATTTTCTCCATCCCTCAACACACGTCCCATCCAAAAAAATCCAAAACGCAGGAAAGAAACAAGTGAAGAACTATCAAAACAAAGGGAGGAGAAAGGTAAAAGACCAATGGAGAGGCCTGAAATATGTTTGTCTTGCATGTTTTTATATTTGAAGGACATTTTTGTTAAAAGGGAACCATAGCGTAACATAAAAGAAAGTTTATAGCTGTAATAGTATGCAGGAGTCTGAGCCAGCCAGCTCTGTCTAAATGTGCCTGAAGGGTCACCAGAGCCTAGGCAATAGCTTCCAGAACTGCAATCCAAAGATTACAACTTTAAAAAAACAAGCAAGAAGCTTTGTTTAAGAGTTCCCTGTGAGGAGTATGAAACAAAAGAAGTTGCTTAAAAGTCTCTTGTGAGCTAAAACACTGTGTTTAGTCCTAAGTAGTGCACAACCTCTCTTCCAAGGTCAGAAATACCAGAATTCTTCAGTCAAGTTGGTTAGGTAGGGCAGCTACTGAAACAAGGCAGCTACTGAACCCAGGCACAGCCAACAGGAGATGCTAAGAGAGCAAAGAGCTGCTGCAGAGCCCAGCCTTTTAGAGCAGAGCTAGTAAAAGTAGCTTGTGGCATCAAGTGAGGTAGAACCGCTAGAAGGAAGAGAGCTAGTGGGAGTGATGAGCACGGAAAGGAGCTGGTAGTAGAAACAGGTCATGGTGCCAGATCAGCTTAACCTAAACTGGGCCTTGCTACCCAACAAGACATAACAATCTCAAATCATGAGTACAATTCGTTACTAAAGGGGGAAAGTAACCAGCTGGCTGAACAGCTGCTCCGTAGAGAAAAACACAGTGAAATTGTTATAGTTATACTTTGGGAACCCTTTTTGTTGTCTGGCTAGGTTTTTTCTCATTTTAATGAAAGTAACTTTTGTCGGCCTTCAGTCAAAAGCAACATGAAAGAGGATTGATCACTCTGAGTGACAGGCAGGATCTTGAAAAAGCTGGGAAGCCTTGCGAGGACATAATTGGGTGGAAAGATCAAGGGAAACAAATGCAGTAGAAAAGAATGACAATTTTGGACTCCTAAACCAATGCCTACAATAGTATATTTATTTCTTAGTGTAACAGACCCTTATTTCATTTTTAGATAGTCTCAATAAATCCTATAAGACCTTTTCATAAGGGGTAAAACTGGAGTAGCAATGACTTTGAGGGTTTAGAGCGGGGATTTGTGAATCAGACATCATGACATGAAGAGTTCTAGTCATGAAGCTTTCAGCGACCTTTGGAAAGTCACTCAACATCAACCTTTTAGAAAACCCTTAATCCTGAGATGAAAGAAACTACAATAAGCAAGAAGTACTACTGTTGTTGTTACTGCGTACAGTTCCAGGGTAGAAAGCCTGGCATTCTAGCTTACGTTTATTCAAAGACCTTTTTTTTTCCATGTCCTTGGTGACGATTACTCATTCTAGCAACTGCTTTCAAAAATATACATATTTCTGGAGAAAAATCTACTTTATTTCTCTTCGTTCACCACTGCAGCCCTACTATTTTTGTAGGCCTAATCAGTAACAGACAAGCCTGATTCTTTTTCCTCCTTTGCCACAACAATAAGAGCCAATGATTCCTTTCAGAAACAATAAACTGCACATCATATTTTCAAGGATGCTGACATGCAAACAATCCTGGGATAGAAATAGACAACGAGGATATGCTATATAAGGAGGATGATTCTGCTTAAGCACAACAGCAAATTTTAGCGGTTTGCCTAGGACTGACTTCCTTGTAGTTTGCTGCAAAGCACATGCTGGCACAGAAAGGCACTGAGTGGCCTGGCATGATGGCTAGAGGTGCTCCACATCACGCAAAATTGGGCTTTTTTGTCCTAATACATCTCACCCAACATTAGGTAATAAACGGAAGGTCTTCTCTGAAGAGACTACCTTATCATTATTTCCCTGACAATCAACAGTTAAGAGAAGGAAGTATCTAGGGGACAATTCAGATCTTAGACAGACTGAGTCATTCTCTGCAGATGCCAGTGTCCCTCCATTGGCTATAAAAGGAGACTACGCATGAGGCTCCTGACTTGGATGATTCAGTTACATTCCTAATGACAGGCAGGATAAAGCCAGACCATGGAGATTTGCATCTACCTGTGGAGAACTAACTGTATCTTTATGTCACCATCTCCATTTCTTCACACTAGGAATTATGTCCTCTTCTTCCACTATGAGGTAGAATCAAAACCTGAAGGAGTCAGTAGGATTTCAGAGGGTTTTCAGAAGGCCTTCTTAGAGATTCCTAAGCTCTCAGTAAGAATCCAAACATTTGCAGTTCAGGAAATTCCAAAACAGACCATCTGAAAGGACTAGGTCTTGAAGGACAGACAGTGCTCTAAAGAAGAAAAACATTTTTGGGGCACAAAGGGTTTTTTTAAGTTCCTCTTCTCACTTCAATAGGTTCAGAGATCAAGCTGGCTGGTTCAGATTTCTTCAGATTCTGTTTCCCAACACAGCTGTGCAGTTCATCAAAGTGTTCTCGCACTGCTCATACATCAATGCTGAGTAAACTTCAGTTGGTAACTGAAGCTGGCCCCTGAAGTTTGATATCCCTAGCACTACTGCTCTGTGTGTAAATTAAAAAGTGATCATTACTATTTTTTAATCAGTGACTCTTTAAAAGCACAAAGAACAATTGTCTGATTGGTGTAATAACTATATAGAGGAAGAAAGATATAAAGGTTGTTTCCAGATAATTTCAAGTTACACTTTAAATCAAATTATGAAAAGAACAGATTATTGTTAATAAGCAACCCTAAAGGAATTTCCAGAATAAATATCATTAAATGAAAATGCAGTAATTTAAATCTGTAGTTCTTTGTAAAGAGTTTTGGCACAAAAAATCCAAGATAATACTGACCTATATTTAAAGAGCATTGTTGGAAGTTTAGACTAGAGCTCCCTCTCTCTCATGTGAGTCTGAAGTATTTAAAGCAATTAACTTCTTAGGCTGATAGCCTGAGACATCTCTGAGGTGCTCTTACACTATACACTGATCACCAGTTACAGGGTGAAATGTGACTGTGTGGACCGAAACACAGAGCCTAGATCTATACCAACAGCCATTGTCTGAACAAGCTCAAATGTCAACGTGCACTCCTCACTTGGGAAGCTACGTGCTGTGGCCCTTGGAAGGGCAGATTTCTATGGCAGAGTCACTGGTAAAGAGGAAAAATGCACGTTCTTTCTTTTAGCTGTGTCATTTTTCCAAGAACCATGTCCTGTTTGGTTTGGACAACCTAAAGCTCACTGTACATAAATACTCCATGTCTTTGCAAGCTAGAGGAACTAGAGAAACATCCATATGAAATCACCAGACACTAAAGAAATATGTATGCAATATTCTCCTTCCTAACACAGCTGCCTTGAGGGGTAAATCCAACACAATCCAGCTATTGAGTAATAGGGTTTGTATAGCTGTACAGGCTGCTCTTACTCTGCTACTCTCTCTGCTGCCACCAGAGCTTCGAGATACATATATAGCCAGTAGAAATCATCTGAAACCCCTGCATGATCCCATGCCACTGTGGGTTGCACTTAAGGAACAACAGCCCTTTTATAACAGTTCAAAATAAGCAACTAAGAGAGCGACCCTTGCGTTATTTAAATGGCTATGTCATTATTAATTTTATAATATCTGCAGGATACTAATCAGCACAAATATACCACCACTTTACTTTCAAATCAGTGTCAGTGTTGGTTAGTTTTTAGTCCTCTTCAGAAGATGAGTGGGGCCACAAATCTCTTCCTTGCCTAGACTTGCACTCGCACTGCCTGAAAACGTGCCAGTTCCTTTGGCAGGAACAAAAGGAATGGAATGAAAATTGCTCTAAAGAAGCAGTTGCCAAGATGTTTTATTGGCATGGCCTATGACAAAGAGTGGATGGAAACAAACAAAGAAAAAATCTTTTCACTAAAAACATACCATCCTTTACTGCATAAATAATAAAGCAGAGAAGTACTATATAAGCAGCTGTTAGGGACATAATGTGGTTTGGAAACACGTGCACATCTTACTAAGTTAGTCTGTTAGAGCTATGTAGGTAAAAGATCTATGGTCAATACAGAAAAAAAGTGGTGAGATCTTTGTATCAAATAATAAACCAGGTGTGGACACTCTGGCCTCAACAATAGCTGGAAGTAAGGGGTTACTGAAAACAGAGTTATTTATCTCTCAGTCACGGATAACCAAAGTTTGTTTTCTCTCCTGTTACATCCCATTGGGAGAAGGTTGCCAAGTAGTTTCACCAGTATTGACCCCTGAGTTCTTTTTTTCATTAATTTTTGGGGACAATACAACCATAGATAGAACCACTACTCACTATCAAGTAATACTTCAACCTTATGGCTGGTAAGGTCACATATACCTTCTAAGTTCAAAGAAAGTACAGCAGTAGTACTTTGAAAATGTAAACTTACAAGGGACAAACATTAAGTGCATCTCATTACTTGATAAATTTACCAAAGGGGCTGTGAAAATTCTCTAGGATGCTTTGAATTGTAATGTTTTAATTACTGATCTGTCAGTGGTAGCTATTTACAGGCTAAATCTGCTCAGATGGCGCACAGAGTATGTGATGCATTTTTGCAGGGTGCTATGGCTGAAGTCCTATGGTAGTAAATATAATCTTGACTTGATTGTACATTTCTTTTTTTTAGCTATTGTTTATAAATAAATCTCTTGATTTACAAGACCCAGTGAAGGTATCATTGTAAATAAAGCATAAAAGGAGATATATAGTCTGATTTCTTCTCTCTTTGAAACAAACTATGACAAATGGGAAAACTACAGAATTTTGAAGAACCCTTCATTACCTTGAAGTGATCAAAACAACAGAGTGTATGGCGGGGGGTGGTGGTGTACAGACCTAATCCTCTAAAATCTTGTGTGAGAGCTAAATGAATCACAAACTGCCTCAAATATCCTAGCATTCTTCTGCAAATGGACTACATAGATGACATGCATCACATGAAGTGTTCGGTATTCTCAGATAGTGTATAGAGACAGACAGAGTTGGCAGGACATTTTTCCATACAAGAGATGTCAGGATCATGCCCTGATCTGTTTTCTCGGCCAGTAAAAGCCAGACACATTGCAAGTTAAAGTGCTTGGTTATGAAGAGAGACAGCCTTTCCTCTGCAATACTTTGCAGTCTCCCACAATAACGGCAGCTGGTAAATGTAATGATATCAGTATGGCCACATGGCCTTTTTCTCCATCACCAGAGGCAGATAACCAACAAGGAAACCAAAGCTACGTCCATTAATGTATCTGGGCATGAAGCCAACAGAATGCAGATCCACAGATTCAGAGAAACCCAGGTGAACCTGACACTGGTCTAGCTTGACCCTTTCAATAGCAAAGAGGATTTGAGACATCACTACAGCTGGTATGGTAACAGTCCTAGCTTTCTTAGTACGTGTTGTTTGCCACAGGTCTTCATCTGGCATGAGGGGCCTGTTTCATTTGGCCATGCAGAGCCACCCCAGACAACTCAAGGCTTTGTACATAGCCAAAGAACTCCACCAGCACACACAGTACTTCTACATCAACTTATTTTCCCGCTCTTCCTTTACAGGCAACAATCACAACCAAAGTGAAACAAGAAGGAAACAGCACCAGCAATGACCCTAAGAGAATCATGTGAATCTGTGGAGAAAAATGCTGCATCAGGCTAAGTGCTGGTGTGTATGTATGGAAATGATGGAAAGATTGAGAATTTCCATGAGAAGGAATGAAGCCTGCAGAGTAAGAGTAGCAGATTGACTACTCTGCCATGAAAGTGCTTTAAAATACCAAGTTCAGTGTTTGCATAGACCATTTTGATAGGTCTCCATTTTCTTTCTACTTTAATAGTTGTTTTTCAGGCTCTACAGCTTCACTTGAATGAGTTTATGAAGTGAGATAATTCAGGCAAAATTCTTGCCTGTATGAAACAAAGGGGATGGGGTAGGCAATGGGGTGAAGAACAGCATTAAAAACTTACTTCAGCTGTTTCTAAGGCTGCTGGGAACATCTGCTCATGGTACAACAGTTATGCTACCATTGGTTTTTCACAGTGTTGCTGTTCAGGATGTACAAGTTGAAAACAGTGGAAATTGAAGACAACATGAGAACAATTTCAGATCTCAACACAAATGGAAATGGTGTTAATTTGCTGGTAAATAGTCTGCAGAAGGGGGAGACCCAGAGCTGGGGAGGGCAAAAAGGAAAAGCTATCAAAAATGGGCTGAAGCGTCTACAGCAATTGCACAATACCAATATGAATGTCAAAGGATCTTTTTTTTTTTTCTCCCTTGCAGGACACAATCTCAATACCTCCTCCCACAGCTGTGTTCTAAAACGGTCAAACAGTGCAGCTCTTCCCTATCTGAAACGATAGAGTGTTTCTAAAAGACAACCAAAGCAAGGAAGTATTTTACACACTCGACAACCCAACATTTTTATAATGATCCTAAATACTTTCGGTGTTAAAAGAGTTCCTTGTCAGTTCCTGCCTGCGTAGAGCCGCATAACAGCTCACAAATTGCCTTATCTCTTATCCCTTCTGTGTGAACGGTGCTCCATTTCCTGTGAAGGCTGCAAATGCAGCTTCACATCATACATTTTCTTTCCTTCTTTAAAATGCTATATATTCATCACTCATTGTCCTTAGCACACTATTATTTGCCTTGGTTCACATGTGCAAATTGAGCTAATTGTTTTAATGCAGAGATGTAATGACAAATTATCTTGTAAAATGTCTGGTGGTGTAAGGTACTGATTACTTGTAATGACATTTTATAGCTTAATATTTCTTACTTTAATATTGTAACTTGGCAATCCACAGTGTTTATTTAAACTTTTTTTTTTCTAAAGCAGAACTTGTATTTTGGTTATGACACGACTGTAAGGATTGCTGACTTTCTATCTCAGAATAAAAATTTACTTTTGTATCTTTTAATCCATCATTTTCAATGTTTTCAGCTTTTGCGCAGTTCCAACTGAAACCCAGCTAGAATCAAAAGCATCTCCTTGACAGTGGGAAGCTATCTGAGAACACAGCCCTTACCTGCCAGGGATGTATACAGTAGATATACCTTGCAAATGGTGCAGAATACACTAGGAATGATATGAATGAGCCCTGTTCAACACAGCTTAACTCTTAAATCCAGTCCAAAAGGCACACACTTGGCCTGCATGGAGCCTTCATCCAGCTAGCCAGTTTTGCAAGACTTCCCCATGAACACTTGGTATGGTATGCCTAGGTTGCCTAGATACTTCACCCCTCTGGCAAGACTAACTAGAGCAGTTAGGTGAGGAATAATTGATCTCCTAAGATTCATAAGTCTCTCTTCTTGGAGATGACTCTTTACCAAAAGCTATTAATGCTTTTAATGGCAAAATAATTCTGAAGTCTGTATTAATAACACGCAACACAACAAAACCTGTCCCTATTCACATCTGCTTTTAAGAGAAGATTGATGCAGAACAGCTGACATGAAGAGAAAGGTAGAGATGAACAAGTGAGGGACTGTAAATTCTGACACAGAGATCATCTTTCACCAGAATTTTTTACTGCACTGGCCAGCAGCTGGAGAGGGTGAGCCATGGCACATCCTGACAGGTAAAATTATATCTGTGAGAATTTTGAGCCTAATTTTGAGCTGGGTGGACAGGGAAGAGAAGCATCTTCCTTAGAGAAACTACATTGTATCATTACTTGTCTAGAACATAGTGAAGTCTAATAAACTCAGAGCTCTCCTGTCAGGATTTGGTCTCCCACATCTCTTCTTTTTAGACTTGATCCAGGAAGAAATTAGTTAAAGGTTATTAAATTTTGACAAGGCCACAAATTATGATAGATAAACGTTACTTATGATTAGTGACAATACAGAGGTAGACAGCTTCACCTGCCAACTGATGGGCATTTGACAAAATAAGGATAATAAGAATTGCACGACAGATACCTAGGAGGTGGTTATTTTCAAAAAAACCACCCCTATAATCATACTCAGATATCTTCCTCCTCCACATGGAGTCTACACTTCATATTTCTGTTTAGCTGATAATTTCATTTATGAGTTACAAAGCGTTTATCTTGAATAGTACAGATGTTTAGTGAACAGAATGATTCATCTCTTCCTCTCTACTTTCCAAGTTGGACAAAGAGATGCCTCCAGGAAGTGTGTGCTAGGACAGAAACATGTCTGTCATTAAGTTTTTGCTTCCCAAATAATAACTACCCATTAAGAGAAAAATTTGGAAAGATTGCTGCCAACAAAACTCACACAGAGTGATGTCTAAAGTGACTGTACTCCAGTGACTCTTACTGCTCATTTCTTTTCCCCTCACCAAAAGTCAAGAAGACTTGCTCCTTTTGAAAACCCGTGACACAGCCTCATTGCCTTGCACATGTGGGAAGTAGAATTCTGAATGGGTTTCATGAACGAATCTCATAAACACTTCTACTGATTTCAGAAGATGTAAAAGAGAAAGTTTTGGGTTGGAAGGCTTGAACAAAAGTGTAAATCACTCTAGGGGATGAAGAATACCTAAAATAATATGGATCCTTATTGACATTATACACCACAAATGGAAAAAGCATAATAACATCAGAATTCACAACCCTTGATTTTTGAGATTTTAACCCCAAAATTGTATTAAGATAATATGTCAGCCTTCATATAGTTTGCAGAGAGTGGTCTAACTGAATTCCAAGTACATGCTCTATTTAATATATAGTTTATGAATTTCATTACCATGCAGTTTGTTTGCTGATACGTCACAAAAATGAAGTTGCTTAAATTAAACATCTGTTGCATATGGCATGAATATTTGTGTGGTTTCATAGGAAAAACTGAGCAGGTAAAAGTTCTGGCAAACTTTTCAAAACTGCCAAAGAAATGGTCATACATATTTGCAAAGGATACCTACAGCTGCAGTTCTGTCTGTGCTGGGGCACTTCAAGTATGGCACTAAAAGGACCACAAATTTGCATGTTGAATAAAAGTTGCCTCTCTCCTGTCCTTGTGGGTTTATGTCTATTTTGCATGTGACAGCTCTGTCGCTCCGTCTCCACCTCATTTTTCACTTGGAGGAAGGCAATGACATAGAGAACCCCAGGGACATTAGAATGCTCCATAAACATGATTAGACCATTCAGCCTCTTCATTTAAAGCAAGTACCATATTGCTACCAACATCTGCTTTGGGCTGTAATGGGGCCCTTAAACAAACCACGCCATCCTGAATGAGCTGAGTCCTGTAACATCTGTTGATTGTGCTTGCATATTTGGCAGCTACAAACATGGTATCTCATACTTACTGTCAGTTACGCTGTTGTGCTGGTGTTCAGATGGATTCCTTTGGGAGAAAAAAGTTATTCACCTGGAGCCTGAGTTCTCAGAGGTGAGCCTGTGTGTACAAACTGTATTTCTGTGAGATGGGCTCTGCACATTGAGGTATGCAGTTCATTTGGGCCAACAAACTCATAGCACAAGTATGTGGATTGCATAAATAGCAATAATGCAAAGATCATCCAAACACCACCACTAAAAGGTCAGTATCTGTATTTTTTCCACATAGGAAGGTGAAATACATCACAGTTCAATTGCTTTTTAAACTTGAAATTCTTTTTTTCTGTTAAACATAATTTTCTCAAGAACAGTAGAGTACCTACAGCTAATTGCTCACTTGTGAAAAATTAACCACTGACAACATTGTGACATTCTTGTGGGGAATGGACTGACCAATAACCAATGTACAAATTGATGTTTTCCAACATGAAAATGAGAGGTACTGAAAGGCACATTAGGATTTCAGCATATTTCTAGCACAGACATGTGTGTGAAATCTTGGTTATGGCAACATCCTCTAGATGAGTCACCAAACAATCTTTACGGCTGCAAAGAAAAGATCATTCTTTATCTCCCTTAATAATGATGTTACCTGTTGAACATCCTGCTGGAAAACGCAGAGCTGCAGCCTTTGATGTAGCCGGACCTTTCTGTGTTGCCAGATGCTCTCTAGGCGCCGCTGGTGATGCAGGACTTCATGTACCACATCCAACACCTGGTGAACAGCCTTGGAGTAGTTTGCAGTGGCAGTGAGGGATTCAGAATTCCCAGGGCTCAAGGGACGCTGTAGGACATCCAGCAAGGCTTTTCCATCTTGGCTCACCTGAGTAAGGAAACAGGTCTACTTCACTGCACTGACACTTAAACATCCAATACCCGACAGAGAAAAGTCTAGCTGATTCTTTTTCCCTGTGTGCTTTCCTTATTTTAGTCAGAAAGGAAGAAAGACCTCATAACATCTCTTTTTGACTTGTACTTACACATTCAGCACTCGCCTTCGCTTCCTAGTGGGCCTGCTGTGTCACTCAGCAGGAGCACAGATACTGCACTGCTGGGACTGCATACATAAAAGCAGAGATCCCAAGACTATATTACGTTCTGACACTCGGGCACTGAAAAGCCTTGACATATACTAGTTGATGACAGGTGACATTTGCTATAGCGGGCCTACTTTTGTGAAGAGGTGGCATTTTAAGAAAACCACAGATGGCAGAGTCATTCATATTCTGTAGGATAAGGGAGAGTCCTTTCTTTGTAGGATTACTAAGTATGTATATACGTTGAGAAGTGTGACATTCCAATTCTGTATTTCATTCAGCGGCAGTGAAAAATAAATTAGTATATGATAATGATTCTCTTCTTCCCCAGGAACAGCTCAGAGGGACCTATAGTCCCCATTTCCAATGGGCTACACAGTTTGTTGGCAAGTCCAAAGCCCTTTGCACATGTGTAACCTTTTTTGAGCATATTAAAACACATTTGCAGATGCAGAGGCATTTGGGCATTAAAAAACCCCAGAATGCCAGATTTTTTAATGCTAGATTTTTTTCCTGGACCATTTTCACATTGCAGGGGCAAAATGAAAAATGGAACTGTAAAAACCAAAGTGCTATTAACAAATGTCTGCATGCACTGGTTCTCTAAAAATGGGTTTTTGAAATATTTTTCAGATGCAGATTACAAAGTTAAAATATTCTGTTCAACAGAAATTGTAAATGAGGACACTATTGGAATCCCCCTCCTGTTTTCAGCCCGCTTTTCTCTTTTCCTTCTGAAACAAACTGCAGTGAAAATGACAAGATTTTCTCACGAGTCATTTTATTTCTATTCAATCACAGTCACCAACCTTGCCAGAGAATGGCTTAATGAATGTTTTTCATCCAGTTTAAACTTTGAATATTATCAGTCAAAGTTAAAACACATCTCAAGGATTTCCAAGTCTCATTTATTTCTGTATTATAAGTTGCTTTTTCAAATAGAGCAAATATCCATTAATACCCAAACCTTTGTCTTTTGGCAAGCCATGCCACGTCCCAGACTGTTGCAGCAGTGTGTGTCTGGTGCATTTTCCTAGAAATCAAGAGAGCCTTTGAGACTTATACTGGCAAAAGTGGGAGTCAAATCTCATCATACTATGTGACTATTAGATGGCCTTAGGCGAATCCTTGGAGATTTTTTAAATATTCAGGGCAATTTGGAATTAAATCAGGAAATAACTGGAGAGTCCATAGGGAGTGGCTTTCTATACTCAAAGTCAGTGGCTGCTGAAGACCAGCTGGAACAATTTGTACGTGCTGGAGCCTGCTGGGGTCATGGAGGGAATGATTGTGTTCACCAGCAGCAGTGGATAGTGGTGATATGGGGGAAATTTTAGGAGGAAACACAGAGGCACAGGTGTTACCTTGGCAACATGATGGAGGTGGCAATAGCTGCTAGGTAGGAAGAAGCGGCTTCTAGACAGGGAAGGAGACATGCATACTATATCCTATTTTATCTGTGGGAAGATAATCAGCAACAATTTAATTACTGGGAAAAGGAAGTCAAGGCTATGCACACACTTGGGAGCAGCTTAGTAGACCAGAAACTCACTCTTTGCACTGACTAAATTCAATGTGAATTCACTATGTTCCTGTTACTGGCCTTTGGGCTTGCAGTTGGTCTGAATCTGTCCCTGGGTGGTGTTACAATGCTTTTAGTATAGTCCCTGCTGATTTACACTGATAGGAATCACAGCAGAATCAGGACTAACAATAAAGGTTCAAAAGTTTACCAATAAGAGATATGTGATTGCACAGGCAATATAAGACATGCTTTACTCAGGACAACTTTCCTGGAAACTTTGTGCCATAACATAGACCTACTCATACCTACATCATCTCCCAAACCCAGGACTTGCATGTCAGTTTTTTGTCTCCCAGAGATATAATCTTGCAGTTCTTCCATTTCAAGGGGTCAGATCCATGGGTGATCAAAACACCACACTACATTCAGTCGTCTTACAAAAAAGTGCTCTTCCAGATCACTTAGGTGAATATGGCCAGCAAGGCCAATTGGGTAACCAATGGTACCCAGTATTCACAAGGGTTAGAGATATGTATTCCAGGATTTCATATCTTCTGCAGCTCTGAAGTTCTTTGTCTTAGGTGTTTCTTTTCCGAGAGTATTTTTGTTGCTAATATTATTGCATTCCCAATCAATGGGCACAAAAGGTTTGTGCTCTCAGAGTTCACCAATGAACAGATTTCAGAAAGGAAGGGAACAGCTTCACAAATGGAGAAGCTACCTACTGTGCTCTTTCAGTCATTTCCATTTTCTCCTTATAATTGCAAAAAAAATAGTCACCAAATCTCTTTTCATGTGAATCCTTTGAATTTTTCAAGGGCTGCGCAAGAAGACAAGCATCCACAACCCAGCTTAGTTGCACCACTTCGCTTATGTCTCACTTACAATGTATTTTTAAAAGCATTGCAAAACTGAATGGACCTGCACCCAGCATGACTTGCAGTCCCTATAAAATGCAATTGCTAGTGCAGCATTTGTCAAAGTAAATTTTACCATATCTCACTTATTTTGAAAAGAACAGAATTGCTGCTGGACTCTCTGGGAAGGTTTAACTCACCACCTGACACAACACACAGTACACTCCTGACATATGGGGATATTCCTGCATTTTGGCTTCATGGTAGGAGAAGAGCTGGGGTGGGCAGTTTGAAAATGCCTCTGTAAGAAGTTATGTGACCTTGGGTGAACCAAAAACTATTGTTGCTCTAGTGGAATAATCTGTATGCATAGCTAGGGAATAAGTTAAAATCTGTAGATATCCTATAGAGTGAGTCAGAAAGACCTCCAAAGCCTTGCAAGTGACTAGACTAATGGTGCCATCTGTGAAACAGCTACAATTTGCACTAGGAAAAAGAATCAATTGGTCTTTAGAGCAAATACACCATGCCTCTGGGAACAGACAGTAAAGTGCAGTTAATCAAGTCACACTGAACAAGATGCTCTTACAATCAACCAGGCTCAAGTCTGACTGGAGAAAACCTCTCTCTCTTCCTCTTCTTGTCTTTACCAAATCAGTACAGTCCTCAGTACGGGTGTCCCAAGTTTGTCTCCTGCAGTTCATCCACTAGAAACACAACTAGAGCAACAAAAACACACCCTGACTGGAGACATCTAGAGGAAATCTTTTTGCAAGAGGGGAATCTGCCAAAGGCAGATTCTCATACATCTCATGTGTATCTGCTCCCTCCAGCACTGTTCTACCCAAAGTAAAAGCAAAAGCACCCCTCGATTCTCAGAAGGCGGCCTGTTCTGACAGCAGCTCAGCTTGGCGCAGGAGAGCATTGCTTAGCCATGGGTTGCATATCAGGCCCATGATCTCTGCCTCCATTATTTCTGAGCTTCACTCAAGTGCAATAAAGGAAAGAAGGCCAATAATTATGCCTACAACCAGAGCAAGATGGAAAACAAGAGTCTCCCTAAGATTCTTTCGTTCCTGCAGTGAATCTATACTGCTTTGTTATACTCTGTAACAGAACAGAATAGGCCCATATATCCTATTAAATGTTAATTAATCTCCTATTAAATATCAATATTAAATGGTTATCCCAAGGAACGTTCATTCTATTCCAAGTCTTTTACAATTACAGAAATAGAAACACATTGTCAGTGACTGAAGAAAAAGCTACAATTTTCATCCCACCATAGAGAACTCTGAGGGAAGAAACATTATTTTCTATGGGCAAGTGGCATTATCTAGATTGGAGAAATAGGCATGTGGTTAGAAGGCAGGACTCCTAAATCTAATTCAGCTTTTTCAGCTCACCATGTAGCTGTGGGAGAAGAGGGAACACTTCTGAAATAACAGACCATAAGCTTTCTGTTATGCTTTTCTACGGAAAATTCTACGTAGAGTTTAAAAATGTACTTATCAGTAAAATAATATAGAAATGTTTTAAACAGCTATGTCTGCAACAAGTTATAGCTTTCTGAGGAAGCATTAGGAAAAGCAATATACATGTTAAAGGTTGCTTTTGGTAAGGAGTTTTAAATGAATTTTCATTTCACAAAAACTAAGATTGGGGCTCATAAACAAAATGAGAGTTTCAAATATTATTATTTTTTATTTAATCCCAATTTGACTTAATTTTTAGAAATAATTTTTAAATGCAGTAAAGAATCTTTAGTTTCACCTGACTAGGCACTTGTTACAACTAGAGATCAACGGAACTGTTCTGTGTTTGCTCACACAACCCACTGTTCCTGAGAAGCCTAAGCACCAGGAACTTACCTAACACCAGGCCTAAGCCCTTTGTAACTGCAACCCAGATTCCTCATTCTAACTAACTCCCAAATTTTTTCGGGTGTTCAGAAAACAGGAGATTTCTGTCTGACATTCCTTACATTCATCCTCAAGGTATCTACACAACTTCGCTGTGTAGACGTGAGTGCCTACCACCATGCCTAGATTAGCAAATCCTTTCCTCTTCTATTTTATACTATTGATTCTTCCCAGAATGTGATGACCAGAGCAAGAGCTGAGCATGGAGGACAGTTGCTATGTTCTGCTCTGAAGTCTTCACTTGATAACTTGTTAAATATAGCAAGCACTACCACGGTCCTCCGGTCCAGCTTGGAAAACACTGCAAGGAGCAAAAAGCCTTGGTACCCAGCAACACAAGTCAAGCACAGCACAGTACAGGAAAATGAAAAATACAACTAAACCCAGGCAATCAGGCAATCTGTGCATTACTTTGCAACAAGCTTCAATCCTAGAGACATGAATAACAGAATAGAACAGATAATGTACATGGCTTCCCACCCCAAGGGTAATTTGCAGGTCAGCCTGTGCTTGGGGTGAACATCCAGACTAACCTCATTCCTAACAGGACCCCTCCTAGATGCCAGGGAGGTCCTGCAGCCCTCTTGCAAAATAAAGTGGACTGAATACAGACCCTCAGTCAGACTCTCATCACAGTCAGATGAAGTGAATGTTGGCTGTTTGTCGGTAGCTGGGGGAAAAGCAAGTGAAGAATTTTAAGGTTTTTTTGAAAAAATGCCAGAAAAGTGTTTTAGTCTTAGCATCTTTGGCACCCTCTTTTAAAGGAAAACAACACATACTCTATTTAGGTCTGAGATATTTGACAACAGTATATAAAAATACATCTGATGTGACACTTCGGGACATGGTTTAGTGGCGAACTTGGCAGTGCTAGTTTAATGGCTAGACTCAATGATCTCAAGGATCTTTTCCAACCTAAATGACTCTAGATTCTATGATTCTATCTAAATCACAGTCTCTTGCAGCATTCATTGTATTAAGGAACGTGACACCTCTGTGACTTGAAGAATATTGAAAGGAAAAGCCTTTCACATCCTCTGTTCGCATTAGCATACCTGTGCTTGAGTCAGGACTCTAATCATAGAAGGAAACCAACAGGAGTAAAGCTGCTCAGAGCTGAGAGGAATTCCCTGTTAAGCAAAGGGAGTGAAGTGGCTCTTCTTTGCAGTGCCAAAACTAGGTCTAGATTTCATTTCTGTATGGGGTTTGTCCCCCAGATTGTTCTGTTGTGTCCTTACAAACAAATTGCTAGGAGTCGCTTCCTAAAGTGTGGGATTAGATCTGACTTCTTTGAAAAATGTGCAGAAAAGGAGAGCAGAACCTATCTCATTTAGGAAAGCTAAGCTCCAAAAGGCAGTAAAATATCTGTTATCACTTAACAGATACATTCTTTGCTGGGAAGCACATACCTCTGTGTAGGCCTGTGTTACTTGTTCGTACAGGGTCTGATGATGATGGATGGCCAGTTCCAGGTCTTGCATTTCTGAGGGGAGGCCTCCTTCACTGCACATTTTGCACCAGGCATCCACACCTGAAAGGAACTGAAGCAATTCCAGGAACAATGAGCAACAGTGACACAGAACAACATCTCATCAACATTAGAAAACTTTGTTTGTAGAGCACCACAGACAACTACAGTGTAGACTGAGGAAAATGTAAGAGTTACAAAGGAGTTCTTTTGTACTCCCTGCAATCGCACATTACTGTCACCTCCTTAGTACTTGAAGAACACCTAGATTGAAAGGAACGTTTTTAGTTTCTTCTGGATTAAAAACAAATGGTCCTTTAACCATGCCCAGAAAACACCCATTCTAAGAGTGTTTCCATACCGTGGAGGGAGGCTACAACATTACATTCCAAAAAGGGAGGCTGTGGCATGTTTAGAAAAAAACATCAGTGTGAAGCACAAAAGGACACAGTTACAGTTCCAGCTGTATTTGGCATTGTCTCAGCTGTCAGTCTTCCCCCAGTCGCTTACCTGTCCTTAACACCACTAATTTGGGCAATGGAAAACTCCCATTAAAATCAATGCTGACATTCATTTCAGTGAAAGATAGAGAGTCTGTATTCAAGCAGTTCCCAACCAAGGGGCAGCTCAGCGGGATTGCTAATAGGATACCAAGGCTTTAAACCCCTGGGTCACACATTTGATTCTGGCCCAGGTCCGCAGTGATCAGATACCATTACCATCTGACAGCTGCTAAGCAGCCAATGCAAAATGAGCTGCTGGTCTCAGTCCAGTTCCTGGTGGGCAGACATCCACAAAAAGGGAGGAAAAAAAAAAAAATCATTGCCATTGCAATTGATATGGTTTAGCACCTTGGTTGGAAGCCTTAATAGACAGCCAGGAACTGAATGGCTTTGGGGAGCAGAGGGATGGAAAAAAATATTTTTCCACTCTTAAAGGCCTCCAGAGTAGTGCTGATGCACTTTGGCAGAATAAATTGGGGAAGCTCTCCTGGGTGCTGTCTGTTCTGTAAAAGAAAAGAGGAATTTAGTCTCTAAGGTTCCCATCCTGTTTTTCTTTTAAGGAGGGCTTCCTTCAATGACACAGCTCACATGTTCAAATTTTGTCCATAGTAACTGCCTAATGCAACCTCATTGCTTCTCATGAATATTTTGTCTTCCTCCATCTTTCTATTAAATCAGCCTGCCATACTTTGCAGCTATTTATAAGAAAAGAACAGCTAATTATACAACAGATGCAGTGCCCTGTAGGGTGAATGTATAATGCCACAAAACCACCCCCAGGATCACAGCTTTATCCAGTCCTGAAGTGTTCACCTGTGGCTTGTTAGTAAAGCAGTCATTTACAGCATGAAGGGCTGTGAGATGCAAAGTAAAGAATTTCAATTCAACCCTGGCATCAGCATCCTTTTTTATTAGCAGTGTAAAGCTATTCACCATGGTGCTGTGTAATCAAGGCTATAAAGTGTTTGCATTGTAAACACTTCTTTTCAGTGCACAAGGATTCAGTGACAAAGATTAATTCCTACATGTTCATTTCTACAAAGTACAAATCTACCAGTGAAAACTGTGCTTTCTAGAAGACTGGAGGCAAGGATTGCAGGTTCTCTTCAGTTGGTTTGACTCCAGATCTGTTGAATCTCTGCAGATGAAATCCCCAAACACTTGCATAAAGCTGAAGTCATCAGATTTTGTGCCAAGGCAGTAGAATTTACATCATTTCCCATGCTGTTTTGACAGCATGGAGTTGAGATCAATCTTTTCTGGGGCTGTTACATGAATCCCTTGATCAAAACAGTGAACAAAAGACCTTTACACCTTATAGACCAGTGTTCGTGCTGCTAGAATCACACTGTTATGGCTCTCATCAAAACTGCTGAATTCCATCAATTTTAGTACAAGCTTTTATAGTGTTGTTACTCATACACTGCCATAACCCCAAACTTTGATTTGCACAGTAGACTGGAGCAGTCTCAAGAAGATCCTAGGCACATAACCACAGTTCCACCTTGTTATCTCACATCTATCTTTCTTTCATATGTCTATTTGTCTATTGTGCATCAACAATATCACATCAACAATTATATCAGTAATTTCACTACTGCCGCTAGCAGGAGCAGTTGACATCACCTATTTTTAAAAGTTTGAAGAAATGCAGCGTGTCAGTTTTTTACTACGATACCCTGAAACAGTGCATGGTGGTCTGTGCTGTGTGTGTAGCTTCACAGAAGGAGAACAAATGGGTTTTTTTAAGGATTTTTGCAAAGTGTTAGTTCATACCACAGGACTACTGATTTGGGTGTTTTGAAAAAAGCAGGTACGTTAATTTTTATTCTATGTCACACTGTGGCAAACTCAAAAAACTTTATTAAATGTAACCCTTCATGCTAGAAACATATTTATATCACAAAAATCATCATTTGACTGAGTTGAAAAGAGATGCATTTAGAATTGTAAATTGCTAACTGTTAGGTTGGAACAGGAGCTGTTACCGCCCACTGGATACTCAATACCATTTAAATTAATTGTTTAAATTTCCAGTTAGCCCATAGACTAGAATGGCTCCTACTTGGAACATAAAAACTGCTTAAATATGATTTGAAATGACAGACTCCAATAACTATCTATGTTTTTCAGATTAAGAAAAATCTCTCCTTAAAAAAAAAAAAAGAAAAAAGTCCCTAAAGTACCTTTGTTCTTCTGATCCAATCCAAAAGGAAAGTAATGATCTACACTTACTCTTCTCTCACAACCTATTCACCTAGGTTGCAACTTCCATATTATGTCAGGTAATAATATATTCTCAGACCACTTCTTACTAGCTTTTCTCAGGGATTGCTACGCTGTATCACACAGTTGCTCCAAAACAGAGATCAGACATTTCATAGTCCATATTCCTCCACATTTTTTGCACAGTCCTTGCTTCTGGCTTGCTAGGCCTCTGTGTGGAAGCTGCGGGTAACCAGGTTGGTTCCCCTAGGCCGCAGAGAAATTAAAGCCAAACTCTAGTGTACTTTCCTGCTCCAGAATGGCTATCGGGAAAGATGGGAAGGAGGCCGTGAAATCATTTTCCTCAGTGACCTATATCATCTCTTGATGCCCTGAATTTTTTGTATGAGGCTAACTGTATATTTCCTGTTGTCGTTTCTGGAATTTCCCTACCTAATGCTGAAGTTATCTTGGTCTTATCCCTGCATCTTATAGATATCAACTGGCTTTTCCTTTCCTCAAATTCTTACTCCCTTTTTTCTTTTCCTTGCATTTTCATTTCCTTTCCTCAAATAGGGGAGTTCAGGATGTGCTAGAGAGATCCAGGCAGAGAGGAGAACAGTGGTCTTCCTGGTTGGGGAGTAAGGGAATATGAAACAAATGCTCAGGGGTCAGTCTTCAGAAAATCAGTGTAAATGTCCAGTGTGTGAACTTAACACCTACTACCTTAAATAGTAATTCTGCTCATGCCCTTCTGAGGGTAGACTCTGTCCCAGCATCAATTGGTTACCACCTCTCAGCTGCTTGAAGACATTTATTCATTTGCTCCGACAGAATCTGTAGAGTGAGTTTCTGATAAGTATTTTAGCACACTTTCAGGGATTATGTCCAAGGGAAGATACCTGGTATGTCTGCTTCCCACATCTGACAGTTAGTGGGCCATAATCTCATCTGGTGTAAAACAATTCTCTTGAAATCACAGTGAAATAATGCATGTTCTCCTATGTTCTCCTGTAACTTTGAATAATCTCAGACATACTTAAAGATGCAAAAGCAGTTTCTCTTTTGTGCTAGAATATCTCCATGCTAGCATAAGAACAGAAAGCAAAAAAAAAAAAAAAAAGAAAAGAAAAAAAAAAAGAAGAAAAAAACCCAGCCAACAAATGAGATTTGCAGCAGGTGTAATTAAGGGACATTTGGGAAACACCTCCACTGAATATCCTGAGTTGCACCTTGACCTGGACATAGTGGTTTTTTGGAGTTTAGTTTAGTGGCTTTTGATCAAACACATGTGCTGAAGGAAGCCTGGCTGGAGGCTAAATTGGCAAGATTTGTCTCTTCTTTCTTTCTTTTCATTCCTTTTTCATTTTCTTTTATTTGCTTTTTTCTTGACAATGGTTTAGTATGTAGAAATTGTGTTTAAAAAAATTAAGGAAGACACACGCGTGCACACAAACTCACACACCAATAAAAAGAAGAAACAGAAAGAAACAAAGGGGAAAAAAAAAAAAAAGCTTTGATCCAGGAACTCATTCAGCCAAGTTCCATTCAACATGCCACATGTATCTGCTATAAGAGCCAGGAAAGCGCTATGATTCTCAGGCACGTGAAGACAGATGTGAGGTTCAATTCCCAGCAGGGTTGACTCAGCCTTTCATCCTTCCAAGCCAGACAAATTGTATTCTGTGCAGTTTTCTGTGTGGGGTCTTTAGGAAGAGACCTTGAAAAACAAGTTGCTTCCTGCTCAGCTTGCATATTAGAGAGTTTGTAGAGCTTTTCATAAATCTCTGTCCCAAGCCAACAACTTCCTTGCGGGCTGGGGTGTGCCAAAGGCTGAAAGATTACGGCCCTAATAGACCTGCTTCCTGTTGGCATCACAGAGAACTTCAATCAATAGGAAGGAATGAACAAAGAGACTGTAGCAGCTTATCACACTGGAGAAGGAAAGACAATCTGCATATCAGACCGGTATGAGGGAAGCAGGGCTATGCTGTGGGACAAATGGTTGGATCCACAGCAAGACTACCTTTACTGACAGAACAAAGGGAGCAAAAAAAGATTTGATCTGGGACAGAGGAAATAGTGGGTTTATCTACATCTTTGCTTCAGAGATTTAAGCCTTATTTATTGTAAAATAACAAAGCCTTGATTTGAGTAAAAAAAAAACCCTGGGTGATGCCAAATAATAAAGAGTCACATTTGGAAGGAATGTTTGATAGACAACAGACTGTTATAGATCAAATCCCAAACACCTCATTTTTTGTATTATACAGAGGTCAAATGACTAAATTATTAGCATTCAAGTCATTTGGTTTATCCTACCAGAGTTACTAAAGCAAGGCCAAAATTTTAGTCCTGCCTAATGGACACACTGACTCCCACATTTCTTTTCTGCAGCAGTCTGAGTTCACAGGCTTCATATCAGTACTTATTTTCCACCGAGTTGTCTCTTTTTGCAAGTGAAGAGCAACTGCTATTCACAATTAGCAAATTCTCTTGTCTGCTTAGTAATGAGAGACTAGCTTCTGTCAGGCAGCACAAACTTCAGTTCCTTATGAAGAGGTGCCAAGGCAGGACTGGATTTTTCAGACCCATCCATGCAATTGTAAAGGAAAAAGACCCAGAGCTGAAAGTGACATTAGTGTAGCTTTTTCTCAAGTTAAGGCTGAGGCAAAAATACCCACTTTGACAGTGTTCAAAAGGTAGGAAAACACACACAAAAAAATCACCTCTAGCTTGACAGACAGTTCAATACAGCTTTCTGTTTTACTGCCTTTCATGCTATACAATAGCTCAGCAACACCTCATAAATTGCAAACAAGACTGACACTTCAGAAAAATAGGGAATTGCTCGTAAAAAAAAAAAAAAAAAGGAAAAAACCTGCAAACCCAAACCCAAAACAAACAAGAAAGAATTAATTCCTTAATAAACCTTGAACATTTTCATTGTGACTATAGACTAGATATAAATTCTTTTTTGATTTCTCTTTATGAATACATGATGACTGACATTTATCATTATGAAGACTACACCTACACACTGCAATGCCCACTGAGAGATAAAAGTACTTGTACTGGGCATTTTAGTGTATCAGTCCCATCAGAGCCACTGAGTGATCTTACGTGAGTAAGTGCCCAGTAGGGTGAGTAATTGCTCTATGCTATAGCCTGTTGTCAATGGGAAACACAAAATGAAGAAAAATCCATTATAGTTTCGTCGTCAGAAACAAACAATAAAGAAAATCGTTACTCTTTGAGCTATAATTTTCCATATATACATGGCTTATGAGGCACAATTTCTGGCTTATCAGTTATAATTTCTTCTTTGGACACTTAAGTATGGGTCATTTTATAAACACCGAGTGCACCCACTTAGTAGCTTTGAGATTAACTACTTGGAAAAACAAGCACACAACAATACTAAAGAGAGCCCCAAAGCAGTGTTTGTCACTGGAAAATGAATGTAATCAACATATGATCAAAGTTGAACTATCACTGGTTTAAGTGTTAGAAAAGCAGAAGGTTTTTTCACTGACATATTTTAAATCTTTTGTAGCTATGAAATTATGGAACAATTTTGGTAGTTGTTAAAGGCATAAACCAGAGTTCAGGGACATGGAAAATTTTCTTGGATGTTCCTAGCTGTGTCTAAAGTCTCTATTTAGTGAGGTCTAACAAACTTTGGGGCTGTGGAGAATAGGGGGTGGAAGGAATTCCATAAATTTCATTAACAATAATGTGCTCTGGCTCCTAGAAATTGTTTGCTGGTATGGGTCTGCGTCATATGTGTGCATATAGCACATATACGTATGATTGAAGATATATACTGTTTTCCTGACCATAATAATCCTGAATTTATCCACAGCAATGATGAAATACTAGGTAATAGAAATAAGGCAGCATATTACTGCACCAGTGCACTTCACTTACGATCAGGTTCTTTTTAATCACTAACGCATAAACATATCTTCTTACCTGCTCAGGGAATGTGCCAGTTTTCTTGGGGAAATGTTACTATTTGTTTTTGAGACACTGATCCGCTAGGAACAAGGCTCTTAACCTCACTGCATACAAACCAAAAGCCATCAGGTAATAATCACAGCATCATCATTATCAAAGTAGCAGTGGATCATTTTGCCAGACACAAAAGCAGCTCACCTGTTCAGCTTTCTGGTGAAAGACAGCAGACATGGCTAAGATGGTGCTGCGCTCATCCAGAGCGGCAGCAAAACTCTTCCACTCTTGATCCAGCTGGCTAGATATTTGTTTAATTTGCTGGGAAGCATAATGGCCTGCCTCGGAAAGCCTTGACGCAACAGACATGATCCGATTGATGTTGACATAGGCATTCTGAAAATTAAAAAGCACACATAAATAAAGAGAAGGAAGAACCGTGACCACCCTCTGCCTTCATTACACATTCCAAACACCATCACTTGGAGTAAAGCCGAGCAGTTCAGTGAAAGCAATCAACCACCTGCTTAAATATGCATGAATAGCAGGCATACTACCTTCCACTCTGAAAATACATCCCTCAGGAATCTTTTTGCACATCTATGCCATTATCTAACACTGTTATCTCCCCCTCCCCCCCCCCAAATTTATTTATGTAAAACTAATTCGCCATACTTTAGCTATTTACTCACTTTTTAGGTCTAGTCATTGCTTCTATTTTATTCTTGATATTTCTGTTACATTACTTCATATGCCTGGATGCTATATCCACATACTCATAAATGAAATGTTTGCTTTCTGTCCTTTGAGAACTCTCTGACAATCCTTTATGGACATGCAGTGTCAACAAATGGAAAAGCCTTACAGAATTTAAAAGAGCCTATAAGGATATTGTCTAGAAATACAAGAGTTTCTATAGAAATGTCTATTAAATTACATTCTTCAGTTAAAGTGTTATCTTTTCTCCAGGTTATTTTAAGCTGTTCTCCAGCAGAGATATCATTTAACTACATTCTGAATTTAAAAGGATTCAAGAAGCCTACTAAAAGGGTAATATTTTCTGTTCTTTCATAAGAATTTTCCATGATGGTTTTTATTCAGCCTTGAAGCAGTGGAAGGATCACTTTTTCCTCAAGCTGAACTGTAGACAGCAACGTAATTGCATTACAATACCCCTGTTCTGCATAGGAACATAAACCTTAAAATAAATAACCGTTATGACAATGTCTTAGAAAGATGCACCATCAAAAGACAAATGACAGCTGCCTTGCAGATTTCTGGAATATCATTTGGTGTAAACACTTCTCCTTTCTCTTTCCTCCTCACTAGAAAAAAGGAACATCCCAGAATTTGAGATGTTTTGCTAACGTTGACTCATTGCTTTCTTGTCTCACTAAAGTATTTCAAAAAAGCTTTAGGAATTTCAGGGAGTAGAATCTGTAAGACCCTTATGCACAAGCACAGACACAGCCCTGATGATTTTAACAGTATTACTCATGGGCAAATAATAAATCAGAGGTGGAAGTGTTTGTTGGAGCGGGATCTCATCATAGTGAGTGGGAGCACAATGTGGAAAGATATCTGCCAATCCAAACACGAAACACAACAGAGCCCTGCCAAGGCAGGCACAGGTCCAAACTAAGTTGTGAAGCAGGGCAAAGTATGTCTGCAAAGTGTGTGGGATAACGATGAAGTACACTCATCATACCTGTAGGTGCTAAAGGAAAGAAGGATGGGGCCACAGCCCCTCCAGCCTCTCTGCTCTCCCTGGTAGAACCATGACTGTGACAGCTGTCATATAAATAACACAGATCTAAAGCAATGCCCAGCCTCCAGTTCTGCTATCTTTTTTTCCCCTTATTACATAGCCTTTTCTTAAAAATGGAATTTGGCTAAAAATCATCAAATTAATTTTAAAGAAATAAAATAATTTTTTGGTACAATCAGAGAAACCCATCAAAATTGTTTTAAATATACTAAAAAAGATATTATGATTTGGAACTTTGATCACGAGCCATAGTCAAACACTTCTTTGTGTCCCTCTAGGTTAGAAACTGGAATTTAGACTATATTTAAGCCTTTCTCACAGAAAATCTTTGTGGCTGAGCCGCAGCCAAGATCATTTTGCAACATTTCAGGTCAGCTCTTCTGGTGGAAAACAGTATAACACCACTACAGTTACTAGAGCTTTGTGACTTGCACCAAATGACGACATGGATCTTTGTTGCATTTGAAGGAAAAGCAAAGTTGCTGAAGAAGTTTTGATTTCATGTAAAAAATAGTTGCATTCATCTTGCTTTTATTTATTTCTTTCTTTTCCTGCAGAATTATCTCAGCTCTTGCAATACAAGAAGAATGGAGGAAAACAACTTTGAACTTCATTCCCTATAACTACAATACATAGATATGTTAACTAGCAGGAGGGTAAAAGTAAGATTAGTTGAAATACAGCAGATGTTTTTAGAGTCTGCTTTATAAGTAAGGGAGATTTATATATTGTTATGTCTAATTTTTATATAGAGATGAGGACGTTCATGGATGAAAATTCACTTTTCTAGATAAGAATTTTTCATGCAAGAGTACCAATCTGTCCTATAGCCAGCCCACTAACTCCATACATTTTCCAGCACAAAGCAAGGAGCTGTTTGGGAGTCACCTGCTCACACCTCTTAGCGCACCAAATGGAAATGGCTCAGGAAACAGACTCCTGAGCTTCCACTGGTGCTTTCTGAGCAATAAATGGATTCAATTGCAGTATCACATGTGATGTGGTCTTCTGTGTAGCTTCAACAGGCATTGCAATGGGGATATCTACTACTTCTGGACATGCACACTCTTCACCTCCGCTTTATCTGTCCCACCTCAGTGAAGCACAGACATTGAAATGAGGCTTGAACACATAGGACTTGCCTGAGGTCTCACAGAAAAACAAGACAGAGCAAACACTTGGCTAAAGATCGAGAACGTGGAATAGCACATCCTACCCAGACATAATACATTTTACAATCTCAGGACCATTACCCAGTGTCAGTATTACTGGGAAAGATGAGGAAAAATTGGGAAGACGGCATCCCTGTTCTGGATTGAGGTAAAATGCAGTATGGCTCCAAGGCACTTCAGAATTTAGTTTCAGGAGAAAAACATGTAATTTACCACAATCCAAGAAATGCAAGACATTTCTTTTCCACCTTGAAGTAGGATAAAATTGTAAGCTATGGTTTTTCATCTTTATCTGCCAGCGTATAATATTCTGAGTATAATCCATGCTGCCCAAAGTCAACTGTTGACATTTCACAAAGTTAAGTCTTCTTTTCGCTCTGGTTTGTTCACCTCTAATAACTGAGGTTTTTAAAAATTGAGGTATTTCTATGTCACTATTTTATAGATATTTTAATCCCAATAGGAAATAAATTAAATAAAGCAATTAATGTCTGTGACTTTATTTTTCCCTCTAGGCTAGAAAATCCACTACTAGGAAGTTCTTAAAGAGTCTCACTTTAAATACAACCTAAGGCCTCATTTATGCTTTTTTTTTTTTTCAAAACAGAGAGATGTCCCCAAAGAGGATTGCAAGGGATCACTGATCTGTGGCTATATAGAACTACAATAGGTCAAACAATGAGAAAACAATATAATAATGTCTAGAAGAAAGGGTAAAAGCACTCCAGTTGATATTCTGTTGTAGTGACACTAGGATACACCCAAGTTTTGGCTAATATATTTCATTTATTATTGAAATATCTTTATTCTACATGGATTTGCAGACTTTCCAAAAAATTATCCCCGAGTTAATTTTTCATTGACTTTATTTCAACTTTGAAACTTTAGTCAAAAAAGGGGATGTTTGCCTTCTACAAGCAGAAGAAAAATTTCCCCACGTGTACGTCCTCATCATAATATGCAAGAGTTTCTTTTACAGTTTAGGAAAGCCTTGTGCAAACTCTTGCAAGTGGCACATACTCTGCTTTGTCCACCAATTCTTGGTCTACTTCTGTCACCTAAACAAGGCCTCAATTCTGGTCATTTGTGCCAATAACACAGCTGTTCCTCCCAGTGTAAGTGATCACTGCTAAGGTCCCTAACGCTTGGTAAGATACCAGCCCTCAGTCTCAGCAATAAGCACTGACAGCACCGGAGTTTCAATTGTGGAATGATCTCCCACAGGGAAACACACTAATTCAGCCCTGATCATCTAGTAGGCATGCTGGGAGACCTTCCCTCCTAATTAAATCCTCCAACTCTAGCTGTAACAATACTTTCTTCTAATACATGTATTAAAAGAGTATCTTACGCTCACAAAAGGAAAATGAACAGTGAGAAGCATTAAATCTGCAAGGAACTTGGCTGTGTTCATCTCATTTCCTAGAGAACTAGTTGAGATATTGTGACGGCAAGCAGCGAAGGTGGGCTGCAAGAAAAGGGTTTTGCAGATTAATTGAAGGTGAAATTTGATTGTTGGAAGAGTTCTTCTTTAAAAATAATAATAAAAAAAAATAACCAGCGTGCACTGTGTTACTGTGAGTTTATAAACCATCTGTGAAATGATCCTAACACATAAATTCAAAGCAGAATGTTTCAGTGACAAAATAAACTCATGAGATATCTTTAAGACCTTTAAGTTTCTATAACAAGGCACATTATATGTAGCCTGTTGCAGAATAATATTGGATGGCATTTTAGCTCAGCCTACGTACAGAAAAATATCGTTCATTTCAGATAAATGTCGGGAATTTTCAACAGACATCATTAGCCTTTACACGATAATTGTAATGTGTTTGAAACACATTGCGACTTCCTTAGGACAACATGCATCTCCATCTAGTGTCAGACAGCAAACTCCCCGACAGCAGGATAGGCAGCAATGCCAGCACTGAACACTGCCATTTTTATGCATGTCCCACAGAAAATGATAACTCATTCTTTAAGGAGGTTAACAGATCCAGGCATAAAAAAAGTCCTGGCAAAGGAAACATCAGTAACTTCAGTTGCAACAAATGGCACGTATACCATGTATCTAAGTGCAGAGCTACAATCAGTATGCTTTGTGTCATATTGAAACACTGCTTTTTTAACTCTACTGAATTTACTAGATTATTGAGATTACTAACAAAATGTTGGAGCTAAATATTCATCTTCATGAAAAGTATTATCACTTCACCATAAACATTATACAGCTGTGATAAAGACTAACATAATTTATTTTGAACCTGAAATGAAAACAAGCACTGCCTTGAATGACAGAAAAAAAAAAAGTTTCTATGGTCTTTATTGGAAAGGAAAAACACCACACTACATTTTATTATCTGAAATGCAGGACTTATACACATCCCACGTTGTTATTTTAAAAGGAAGAATTATTATTGTATAAAAGAAAGGAACAAAATGTTTTTCCAAGAAGGAGCTTTGGTCACAGCATCCCCATAGAGATGTATAGAAAGAGCATGTGACAAAAGGCATGACTCAATGAATTTGGAGAGTGTGTTTTCTAGAGGTCTCTCTCCTGGGCAGCTCTATTAGACAGGGCTTTGGCAGCAATGAGATGGTAAGATGGCACAGCTGCGAGCCACACTGCAGCCACTGAGAGCTCCTTCCCTCCAGGAGCTCCCCCAAGATCTTTGCAAATGTCTCATTTCCTTGCATTCCTCATTCCCAAAAGTTCACTTGGGGACAGACAGAAGAAGAATGGAGGAAAAAAATTTTTCTTCCATTAGGTGGCACCCTCCCTGTCACTCGTTAATTTTCTATTAACAACAATTATCTCTTTCCAAGTTTAGCTCCCAGTTATTTTAAGAAAATATTACCACACAGTACCACAAAAAGGATAAAGGGAGGTCCTCCAGCTTGACTCTTCTAATGGTGTTTTCTGAAGAATTATGACTGACTTTGCATCTTTCATAAGTCAAATGACTTAATGCACTAACCTCCAGGACACATTTATTTGTTAGGATTCTGTGAGCAGCAGTGTTGTATGGAGACCACACTATCCTGTATTTTGCTGGATGGCATTGTGCTGGTAAGCTTAACAATCAGGTGCCTGGAGCCTGCTTTTCAGTGCTCCTTTCAATTATAAACACAATAAATACATTAATAGACATTATAAACGTTTCTCATCTTCCACTGTCATGCAATGCCCTAGTAAGAGACAGCGCTTTAGTGAAGAATAGGTAGGTAGGTGGAAATAGTGGGTGGAATTTAGGTCAGAGAAGTTAATTACCTGATCTGGAATTTGTCCAGAATATCAGGGTTAACACCTGTAATCTTATGATTACAGTCTTAACAACCTCAGGTAGTCAGGACATCTTTTTCACATTTCAGACAACTGCTCTCAAATCCCGTGCCCTTGGGCGGCATAGGAGGGCGTGACTCTCCAGTGACTTACACCACCAACTTAAACATCAACCACCACCTTTGAGGTCTCAGCCCCAGTGCAGCTGTGGTCTGACCATGCAGAGCAGGAAGAGGTACACCTGCAGCAGTTGGTTTATTCAGGGCAAGCTTTTGGGTAGTCAACAGGGAGCACTCAGGGAGGGCTCATCTCTGCACTGTACAATTGCAGCAGGGGGTACACACGCATATTTCTAACCCAGTGCAACAATCAAAACATCAATATGTTCTGTCCTCATTTCGGTTCTGAAAGCAGAGCAGTTTCCAGAATAAATACCTTTTGCCTGGAAAGAATAAAAAAGTGAGCAAAGCACTTATAAATGTATAATGATGCTTTTTTTTGGTTTGCCTTTTTTTTTTTTTTTTAAAAAAAAACTTAAGGTAAGTTGAGTTGCATTCAAAAAGACTGACCGATTACTGAAAAAGCCAAAATCCCACTGTGGCCGCAATTGACAGCTTGATTAACATCTCTTTTTCAAGGTTTTGAAAAGTACCTTAGCAGGGTGTGGGGGTAGAAGCATAAATTATTAAGGTGCCACCTACAGATCTCATTAATTCCCAGGCAAAGGAATGTCAAAAACTTAAAAAATATTGGATTTGCTCTTCGAAATGTAAACAAACTCCACAGGATTGTGCTGCTCTTAAGTCAAGGAAATAATCATATATCAATGTCTGGGTGGACAGAGCAATACCCTGCTTGCCAGAAAGGGAGCCCAGCCTGACCTCCCTCACTTCACCTCTCACAGGTCCATAGTGTTCTCTGAACTGGAGGTGGCCTCACACACCAGCCCTTTCCTCACTCACACACACAGACCCAGTGTTCACAGCGTGACCTCAACTCACCATGGAATTCATGGCAAAGTGATTGTGCTGCGTCTGTAGGTCAAGAGCATGTTGGTAGCTCACGCCAATCTCCGTGTGGCTCTGCAGGAACAATTCCTTGTTGTGGCTGATCCAGTCGAACATCTAGAGGTATTCACACAGGACAGAGGAAAAAAAAAAAAAAGAAAGTGTTAGACAAGGAGGAAAAAAAATAAGAGACAGAGCAAAATATAAAGATACGCAGTTCCCAGACAGCTGTATATGCAACACAAACAAACAAACAAAAAAAAACATCTACGTTACTCACCAAAATAAACTGTTGTCAAGCAATGGAAGCATTTAAGTTATCACCATATTTCATTATTAACAGAATGATAGGTCAGGAAACATAATTCATAAAGCATATTCCTCAGTAAGCTGATCCCATAATCTTTTCCTACAAGTAATGGGAATTTCACATATAGAAAGATGGCAGCAGAGGGATTGTTTCACTGACTAAAGATCTAGCAGTTCATAAAGTACCCTTCATCCAGAAATGGACCAAAAATTCCATAAATATTATTGATGGGATTTTCTCACCCCTCTTTCTCTTTTGTCTGTACATTAAGTTTCCAAATGTTACATTCAAATAGCAAGTTAACTTCCTACACTTATATTTCTTAGATCTTTCCAATTCCAAAGCCAGAAGCCAGTCTATCTTCCACATATTATTTTTGGGATGAAGAGAGAAAAAAGGAAAAACAATATTTTATTAATATCTCTAAAGAGTATGCATTTTCAACTTCTCCCACTTTCAAACGCATTTCCAAGCAAAATGGATAGTTCAGTACTTCAGACACAGATAGACTACATTGTATAAAGCTGATGAAACTCATTCCTTACTTTGTAGCTCATTAATGCGACACTTCAATCTGCAGCACGTTCATTCATTATAAGCTGTGACAAGTCAGAGAGGAGATAGCGTGTTTATGTTTTGGCTTGTTCTGTGTTGTGTTAAAGACTAAATGCATTTAAAGTGCAAACCTTTCGTTCTTTACTCCTGTCTAGAGCTCTGTAGGCATTACAATCTTAGATTATTTCTTTTCTTCAAACATCTTTGTTACAGAATCCCTTCCAACCATGTTTCCTCATCTCCATCCCAGCAAGCTGGGGAGCTGTCCATTAATAAGGACTCTTTCATAATAAAAACCCCAACTTATTAATTCATTATAAGCAAAGAAAAACTAATCATAGAGGCAGTAGAGGTCAGGTCAATACAGTTGGTGGTGCTAAAGAAAGTGTTTTATGTTGAAAAGGCAAGCGATGCAGCTTCTAAGCAACCACTTTTCAGTCAAAGGATCAGTCCAGGTCTTTGTTATAACATTTATGTGTCCTCCATTGTACTGACTAACAATTTTTGACCTGTGACAGCTGAAGAACACTCAGACCCCATTGCTCAGGGGTCTGTATGTTGCTGTAGTTTCTCAGGGTCAGTTACATGTTCCCTGTAGAGACAGTGCTCCTAAGAGTAGAGGAAAGGCCCCGTATGGGTCACCTAAAATTCCTGCAATACACTCGGAATGTCATGCTGAGCACTCGATTCAGCAGGGGACTGCACTGCTTTACGCAGGGGGTTTGCAAAAAATAATACTGAATATTTCTTTCATCAAAAGGCAAAACACACTACACTGACCTGGTCCCAAAAATCTGCCACATATGCCCGACTTCGTAACCTTTTATTTGTGAAAATACACTTGCAACTACAGAGTCTATACCAGCTTGTATTTTGGGTTGATGAATAGTCTTAAAGACCAAATTTGGTTCAAGTTACATTGATGCAAATCCAAAATAATATCATTGACACAGTTACTTTCTCATTTGTACCCATGGAGCTGATCAAAATCAGGCCTATCACCAATTATTCAGAAAGTATAAATAACAAGACTTTTGCAAAGATGAGGTCAGGGGTTTCAAACATTACTGCCAATTAAGCAGAATGAAACAACCTACTATAACCTGAAGAGACACCTAAAGCTTTCTCATTGGATTCCTTTTTCTTACTTTTTTAAGATTTAATAAGCAACACAAGCACAAAATAATTTGCCATACTTGCGGGCTTAAAGAAAAAAAAAAGCCATAAAGCCAATGAAGAAAAATTCCATAACAGCAAAGTTCACATCCCAACAATAAGATTTTACATCTCTGCTGAGAAACCAACACATATTTCTTGTAAGGAGATATATGTTTGTTGTGAGCATTTTTTAATGTTTTAAAAAACCTAAAGACATCCAGGGAGAAGAAAACTGGCAGCAATCCACTAAAAATAAACAGTAAATCTAATATTTTATGCTCAGCAAAGCCGAATCAGGATCTTTTTAAGACAAGTAATTTAAACTAGTAATCTATTAGTCTGTGGATAGGGAGCATTTCCTCCATCTAATCTATACACATATTATTGAATGAGAATGTAGGTTAAGTTAAACCATGCTTCTTCCTTTCAAAGTACAATAATAAACTATGAAGGAAAAAAAAAGGGAAATTTAAGAAAAGATTAATCTTCTTGTCTTGTTTAATCAACTGAAATACACAATAGCAGTTGAAAGGATGACCTTCTGGAATATTGAGCAACACTGAGCAAGGGACCTCAATGATGAGATCTGTACCACCTTCCAAAACCGTATGTTTTTAAAATTCTATTCATGCACAATAGCAGATTTTGGAAAAGACTCAATTTCAGTTTAGAGTTTGAATCTTTCTATTATACTCTTCATAAAAAATTACTTTTGTGTCAGCTGGCCTATGCCTGTAGGAAATTACGTCCCATCAATATGGTCTGGAGTCTCTCTCTCTCTCTCCCCAGCTCTCTCAAGTCCCACTTGAAACCCCCAAAAATGAAGAGTTTTGAGTTTCACATGGTTTGGAGCAGGGAGAAAATAAAACAAGATGCCTAGAAATGAGCGCAGGGTAAAAAGATGCAGATTCACTAAGGTCTAAGGTAGAGTTAATGATGCACTTTGCTTCATAAAAACTTTCATTGCTCTTAAGTCTTCATGAATAATAAGCGGTATTTACAGTCACCCTCACTGCAGACATGTCGACCTTACGCAATGCATTGCTTTGAGATACGCAACCAAGTTCCAAATGAATTGGTACCTCTGCAAAGCACAGTCTGGTGCTATGTGGAATCATTATCTTAACTCCCCAAACCAGGACAGCCTGGGCACAGTACTGCTTGGATTTATCTACGTTGCTTTTGTTTCCAGAACTGGTTCAGTCCGAGACTTCTCAAGCATTTCTACTTAATGCTTACTTAACTGTACCCGTTTCCTCGGGTACTCAGAAAATAGCACTGGGTTTTCTTTATTGCGTAGGTGTGGCATCATGGAAAACTTTGCACTTTCACCCTCCTAATCAAGGATGCATGGAAATTGTAAGTATCACATAGTCCCACAGATCATGAGATTTGCTTAACAATAACGGGATTTAAATAAATACATAAAAATGAGGTCTTATTTGCTTTTGAGATCTAATGGATTGCATTTTCAAACTTTTCTCCTTGAGTCTCTACAAAGTCTACAAGTGGACTTAAACAATTTTCTCATAACAATATGACATGAAGTTGAGGCTCTAAAAACAGACGTTGGGTGACTCGTGACAACACTGTGGGAGTTTGCAATGTGTGGCCAGGAGGTTTCAGTACGAAGGTCTGTCAACATTGTCTGGCCTGGCAATATCTCCTAAAAGCTTTCAAGTTAAACTTGTTTTCCACATGAGAAACACCTATGCTTCCTGTATTCCTGAAGTGAACGTGCTGCCTAGTTTTCTTAATTAAAGCACACCATCTACGATTTAGGATGTGAGCATGGCAATGACCCAACAATCGCTATTTTACTCAACCCTGCGAGGTCCAACCTAGTTTCAAGGGGCTAACTTGGGCTCCTGCAAAAACGTTCAACATCCTTTGATAAGTTAGTTGCCCTGTCAAAGGAATGAGTTTTTAATACAGTAAATAGCTGAGTCTGGAGAATGTGCCCTGTGAGATCAGCTTACACTAGATACAGCGTCTCAGCTGAGATTTTCCATGTCATTATAATATTGCTATACAGCACTGTATAAATAGACTTCATCCCATTCATGAAAAAGACTACCCGGACAAACCTAGCCTTGCGATTATCATAAAATTAATAGATCTTTTATTATTCCTTTGACTTAACTACTTAGTTGGAGCCATGCTGACTGCCAGCAAATTAAATCTTAAGTCTGCTAATCATTCATGCAGTCCAGAATTCACACTAAACAGAAGCACAGAATAACTAAGATTGGACATTATGTCACTTAAAACACATGAACCAGCTGTCATCAGTGTCTCCCTGACTGGCTCTTCTCCACATTGCTGTAAGGAATCTGGAGACCAAGTAAGTACTTAAGAGTCTTCCAGTTACTTGAGTAGCTGAGAGGAGGGGTTAAGCATACTTTAAACAGAAGATAAACTTCCAATGTTATTATCTCTTGTAGCCCCTGTTTCTAACAATACATAAAGGAAAGTGAATACTTATGATGAAGAATGTTAATTGCTACATTTAATTAAGAAAATTAGTCTCTTATGAGAGAGTCAGAAAAACTAAGAATGATCCAAAGGGTTTCCACCCAATGCTTTGCTAAAGCATCTACCCTATCTATCATTAATGATCACATATGTGCCAGTAATTATTATATATGTGGTCTTGAGGCCACTTCACTTGAGAGTAAGGGTATGAGATCATATCTCCAGTGTCAGCTGTGCTGGCAACAATGAGTTCTTAACCTCGTGTTTTGTCATCATAGTTGATGAGTTACCAGAAAATCCAGGTTAAGTGTTAGACCAAACAGCAGGTCTCAAGCTGGTCATGAATAAGTCCTACAGGGGGAGAATGTGACTCCGTACTTTCCCTGGATTTGTAACATCTGGCAGACTAGTGAGTACATGGCGAGAACAGCTGTTGGAGAACAGAGAAGAAACACACGGATGTTGAACAGCATTCATGCAGACTGTGTGCAGTCCAGCCGTACCTCAGATAAAATGAGATTTATAACATCATTTCAAATAATAACCTCTACTCTCTGGCTTTTGTCAAACCTCAATGAGGAGCATCAGCACTGGATTCTGAAACAATGGTACAGAGCACCACAGGATGAAGTTCTTGTCACACGGCTGGCAGGACATGCTATGCCAAGTGGAATCAATGTGAGGATTACAGCCCTCATGGTGTTGCCAGCCAGTGAACTGAATATATTAATTAATGAAGTTGTTTATACTTGATACAAATAATAAATCCCAAATCTATCTGACACTATACTAGGGCTGGAATTAATTATTAACCTGCATGTAGCAAATCATCTTCTCTGGAAGTTTGGAGTCATAAATACCAAACTCATACCGGTAAGCAAGGGCAGAATGATAACCATTATAAACACACCATCTTGAAGAACAATATAGGATACACATCAAGAAAACAGCCCCAAAGGGACATTCAGGTCAAGTCCAATCGCTGCTTTTGGCAGCTAACCACAGTATAGAATTTCCTTTCATAAAGGGATGAAGCTCCACCTGAAAACTAGTTAAGTGCCACAGCTCAGCTCCTCCTCCAAGAAGCAGTTCCAGAAACTTTCTGCTCCTGTTACTGAACTCTTCACATACTCTCTGACCTAAATCAGCCTCATGGCCAGTTTATACACACTTGCTCTTAGGTCAACACGGTCCTTTAAGTTAAAAAAGTTCTTCTCCCAGCTATTTAACTTTTTCCAGTGTGGACAGGGAGGGTTCATTGTCTCTCCTGCTGTGTATTTTACTAGAGCCCAGCTCTTTTATTTCTTCATGAGATACATAGCCTCTCTCTGCACTTGTTCTAGTTCATGGTTATCTTTCTATCCAAACTAAGGTCCCAATAGGACTTCGTGGAATGTTGATTTTTTGCTGGAAATACTTCAGCTGACATCATCCAGAATCACCTGTGTGGTGCTTCTGGCATCAACTTTCAAAAATAAGATACAAAAATGGGAGAGCAGTGGCTACCAAATCAACATCAGTACCTTCAGCATTACATCACTATCTTTTCTCTTGGTAGCCTCCTGCATAAATATTGACAAAGACCAGTAGTGTTTACTGGATTGGTTCTGACAAGCACAACACATATTATGTTCCAAATAAGAAGAGCAAGTTCAAGAGCACTTAGAAAAAATACAAGGCAGGGTTTTGCTATAAACTCCAGTCTGTATCACATGTAATGCACCAGGCATTCTCCCAATGTATTCTCCCACTACGCTTCCATATACTGCTAACAAAGAGAAAAAAACCATGTTAATTGAAAAGAATGTCTTGCGTATAGTTGAGTAGAGGGTAGATGAGTAATTACATGCCAGATGAAATCCCTATTAGATCAGTGCTTTCCAATCTTTTCCAATTTGTCGACCCCATAAAATTTTTCAATGCAAGCACTATAGCAAATTAAAGTCTATAGACAATGAATCTATTTTATCAAATACCTTTACCAACCACTAAGGAACTTAATATCCATGATCCACAGGTTGGAAAACAGGGGAGATAAGCACTCATTGCTTATTAAAGAGAGGTCCATATAAGAGTCCATGTGCATTTGGATTTTCAAAACTATCCAGCCAGTGTTAAATTGATTCATCTACAACAGAAAGTGGAAAGTTCCACTCTGAGGGCATGTATGGTTAAGCAAGCTCATTTTCATATGTTTCCACAATATAAACAAAATAATAACACAGTAGAAAAGTACCTGCCAGGATCTCTCTCCTAAGGTTTACTAAGTTTCCAGCTACAAGGTCTATTCCTACCTCTTCAAGGAAGTTAAAGTATTTGCAACAACTCAATTAAATATAAATCAAGCCATATTCCTTACAACTCTTGCAATTTAATTTAGCCACTATTTGAACAAAAAGAATACCACAGAACAGATCTGTGGCACATACACAGTCTATAATAATATGCAAGGGCCTGATCCTGGAAAGATTTGCACATGAACTACCTTTATAAAAGGCAATCAATCAAGAAAGTCCCCTAGTGCCTTCAGAAAAGAATCATAACTACAGTTCAACTGGAAGCTGCCATACCTCAGTCACCTGTGCATCTGGAAAAGGCCATCAGAAGTGCAACACCTCCACAAAGGAACACATGAGAAGAGCCAACAGTCTCAAGAATCCAGACATTAACCTGGAATACAGAAGAATCCCTCCACTCAAGCCCCTACAATAAATTCAGCAGAACAAGAGGGCTGATGCCAGCTGTCCAGGCTAGCTGCTCCCTAAGCAATGAGAAGCCAGAAACAAAGACACAGCAGGCAGGACAGCAGCCTTATTAGTCAGAGCCTGTCCCACCGCCCCCGAGGGCTGATAGCAACCAGGTGTAATCAATAAATCGTCAGGCAAGCTGTAGCAACAAGTCCAAAACTAAGCTAGGAGGTCCATCAGCAGGTCATGATCAGGACCAGTGCGGGTAACCAGGCTCAGACAGACCCCCATGATTGCAGCACAGGTCCACAAGGACAAGATGGGTCCTAGATCATGCAACAGAATCAGTTGGTGGATCAGCGCCCAGCTCAACCGGGCCCATGGCCAGGCAGTGCAGGGCTATGGCAAAGCTGCGGGCTGATCTCCCACAGCTGAGCTGCAACAGGGTTCCTGGTCCACGGGTGAGGCTGGTCAGGGCCATTAGCACCCATCAGTGCTCACAGGGCCCTGACATTGAGCTGGTTACATGAAGGGTCACTGGGAAAACGGCTGTTCTCTAACAGGAGTGTACTGGCCTCAGAATAAATTTTGGATTTAAAGAAAACTTTGACAGAAAATTTCATTTTTTTATGAATCATCATATTTGATCAACACTGCTTCAACAGAAAAAAATCCCTATCTGCTGCAATTCCTATCTCCACTCTATAAACACGGGTTAATTAAATCAAAGTAATTGTAGGTTTAAAATAGAACTCAGCTTTGCTCAGCTAAATGCTTTGCTAAGCCAGGGCCTAAATACAAAGTTGTGTTTGTTTTTGTGTTTGTCTCTTGTTTACAGACAGCAACGGACAAGCCAATACTTCTGCCAGATCTTTCCCTTTCACATGTGTTCGGTGCGGTCCACAGCCAGGGTAAACTGATGTCGTTCCAATGAGGCCAATTTACACCAGCTGAAGATTCAGACCCACAGCTGTATTTGTGTAACCTCAATGCTTCACGAACACAGTTTTTCCATTATAAATATCTGTGTATATGATTCATAGAGTACAGTAAGTTTAAGCTACAGCACATTAAATTATTCCAGACAACGGGCCCAACTGTCAACCCACTAGAAAATTAGCTAGATGTGTGACGTGACAAATAGCTTTGTATTAATATCAGAGCACCATTTCCAATGTACTCATGCTGAATGTTCCTAAATGCCAGAGCAAGGGATCTGTGTTTTTTTTCCTGACAGATATCAAGCCACAGCAATGCACAAAGGAAGGCATGTGATTCCTATAATGCTGAACAGAGAAGCAATAATTTTATTGTTGAAGGTGGGAGAAAATTACAGATACTGAACACATAAATATGACTAATGATATCTGGGCGTATTTTATGTATCTGCGTGTTTGCTTCACTTTTTTGAAATATTGTACCTTTCCACCACACTTAGTGACATCAAACACTCAGGCATTCCTGGAAAGGATTTTCTGTTCCTTAAAACAGTTTCCAGAGAACTACTTGCTGTCTAGGTGCAAGTCAATTCTTTGGCCGCATAGGAAATGTAATACTGAAGGAGAGAAATAGACAACAGCCTCGTGAATGGAAAAAACTGTGTAAATTTTGAAAAGATCAGAGTACGTGCCCAGATGAGGAATCTTCCTCTCAGTTTTCAGAGTCAGTGAGATGCAATTTCATTCAGTTAAAGATGCTGTATGAGTTTGTTAGCTTTATTGTAGACCCTGGTTCTCTTCCTGGCTTAATGTGTGACACTCCTATGAATCCAAATAAAAACCCTAAAAACAGAAGAGCCAGACTGATCTTTACTGTTTTATATCAGAAGTACGGCATTTCCTCTACCAAAACCACCTCTGTCTGAGACCCAGAGACACGGCTGTGGAGTGACCATAGGTTTAAACTCCAGACATGTCATGATGCTTTGGCATCTCTGCACAGATGGAAAGCTTTCTGCTGGATTTTAGGGTGCCCAGCACTCCCTGCTCCTGTGCCCCAGCTATTTCCCCATCCCATGAATCAACCAGTTCAATGTTTTCCCTTGACATTGGCAAACCTGGGAAGCTGGGAGGATGGACGGTGTCCCCAACTGGGGACACGCGCTCCACAGGTGGCACCGGGCCTCACCCCCCCTCTTAGCAGTGACAGAGATTTTCACGGGGCTGCCTTAGGGCCTACCTCAGTGAAGAGACTTATTGGTAAAAATCTTAAAATCCAACTTACCCTTCACAGTGCCTTCTGATTCCAAAGGACTGTAAAAGCTAATTTGGCAGGGTGTAAGGGCATTTCCCTATTCCCCTGTGCAATAACCATGAGTGACAGGCTGCAGAGTGGGGGCGGCCTGTCAAGAGGCTGAGAGCTACCTCAAGCTGGTCCCAGCCCGGCCATTGCCCCAAGACATCCCTCAGCCAGAGAAGCAGCCGGATATGAGGTGTCAGGGACAGAAAATGGCGGCTGCTGAGGGCTGGAGACACTCTGTGGGGCAGGGACACCCCTGAGGGGTGGCGGGTGGTCCATGCCAGGGAAGAGACCCTAATAAACAGCAGCAGAAAAGATTTAAGTATCAGAGAATAGCCGGAAGAGCAGCTTAGAAAGAAGAGAAAAAGAAACTCATGAGAGAAAGAAACTCATGCAAATGTTATCCTTGACAGCCCCTGCTGCCTGTCACCCCACCAGAAGAATTTTGATAGACTGGGGTATAAGCCACAACAAAAATCAGGGAAATTGAGTCTGGGGAAGAATCGGTGTTTATTGGGAGTGTGTCCTACTTTTTCCTCTCAACACGCAAAGTGAGATCAGAATTTTGTGTTAATTAGCAATAAATTGAGCAAAATTCCTCAACTCAAGACTGTTTTGCTTGCAACACCTTTTCAGTATCCGTGTTGGACATAAGGCATCCAGGATTTTGATGCCAAGTAATATGGAGGGGCCTTGCAAATACATGAAGGTTCAAGAAAATATTTCTGACTTAGTTTTCATAACATGCATGATACGTAAGAAGAAAAGCCAGAGTGGCCTGGTTTAAAATGACACTGATACTCCTGGAAATGATCCACAGACCATGCTCCTGGCTTCACCTCTGAAACTATCAGCAGCTCCTGAGGAGGCAACCTCTCAACCACACACACACCCTCATGTGTTCACTATAAATAGATATGAAGGCTAATTTAAGATAGGCTTTTAAGACCCCAAGCTCTGCCAAGCGTGGGCCATTCAAAGCATTTCAGCCAGGCCAGGAAGACATTAATTTAGGAATAATCACATAGATACGTCTGAAAGATGCTGCACAATAAGTCTGTAAACCTCATGCGTGGTTTAATTACATTATTTCCTGACAGCTAGGCTCTTATCACCTAACCTTCTTGAGGATCAAAGCAATAAATTAAAAAAGCAGCTTTCTTCTCTGTTTCTATATGTGCGGGCCTCTTCTTTTTCTAGATGTGTGGGCTTTGTTGCCCTTTAGAGCATTTGGGTCTTCTTGTCTTCATTAGTTAAAGCAGAACTTTGTGGTTATAATATGCTATATTCATCTTCAAAAATGAGGTTTAAGTGTGTATTGAGATGCCAAAACACTTTCTCTTGCCATACGGATGAGGGGAGCATTCCTGTGCCTCCCAGTGGTGCCAAGTTGGAGAAGCTGAACCAGCCTCGAAATGCTCTCTATCAAAATTGGCAGGCGAAATAAAGAGGAAATTTGTGCAAATGCAAAAATATTCCATCAGAACATACTGCCTTCAATTATTTTTGGACCCATTCTAATGTTCATGGAGGAAGCAAGACGAATAGTAACTGCGTATCCAGTGTCGGCAGCAGGAAACTACAAATAGCACGGCACACCATGTTCCAGTTTCAGCAGTGGCAGGCTTCAGAGCTGTTTCCTTACAGTCGGGAGCGGACGGGCTGCGAGGCGACTGCTGCCAGAGCCTGGAAACAGAAAGCAGGAACTACGCCATCACTCGGTTAATGTTCTGCCCTCTTGCACTGAAAGGTCACCAGGGTGTTGGATGATCCAGTGCAAATCGGATAGCAAGTGGCCCCAGACTGCTGTAACTATGCTATAGGGTACACTTAGCATGAAGGAAATGCGCAAGTCTTCCTCATTCCTAGCTGCAGCAGCGGGGCGAGGAATTGTTATTGTTTTTACGTTCCCATCAAAAAGACCAGGTTCAATTCCAAGTGCTGTGGACACAACACATTTAGCTGCCTGCAAAAAAATAATGAGGCAGGTATCTGTAGCATGGGGCAGGATGGATTGATAAAGAAAGGAAAAAAGATGGAAAGCACTGAGATATCTATTTTAACTCATCAGATCATGACTCCCACTGCAGGATAGGCTTCCTGTGTGACAGAAGGCAAGGCACTTAACCCCTGCGGTTTTTAATTTCCAATTTTTTAGCTTTGAACTTTGCATCCTTTGTACTTCCATTTTGCTGCTCCAAAGCCAATCCAGCTCTACAGCAATCAGTCTCTGGCAGATGGGTACCCTTCCTGATGGACAGCTGTCCACATATGAAAAATCAGCACCACGAATACCTTCAGAAGATTCTTATCTTCTTTGTTTGTAGAGTCTGAGCTCCAGTCACAGAAGTGTTACGGGAAGAAGTTTGTACCCTCAGAGCTGTCTAACCATCAACAGATTCGCTGCAGAAACAGAAATGCCAATGGTAGGCTCCAAAAGGAGTCTTGCCCCCTCCTCCACAGGGAAAGAAATGATGGTTGCAACAAGGGCCGGTGACATTCACCACTAGAATAACATTCACTAGGAAGAGGATTTCTGATATATATATATCCAGTTCCCTGTACTGCTCTGCTCAGCAGGCCAGGCAATCCCACACTTCCTCAAACCAGATGGCAAAACTGAGTTTGTAGCTGCTTTCGGGTGTAGGAGCAGCACAAAGCAGTTGGTGTGTACTTGTGAATTTGTCCTGTTGTTATTAGATTTGTCCCCAAACTTTCTACTGGTGGATGGAAAGACAGAAAAGCTATTCGCATGCAGGGGAAGAACCCCCCGTGGCCTTGACTGATAAATAAGAAAGTAGCAGGATACAAGCTTGACACTGTGAAAAAGCTGCAAGCTCCTTTGGAACATCACTAATAATGAAGACATTTTGGTTTTACAATCCAATTAGCAGAAATGAGCTCTGTTTGTGCTTTGAGGAAAGTTAAAAACTTCTGTAATGATCTCCTGGTCTTGCAAAAATCTGTTTTTTTCCTACAGATACCAAGAACAGGATCTTATTAAGTGTGACCAGCAGTGGTCAAAGTAATGAACAGCTCCCACAGAGCCCCCCATGATTACTTCCCACTCTGACAACTCTTCACTTTAGATTGGGGGCAACAAATTGTGGATGGCATTAGCAACCTGTCAGAAGCATACTTCATATTAAACAGAGCAGATGTCAGCTGGTTGCATCTTTAATTCAGAGCTACAGCCTGCAAAGACTGCAAGTCCCAGCATACACATTCCTGCAGGATTCATTTTCCTGTTAAAGATGAAGGTTTTTGCAATTTATCCCTATAGATGCTGAAGAGGATTTACTCCACAGTTCTGCAATAATTTTTTCGTGTCCATGACTAGGTAAGGGGGATTGTAGATTTGACACAGTTTAGCTGCCACTCTCAGAGCCTTCCTAAGTGGAATGTGCTGATCCCACTCTGAAATCTCTTTATCGCATGACATCTATGCTCACAGCATCACAAGGAACTGTCAACACACACTCTGTGCACTAAACCACCCCTTGTTATAACATTTTTTCTACTTCTAGGCAAACTTTGTTTGTTTTTAAAAAAGTAAAAAAGGAAAAAAAATAAGTCTGAGACCAGGTAAACACAGTAGTTTGGGGAATCCGTGAGCCTAAGTCCTGTTTTGCTACTACCGAGCTTCAGGAAAAAAAATCAGTAAAGATGCATTCAGAACATTATACTGTTTATTCAGCTGCATCAGAACATCTCATAGTGGCTTACTCACGACAGAAAGCTCTGATGTGCTTCAAGACAAAGCAGAAACAATACTCAGTAGCAAGAATTCAATTATATCGAAATGAAAAAAAAATATGACAGAGAACACATTTGAAAATTAATGAAAAACTGCTGCTACAATAGAGTTATTGCTACTTGCTTTCAATTCTCACCTGTTTTATTAGAGCGTCCTTTGTTCTGACATGTGTGAAGTAATTAAATAAAAGTGATTAGAGCAGGCATAGGTTTATTTGGGGAAATACAGAGATTTTAAAGAATGGATATACAGTTTCTCCCTTTGATATGAATTTCCTGTGTTGGTCCTTTGTCCTTGATTGATGCTATTAGAAAGGTCTTACACAAAACACCTTAAATGAAGCAGAATATTCCAGGTATTATACTAAAGCAACCCAAGCCATGTACAGATACATACCCGTACATCTCCAAGAGCATTTTCCAACTGCAAATCTGTATTTCTTTGTTGGAGACAGCCAATACCCCAGCCAGATTCAGTATCTTACTGCACTAGGTGCCATACAAGCACGGACTTAACTACTGTTTATGCACCCAGCTCAGTCTCAATTTAAGCCTCCTTCCCATATCATCTATATAATTACTAACATTTTAAGATCTGATATTGTAAGATGGTGTCTGCCACTTCAATGACTTAGGAATCTATCTGCATCCATTTTCTGCATTCTGCCTGGTATTAGAAATTCTGTGTCAGAGCAAACACTTCACATTGAACATGGGGCTCATCCTCTCTGTTGTCGTAGTTTCAGCGTGGGCTTAAGAACACAGGATGGCACAAGATGACAATCTTCTATTCACGTGGCCACTTACTTAGACTGACAGCTGAATTTCCTTCCCAGCATTGGCATCCCAAGTCTGATTTTATTAATGGGGAAGAACAGTAATTTAGAGAGAATCTCTATACCAAAAAAGGTACCATATGCCAAGGGAAACTTCAGATTACAAAAGAAAGCATTTTTCACTGGCAGTATGAGAGCGTAGATGCCAGAAATAGAAACAGGGATTCAGGAGAGAACAGACACTATGTGCTCTCTCTGTGCAAGAGTCCATATGCATGAGAAAAGACAGAGAAAAACACGCTAAAGCAACTTAAAAGTAGTTTGACTAAATGTTGCTCTTGAGCAATGTCTATTCCAGATCCATGAATGTAGACATCTGTATATTTCTTCCATAGCTTAAAAATAAGAACCAATTGTGTCAGGAACAAAGCCTGTTTCTCTTACGTTAGGACTATTGCAAGCCCTGGCAAACCAGGCTGCCCGTAATGTTGCCAATGTCTACTAACATAACTGGAATACCTGGCCAGGGGGAAAGGGGAGGAGAACCAGCACAAACAGCTGGAAATAAGGTCCCATTTTTGTAAGTGGGTGGCAAAGCTGCCAGTAACCCTGCCATCTGTAAGGCTGGAGCCAGAGACAGTAGCTAGAGATGGCGGCTGCACAGCTCCTGGCTGTAGGGCTCTAGCAGCCCTGGCTCACTGAGTACTTGTCAGTGGGAACTCTCACAGAGACCATGAGTCTTTCACCAATTTTAACAGAAGTTGAGATTCACTCTGCTTTACAGGCCCTGTCTTTTTAGCAGACACCTCCAGGAGACCTCAAGCACCAACACACAATCTGGTCAGGGGTTGCAGCTAAAACTAGCTTGAAATTGAGTTGTTTCACCTGATGAAGAGAGAAGCAGCTGCTTTGGACTGAGAAGGCAAGGTACCAATAACAAATTGAGCCCTTGTGATCTCTGAGAACTCTGTTTTCTGGGACTATGGGCAAGGGATATCATTTATGCTTAGCAGTAAATTCTTGGTCACTCTTCTTATGAAGCTCTCTGCAAACACATGCATTTCACACACACAGACCCCAGTTTAGTGTCTTTCCCAGTCAGTATCTGTACCCCAAAGCCTGTGTCCTTCTTTGTCTGCACAGGCATTTGGGATAGGCTAAGGATGAAAGTAACACGCTTAAATGAAGCTCACTTAGACCCTCAGTCAAATGTCTCTGCAGAAGACACTAAGCTTATTGACTCCTTTTATTGTGGAAGTCTTACAGAGCTTACCTCAGGTCTAAAGACATCCCCCATGTTCAAAATCTCCAGGAAAGCTCCTTACTGTGATGCTCACTTACTGTGCTGTTGTGATATCCATAGTGTAAGTACTTAGATGAAAAATCCAGGACATGCTGAGTTCTGTAAGCCAATGTGGTGTTCATGTAACTTAAATGAAATCTAAATCCTATGCAAAAATCCATGTCTAATCCATGCTTATTATGCCGGTATGATTATTACTGTTAACTGTTAAATACCATTCATTCAGTAACAAATCCTTTTGCAGCGAAACAGCACAGGGGGCATATATACTTCTCCTTGGTGCAAGACACTAAGGACATGCTCTTGTTATTAATCCTGATTCTGGTTCTTTCCCCTCTTAATATGCTTCCTGCCTCCTCCCCAGTCGTAATTAACCACCTCCCCAGAACTCAAACGCTTTGTATTCATTTCACATATGACAGCTCCCACCGTCAGCTTCTCAGTACTTTCCTCACTGGTTTCCCAGTCTCATTCCCTGGGACACATACACCTTACAGTAATTTCCAAGCCAACATTTCACATGAAATCTCAGAGGCAATTGTATATATGGCACGTAGAACAGATCAAAGAAAGCGAATGCTTCCAGCAGTGAAATAAGAGAAGGGAAATGATCCTTTACTAAGTGAATTTTATCTCAGAGGAGTCTGTCTCAGGTGCAGTGCCTCTTGGCATTGCACAAATCCATAAGGGTTAATATGACATGTTGTAAACGGGAAAACTCTATCATCTGCTTATGTATCACTTCCAGGGTCTTTTGACACTGCTAGAAGAAGAAAATGTAGAGGTGATGGGAAATAAAGAAGGAAGTGAAAATGTTGCTGAGCTTTTTAATCTTTCTTATGCTGCCTTTCCAGAAATTCAGCTAATACCCATTTCTAGGAAATGCTTCTCCACACAGCATCACTAGACTAAAGGAGCACCTACAATTGCTCTACTTAATGGACTGTAATAAAATAAACTGCCTCCTATTAGCAAGAAGGATCATATCATCAGATTTGTAATGCATTTTATTACAGAACATACAGCATCAGAATTTTTAAGTGCAGTATAAGGGGAAGTAATGTATGAAACAGTTAAAGTGGATATGTATTATACAATCACAAATGTACTGATAGTTTCCCTTCTCTCAAACAGCAAGGCATAATATTTTCTTTCTTAAAACCATCTTTTTTCCCCCTAAACCACAGGGTAAATTTCTACGTTTTGCATTCAATTATTCCATCAATCTTATCCTGCATCTTTTTAGACAAAGAGCAGCTTGCAGAGAATTCCTTCCTTCTGAGGAATGTATACCTTTGGCAGGTGTTAATACTCCAGTAATGGTGTGAGCATGGTTCAAATATTCCGATGATACACTTTTTAGATAATCCTCTCTCCCATTCACTTTGCTGTGGAACTAGAGCTTCTCTCTGTTTTTCTAGACTAACTCTGTGTGGTGTTAAGTTAGATTCTAGACAAGGAACTCCTAAATTTCACCTGGCACTGCAGAGTAAGTGTTAATGGGAATCTTGTGCTTCTGCTGAAAAGCAGTAGGGGTCTTCCCAATACTTTCAGAAGGAATGGGAATAGGATACTGTACAGGAGTCTAGTACAGCTGGTATATCTGTGATTTTTCTCCTTCAGAAACCGAATGCCCCATTATTTATCTCACTAAACGGAGGCAGTCTAATAGCATATATGCAGGAGAATAACACATCCATTCCCTTATTTAAGGAGACCAGACCAAGGAAGAGGCCTGAAGCAGCGCTGTGTGTGAGAGGGGAGGGATATAGTGTGTGCTACTTGGTGTCACGGTGTCACTGCCCACACCCGCACAGGGAGTGGGATGCAGGAGAATTGCTGCCACTGTTATTCTACCCTATTCCCCCTCAACCATTATCTTTACACCCCCTACCTCCCCAACTTGTCTTCTGTCATATGAACTTTGCATTCTTATCACATCCCAATCACGCTTGGACTCACTGAAATCTTTCTGTCATTCCAGGCTGGTCACATCACTGGGAAATGGGAGGAACAGCTGCTGTGTGGTCGGAGCTGGAGCTGCAGTCCATGCCCTCCTCTCCCTCTCGCTGCAGCCACCCGCAGAGCAGCCCCCAGCAGCCAGCACAGCTTCCCATAGCCTGCTCCACATGGAAAAATCACAGGCAGAGCTGTGTTTTTCAAAGAGAAGCTTTAGTGTGGATGAGGCAGATGGTTTGGACTGCAAGCCCGCTACTTCACTGCTCCTTGAAGTCGAGCTGTGGCCTGTGGTTTGCCACTAGACTTTCTACAAAGCTGGCCCTATCCAAATAAAACGTTTCTCCCACCACAAACTTCCAGTGAAATTCTCTCATGGCATTTTCTAACTACCATTGCCATCTTTTGGAGTTTTCCTTTGTGTAGTGGACTCAGTAGAAAGTCAGGAAGGAGAAGGGGAGGTAAGGACAGAGAGAACATGCAAAGTCTCCTCTGCCTCCCATTAAAGGCTGATTTTACAGCAGCCTGCTCTTTCTTTGCTCTGGTGTTACAAGTTTACAGTAGAGATCCTCGGTTCAGTCCAGCTGATGACTATATTGTTTATACTTAATATGGACAATGTTGACTACATCATGATGGCTGGTTTTCATTCACATACATGCCAGGGTAGTAAAATTGATATGGAACCAACCCAGAATGATGGGGAAATTCCTACAAAAGTCAAGTTGGGTGCCAGTTACAAATGATTTCCAGAAGAGCTGGAAAGTGGAGAGCGTAAGGATAATTTTTTGTCTTTTTTGGTATTTTTTCAAGTACAAAACATGTGGACTCTTGCCTGAATTCTTCTCCCTGTCCAGATTTCAACTCACCAATTAACATTTCTCAGATAGTTCTAATAGTTGGATCTCTGCTGATTGTGGGTTTTTTGTTTTAAACAACATTCAATTTAGACTGGACTACATTTTTTCATGTTATTGATGGCTAAAAATATTTTCCCTGTTACTCAGTAAAAACACAGTGAAGCCTCAGTTCTAGGCTCAAAATGATATATATATATGTACATATGTATGTATATATTATTGGTGAGGAATGAATTTGTTGAGCAGCGAGGGTCAGGGCTACACCAGGGGCTGAAATGTGTTCTTTATCAGCAGATCATTACAGTCAGTGCTGCACAGCATGAGAACTTCCTCACGCCACTCTGCCAAAGCTCCCCACACGGCTGACCTACTGCCTGACTTGGGCTTCAAGGAACTTCCAGTCTCCATCTGGGGATCCAATCTCACTGCGCTGCTTGTGCCTATGGGATAGCCTGACTTTTCCTCTCCCTTGGCCCCAGCACCGGAAAATAAAACCCCGAAGGCTTGATTTGGAGACAAAGCTTTTCCACAGACAGTTCTGCTCTCTCGCACTGATTTGAGTGGGAGAAGCCCAGGGTGCCACTACCACCCCCTCCTTTTATTTTGCCAATAATATGAGTCACTCAGCACACAACTGTACAGACCTTCTGTAAGGTGTAATACCTCTAATTTGAATAATTCACGCATCCAGGCAGTGGCTATCATTTATAAATATTCCAATCGAGGGGATCTATAGGAAGGCAAAGAAGTTATTTGATTTGCTTTAAACATCTGGGGTATTTTAATACCAAGAGGTTAAAAAATCAACCTACCTTAAGATACTGCGTGTTTTTCCATCTTGCGTCCCCCTTTTTTTTTCCTATCCCATCTTTAAGAACTTTTCAGGCAATGAGGACATCTGAAATTTTTAAAATCAGAGGTGTCCAAAAAATGGAAAGTCCTTGTCCATTTTCTCCTTATTAGAACAGGTTTCCTAAAATATCACCCAATGAGTATACAGAGATATTTTAAAAGGCCCTAAAACCTTATTTATACTCAGAATTTTATGTTGGAGTTTGAGCTTTCACAGGGTATTAGAGCTGTCATTTGATTAGCACTAAATGACATAACCAGGTTATACGGAAAGAGCTGTGCCTCTCCCCAGGAGATGAAGACCATCCTGGCTCTGCTACCATACCTAATTGTAGAGGGTAGAGTTCAACTGAGCAAATGGAGGTACCAGGAAACTTTAAAATTCAATACAGAGACACACTGCGGTGGCTATTTATACAGTGGAGACAGCGCTCAGACTGGATTTAGCTCTGAACATTTTATGAGACAAATACTTTCCAGTCTGAGATGGTCAGACTACTTCAAAGAGATCTGCAAAAGGCAGCTAAGGAGAATAAGCACATCAATATTTTACATCAGACTACACATGTGAAGTAAAAGGGTCTGCAACCATCCTGGAAGAATTTTAGGGAGTCCCAAACTGAAAATATTAAAACCACTGATTTGAGGTTATAAACAACCAAAACATCTTCTATTCTTTGGGAAAATGTAGTAGTCAAGGAAAGACAAGCAGAGTTACTCAGAGAAGCCAAAGCAAGATACTGTGTTTAGTTAATGTGAGGCAGATGAATAAGAGATACCGAGAAGATCAAAATGCCAGTTCTGTCAATCAGGAATTGCTCAAGACAGCCAGCGTTAAAAAGGCATGAACCACATTCTCACTGCTTCTTCCTTCACCTCAAAAGTTTCATTGATCTGCTGACTTGCCTAAACCTTACACTTAACAACCTCACTTAACACATGCAAAGAACCCAGCTCTCATAATTCTCAGACTTGTATCACACCATCTTTTTATGCCTGTTCAGGAGACAGAAAGGAAAATATATTGGAGACTTCCTTTAGCACTACTACTTGGCAACAAGACCATCTGAGATGCTTACTTTATATGACAGCCTTTCAGCTTATAAGATTAATAATAATTTGCTAAATAATAATTTTCTAATAACATTTGTAAATAATAATCATAAATAAAAATGAAAATTTATGTTACTAAGCAGTGGCCATCTGAATAATGCCAAAGAAACTGAAAATTCAAACTGAAGCACTGACTGAAATACAGTCACCACTGGGAAGGACAGCAGTGAGTGATCTTCTTATAGCATGTGACACTCAAGGAAAAGGGAGAAGAAGAAATTGTAGCATTTGGAAGAAAAACTCTGCTCCTTCTTGAGTGATGCTGCAGTGACTCATTTTAGAGGGACTCATCTGAATTCAAGGTTTTCCCAATAGGAGGATTGATTATACAATGATGGAGTCTTTTCTGTCCTAGCATCCCCTAGAGATATCTAGTGCATGCATTGAAAACCAATGTCTTGTGTCTCGCTCTGCACCACTGATGATTATATTTGTTTCAGCAATGTGCTTCTCCCTGATGTTTTAAAAATAATATTAATTTGCAGTTGATTAAAAAAAAAAATCATCTTCAGTGAGATGCCCTTGCAGATGACGTCTGTATTTCTTTTGCTATTCCTCCTGGGTCCGGGCAGACACGTTAGTGAAACAACTGGATCATACATTAAGTGGAGAAGATTCAGAGACTGGTGCTTTTGATGGATACACAGACTAGATAAACATGAGTCCGAGAGCTCAGTATCTTCCACTGAGAATACCCTACTTCCGTGGCCTAGAATTTTAAATGTGCAGCGACAACTTCTCACAAAACCACCTCACAAGATGTCAAGCACTTCTGCGTTAAGAAACTGAGGTTACCAAGACTCTAGCCCAATACAGTTTTCTAAAATAAATTCACCACGATCAGACCTGCATATGCTTCCAGAGGCAAACAGCAGATGAACACCAGAAATAGTAAGAAGCCTGCTTTATTGGGTATTACTGAAATGTGTAGGGAGTGTTGTGTATGAGATTTGGTTAGGGAACTCTGGTTGGTTTTTTGCCGCTCTTTTGAACAGGCATGATAAGCTTCTATGCTTTATGTGCTGGGGGCTTCTCTATCTAGTACAGATTCCTGAATGAGTGTCTTCTGAAGAGGCAGGGAATGGGGATGTAACTCCACAGCAGTACTGCACACCTGTGAAACTACAGCTTCCTAAAGCCATGTTACTTACCCGGGCTTCTGCTGCTCTAAATACTTTTGTGCACTGTATTTCATTTTGAGACATGCTATGTGCTTTTCAGGCTGATACGCTACATTACAGGTGACTAAGAAATATGAAGTTGCAATGCAATCTCTATGGAATAATTTGATGCTAAATATTTCTCAAATAAGGTCTTGTGCTGGTGAACAGGAATCTTGGCCACTGACTCAGTGTCATGTATGAATTCAAATGCCATCCTTATGTGCTTTTTAATGCAAAATAGCCACACTGAGTTTGGCATGCTACTGTCTTTTCAGAATACTTTCCTTTGGTCTGTTTATATGTTTAACCTAAACACTGTCTCAGATCTCACGCTGTGGGAGCTAAGTGGTCATGTCCTTGGTACAAAGCCATTGCTAAAGATTTTACCAGTTGCAAATCCGGTTGTGATTTCCCAGGAAAGGGAAACTGAAAATGTTGTTTGAGATAACAATTAGGAGGATTTAAACTACAAACTTCCCATAGACTCTCAAGAAGTGCAAACAATAATCATAGCGAATCAAACCCTAAAATCATTCTTCTTTAGGTGCTGTGACATGTAGATAAATATATTCATAAGCTTAGTAAAAGGAACTTGAAAAAAAAAAAGCCTGATTCTTGTGCTAATGTCTACCAAATGTACCCATTGTGACACAAAAAAGCAGATTAACTTTCATCAAAACTGACATAGACAAGTTATTTTCGGAGATCATTATGCCTGCTACATCCAACAATTAGTTCAGTGAATTTGGTTTATGAGTAACATAAAGTACATCTGCTGCCAACATGAGATTTGCACCTGTGATGAATACCTCAGGTTGCTAATTTTAGAAAAAATGGTCACAGTGTCCTTGCAATAAAGTCTTGGTTAAAGTATGAAAGGAGCAATTTATTCCTTACCTTCTCAGCATCTTGCTCAAAAAGCCGGAGTTGAAAGCACTGGTCCAGTTTCAACTTGCGGACATGCCACATCTGATGCAAGTGTTGCCGGGTAGAATGCAGCTTGTCTAAAAGGCTGGTGATCTTTGGCACAAGACTTTGAAAATCTGCACTTCCAGGAATGCAGTTCCTACCGGAAAAACCATCACTGCATCTTATGCATTGTAATAACCTCTGACCCTCACGATCCAGTTCTTCCACAGGAGCTTTAATCACTTTTTTCTTAAGCTGCGTGTGCTCATCAATCAGCCTTCTTGAGCCCTCAACATCAACTGGAAACTCCTTCCTAGCCAACATTTCCTGGAGATCCTCCAGCCTTGATAATAAATGGATGGCGCTGTTGAAAAACTCTTCCAGGGAGACACGCAACTCTATCCATTCATCGTGGTTGTAATCCAAGGATCCTTCAAACTCATCCGTCAATTGAGAGGGATCTACGAGTTTTGCCAGGCCTTCAACAGATACCATACTTGTCTAAGGAAGGGAAAATGACAGCATTTGAATAAGTGATTGTCTAATCAGAAATAACAGTGTAATCCATAAATAGCATGAAGGAATTATTTTCCTCATCAATACATAATTGAAGGAACATTGTAAAAGATGCTGAGGATTATGTTTGATTTTGATGAATTAATTGGATTGAAAACTTTTCTATTAATGACACTGATTTCCTTATTAACTAAAACACATTATATTTACTGGAATAATGTCTATCTTTTTCAGCTGGCTTGAATGTCAAAAACATAATGAGAATGCTTTTGCCATAGATTACTTTAGTCCAGTTGGACCTTGAAGACTTCTCACTCCAGCTGATGGATATCTGGACATGATTGTTCACTAAAAAGGTATATGGTATTACAGGGAATCTGCTGATTCTGTTACACTCAGGCTACTGGCTATACAAAGGCAAAAGTTCTAGACATATGACCTGAAGCAGGTATTGTTACCTGCCAAAACACTGAATATGCTGAATTTTTTCTTCCAGATTATTCCAGTTGACTTTTGCCACAGGCAGATCACTTTCATGGTAGTAATTTCTAATGTAATTAAGCCAAAATCAATGTAAAAGTGACATGTCATTGGAGTATTAACAATTAGAATTTATTGCTAATAGAAAGTACTGCTCGTGAATCATACACAATCAATGAGAGATGGTTTTAATTTATTCAGATTCAGTAATCAGTGATAGAGAAATGCACTGGGTGCCTGGAACACAGATTAAAATTCGAGGATGCAACAACTGATGGCTGTTCCCATTTATTTTAGACAAATTATTCTTTTTTTAAACATGAGCATAGGGTTTTATATGTTACTAGAGATTTTCAGTGCTATCACGTTAACACCCAAGTCAGCAGCCCTTAAAGGCTTGTGATGTTCATCAGTGACTGCACATCTATCCCCTGAAGATCAGGCCTCTAAAGAATGTCAGAGTTTGTGCTCTTCAGAGGTGGAGGCACCCAATAATCACAGCAATCTTGTAAAAGTCATCTACAAAGAAACATACCTCAAGTCATGTCCATTATCCTGAATTACGTCAAAAATAACAGGCTGCCCCACTGATTTAAAGTTAATAATAGGCTTTTCTTCCAATTTGTATCCATCTAAAAATATCAGACATTCTGCAGTGTATTAAAATTGGGATTGTATTGAATTTATGCTCAGCAGAAAGATTATTTTAAAACTTTCTTGCAATGCTCCTTGCTTTATAGAAGGGCGAGGACAGACAGAAAAGCCAACAAGCAACGCAAAGGTAAGTATGTAGCTTCAGAGGGATTTCAAATTTTTAAATCTCTTGACCTGGACACTGACCCCTTGAAGATAACTGAATTTAGAGTTTAACTGCCTGTCAAGAAAAGATTTCTCTTCGTGGCTAATACCTGGGCATTTCTCCTGCAATGTGTCAAGCTGATGCAACCACAGACTTTGACATGATGATATAGAAAAAAGGCTTTGCATTTCACAAATCCTGCAGCAAATTTCTTTATTCAGATTTGTTTCTTTAAGAAGTTCTTGAAACTTGCATGAAAACAACCTTAGTTATGCAGGTAGGTGTTAGATAAAGTAACTGTCTCTCAGGCATCTCCTGTCTTTCTTTTAGAAATCTCTTTAAAAACTGCTGCCCACTATTTAAACCCTTTTGGCAGGAGAAAGAAAATAATCTTGAAGGCACCTCTGAATTAATGCTAACTAAGCTGCCTGGTCCATTCTTCAAAGTGACAGGAAGCTTTGGAGTCCACATACATCAACCAAACCCTTTTTATTTTTTTTTTTTCCTCTTTTCTTTGTGTTATCATCTGCGGGCATGTTTCACTCTCTGGACTGTGACACAGAATCATTCTGCCACAGTCTCACAACACAAAATCCAGATCGTTAGTCTCCACTAAGGGTCATGCACTGCCCTGGCACATGCATAATGCTTCCATTAAGCTCAAAAGCAGAATCTGGCCTTCAAACTGAAACTCCTTACTGCTGAGTTTGTAGATGGGGTAATTCAACAGAGACTTCCATTGCCTTTCACTGCAGTCTGTTCCTGCCAAGGACCTTGTGTTTGATTACAGCTGTGGGAAATCATCATGATGGTTTAGCGCAGAGAGGATACCTGTGTGCTGCCCCACATAAATCAAAAAAACTTGAGTCATGTTGACCTGCAATGTTTATTTGATATTCACAATTCTTCTTATGAGAGAGCATGAGCTGCCCCAGGGCCTGAGCCTACCAATTAGCAGCACCATCCACAAGTATCCTTAAAAACAGAAGTTCCTGGATCGTGGTGTGTATGTTGCAGGAGGTCTATTGTACAGTGGACCACGGCTTAAGAAATCTTTTTAAAATCATAGAATTGAAGGACTCATCAGTTTTGAGTGTCTGCAGGTGGTCCAACAGACCACAAAAGGACTGACTCTCCTCCTCTGGTCCAAAAATTTGTGAACCATCACAGACACCCATGTGAAGAGCCCAGCAGACAGACCAAGGCTCAAAGGCATGCACACAAGATGAAAACACCCTTAATGCTTGCCAGCATGTACAGCAAATGAGTCCAGAGCTTTTAACACAATACAGACCCAGAGCTGTAACTATGAAGAATAACTTGACCACAGTTTACTCTTCACTATCATCACACCAATAAAAAAAATAAGTCAAGCCTCCAGAAAGGAGTAATTCATTTTAAAAACAAATAAAAGTTCTAAAAATATATATTTGAACTCTGTTACTTTACTTCTTGGTTTGAAGCTTTAGGAAGACATTGCTTTTATTTACTAAAGCACTGGAGGATTGAAATTCAGCGTTGGATATACATGCATAAGCTGTCTTTTCTTGGGCTACTATGGGACTGCACTTAGTAGCCATATATATTTTAAACAGAAGCTCCCCATCCTCAAAAACTATTCTTTGACTAGTCTCTGCACAGGCTCCCTCCTGCTCCACGTTCTTCTGGGCCCGTACATCTCCTTTCTCCTTCCAGCTGCCCCGATCCCTCTCATTCCAATCTCATTGCAGTGCAATGGCAGCCGCTTCTGCCAGGAGCGGTATTTCACTAAGTGTGAGGAATCTCTGGAGGTGACATAAACCTATACTGAAGGCAGCTTTGCTTTCAAGGGTGCATAGGGGATAGCAAGTAGAAGTTATTCTCATGTCTGAGTCCCCACAGGCAGCCAACGAAGGTAAAAATCCATTTAAACAAAGCAAAATTTGTGAGTTGAATGTTTTTTTGTAAGACGAGGAGAAAAAATGTACAAATAATTAAACTGTGATAATAACATAAAAGTTTGTTAACGCTCAAGACCAATCTAGTTGCCCATTGCAATTCAAGAGTGCTTTTAAGAAGAGGTTGAAAATAAGGACATATTTATATCCCGCTGACTTCAACAGATCTGAAATATATATTTAAATATAACCTTTTGTTGCAGTCAAAATTAAGAACTATAGCCAAATTATCTTCTGAGTTTCAGAGATGCAAAATCTGAGTGTCTCTCTAAAATTAAAGGATTGGTAAAACAGCCAATGATAGAATTGTTTCTCAAGAAATTAAAAAAAAACACAACATGACTAGCTCATGGCTGGGCATGATTGATGTATGAGCATTTCACGAAGCTGAGCTTTGCTTCTCTTTGGGTAAGAAGCTAAAATTCACAGAAAACTAAAGTGCACTAAGGGAACACAGCTGTTAGTAAAATTCCTTGTAATTATGCAGTTGTTGCATATTGGTTACTTCTCAAAGAACCTGCTTGAGGCACCTTGCTATTAACACGAGTTGTTGAAGTTACCCTTGAACTGTAAATCTCAATTAAATTACAGTGGGGACAATATATAAATGAATTTAGTATAAATGTCTTTTATAAAAAAAAGCGACTACCTGAAGTTAGGTAGAGATCAACTAGCAAACCCACACACTAGCACACAGAGAACTTTGTCTTTAGTATATTGACTGATTTGGTGGGTTTTTTCTCCTAAGAGAAACAAAGGAAAGACTGAATGCAACACCACCAAAAATAAATACCACAAAAACCCCCTCACCAAAGTGAACTAAGTACGTGAATCTATGGAGACGAAACGTTCATCCCGTCCCACCTCTGTGCTCAGAAGGCAACTTGATGCCAGAGCATCAGCCCACTCCTGCAAACAGTCCTCAGATGTCTTTTTTTTTTTTTTTAATCTCAAGCAAAGGGTTTGGGAATTTCTTTTCCATCTAAAGAAAACTTCTTATCAGAGGTAATGCTTTACCATACATCCCTCACTTGGTTCTTACCTCAAAGATGAACTTGGAACTGCCGAAGTTTGTTTTCTGCTTCTGCCAGAAATTATCAGGTTTTATAATCAGGGCAACATGAATTTCGGCAGGAAAGGCTTCTTGAAGGGTCTTCAGGAGAGGCTTGATCAAGTCCCACTTGGATCCCCGCATATCGATAATAACAGTGAATCCTCGTTTACAAACATCTTCACTGTAGGAATAAAAGTATACCAAGATAATTAATATTGTGGACAGTCACACTGAGACTTCACTTGTGTTGCTAGAAATTGGAGCTTCAGAGCAAAGCAAGGAATGATATACTTCAAAATAAAAGGCAGAAGATAGTATAACATAAAGGCTATATGAAAGGCTAGATGAGTTTTACCATATTCTAATTTATATGAGTACTCAAGTGTATACATTACAGTTTAATCTCTAATGTCCCAAATATATGTAATTGAATTCTTCACTGAAAATATACATCTTTTCACACAACTTAAAGCAGAATAAAATATATCTGCATAGACTTTATATATCTGTATATACAACAGATTCTGCTTTCAACGTACTGAATTCAATCCAGAACCAAAGCCAACAAGCAGTGCATGAACATTGCTGGCCACTCATAAATTTGGGTGCCTTCAATTTTAAAGGCTCCTTTAAGGGCTTTTTAAAAAGTGTCATTTCCAGAAAAGTGCCTGGCAATCATTCCCTGAAAGGAAGGTCCTTGTGACCCAGAATGTGCACTGTTCACAGTTGGGCCCTTTTCCCTCCTGACTGATCTTCAAAATGTTGCAGGATCTTTTTAAATTTGCAGTCATGCTTTTCTGTACCCTGTGCTCCTCCCTTCTCAAAAGTTCAAGACGGTTATCTGGCCTGGTTGTGGCAATGCACGGGGACCAAGAGCACCACGGCATTAACTTGCAAACATGCCTTCCCTTTTTTATCAGAAGTGAAGAGAAAGAATAAAAGGACATGTTGATTCAAGTCAATTCCAGGCAGGTTTTGGCATAGCTTTTCCAGGGACGTCATACTGTTCCTCATAAAAAGGTGTAAGACTCAAAAGTGTCATTCTCCACCTGCAGTGTCCAAGCATTTGATGTGATCTGGGAAGCGTCTACTCCTCTGACTGACGGCTAATATATCTGCCACGCATGGCACTGAACTCTGAGAGCTATGATGTCTGCTATCTCAAGCACTTGCATAAAACGTGAAATTCCCCATCCCCAGCAATATTATGAGTAAAATTCATTGGTGATGCACTAAAAATGCCAGAATGGTCTACCCGCTGATCTAATATATATATATATTTAAGGTGGAATGGAGGTCACATCCTTCACAGAAGGAGAAAATGTTGGAAGAAAGAAAGTATAGAAAGAAGAAAGGAAGATGAAAATGGGAAGAACAGTTGAGGAACAAGAGAAACATGGCAGAGCATGAACATATTTCATATAATGAATTCAACAGTGAGGTACAGAGCAAGAAATCCTCTTTAATACACGAATATAGCCCCTTGGCCTTTCTGCAAACTGGCTGTCAACATAAATAGGATTAATATTGTAGACATAAAGGCATATGCAAGATAATTTTAAATAGCAAGTTTTGGTATCACTGGAATGAATCTGAAATATGCTGATGACAGATTTTATTAAGTATGGTAAAGTTAATTTTAAGACTCTGTTAGGCCTCCACACAAATACTGTCAGTGCACAAACACGCGGGATGATTTTCACTACACCACTCTAAATCCTTAAATCTCTCTTTCTGCTAATGAGATCCACATCCTACATATCTCACTGAAAACAACTCTCTAAAGCTTACAACTAGGTTTCTGGGCTGGAACAAAGACAGGGGTATCCTTCATAGGAGGTACAGTGGAGAAATACTTGTAACTTAAAAATAAAAGCCTCTGGTGACCTTACCAGTATCTAGGAAGATTTGTGCACAGGTGGACCACCCAATGGCAAAGGGGATTTTGACATGTTAAAAGAGTTCACTGACTTAAACTGTGTCAACTGAGTGCCAGGAAAGAGCAGTCAAAGCCAACAAACTTGGTCCTCCGCCTTAACATCATTGGCACACCCAGGGCACACAGCATACAACAGTCAGTGCAAAGAAAAACTAAGGAGGCCAGGCACTTCCAAACAGTGTCATGAATATAGATCCTTTTATTCTCCTGTTACCTAGTGCTGAAAGGTCAGACATCTGATCCTTCCATAACTAATGCCAAAAAAGGCTGTAAAAGAAGCTTTGTTGGTGGTGCTACTGCCTCTTGGCCTTTGGAACGAGAGCTGAGACAAAGAACCAAATCAGAAAGGGATTAATAGAAGGGGGTTTGTGTTTTGGTTTTTTCTTATTGCAAAGCTTTATGGAGTCCTCAGTAACTTCTGCCAAGTCACTGATCCCTGTTACACTGAACTGACTTTTCCAAGGATTGATTTTTCTTCAAACACTTGACAGAGACCCAGGAGCTATACGGGCACACAGAGAGCCCTAACAGCAGGATAGTAACAGGTAAGTACAAGTTTGTACCTAAGTATAACTTGTCTTTTCTTGTATAAATAAATAATTAACACCATACACACAGACACTGCAACCACAGCAAGGCAGAACCAATATTAACTTCATTCAAGCTCCCCATGGCTCCTGCCAACCCAACAAATTACCCAATCTGATCCAAAAGAATAACTTAATTTAATACTTAGTGATGAACAACAGGAAAACCTGTTTCAGTAAGCATAACAGGAATGTCTTGAGGGACCGAAGTCTTCTGTTTATGAACTTCAGCTAAAGTCTTAGACCCCAAAAGCCCCAAAATTTGACCCTATGCCCAAATTACAGCATAGGCAACGTGATATCATGCTGACACCTGTGATTACATACCACCATGACTGGAAGTTCAGCCTGCAGTAAGATAGATATTCCAGATACGGAACCAAGGGGTGTAACTCTGGGCTGGGCCTTGTGTTTACTGAAGGTTTATAGCTCCCCAGACCTTGGAGGTGCAGAGAAGCAGTGGAAGGAGCAGGTGGTACTGCCACCCATTCCCATGAGCACACCATGCCTTAGCGTGCATGTGTGAAAAATGCTCCACAACACGCTAAATCCCTACTTTTGGTGGTTTTGAGAATTCACAGTATGTTTTCAGGGGAAGAAGTAATGATCCCCCAGCTTTTTCTGGTGGACACAGAACAGTCACAGAACCCGTGGGCCAGGCTGAGACTTCAGCCCATGAGTAGGGGTCAGGATGCTTCCTGATTCGTATCCTGCGAGGGGCAATAGGCAGTCATTCCCTACCAGCACTATCCACACCCCTTGTAACTAGACCAAATTTTCAACAAGCTTATTATATTTTCAAGTATGAAACAGGGGGAGAGAAGGGGAAAAGAAGAATATTCATAGATTTCGTAAGTTCAAAACACATCAACAAGTAACAACTATTTCCCTAACAATACAAAACTCAATACAATGCTCTTAATTATGAAGAGGATTTTCCTACTTGAATCACAGAATCATAGAATAGTTTGGGTTGGAAGGGGCCTTTAAAGGAGACCCAGTCCAACCGCCCTGCAATGAGCAAGGACATCTTCAACTAGATCAGAACCCGGCCAACCTGACCTTCAATGTTTCCAGGGATGGGCAACCTGTTCCAGTGTTTCACTGTAAAATATTTCCTACTTAGATCTAGTCTAAATCTTCCCTCTTTTAGTTTAAAGCCATTGGCCCTTCTCCTATTGGAACAAGCCCTGCTAAAACATTTGTCCTCATCTTTCCTGTAGGCCCCCTTTAAGCACTGAAAGGCCACAACAAGGTCTCCCCTCGACTGGTCATATAGACATGTACATTCTTGTATGAAATAAAATAAGTGAAAAGATGGGTAGCCCTTTTCAAATGTGGTGCAGATAAAGTACATATGGATGTTATTTCTCATTTTGAGCAATTCTAACTCTGTTTCAAGAACCTTGCTCACAGTCTTGCAGAAGTGGCTCTGCTTGCAATTTTTTCTTTAATGAGAACTAACCTGTAACAAGACCTGTGGGTCTGTAGTCTCAGCTACAGAATTTGATCTCCTTGGCACAGTGGTAATTCCACAGGCCCTCCTCTGACTCTTTGCACAAAATTAGCACCTGATTTCTAAACCTGCTTGTCAAAAACTATTCTTTAACAGTGTTTAAAATGTTGCAAGCCAGAAAGCTGTCTGCTCATTATTTCTCCTTTCAGTTGTGGAGCTTGCTGTGGAGAGGGCACGCCTTTGAGAGCACTTATACTATACAAGCAGGCAGCTGGATACTAATCAAATACTAACATCGCAGAGAAAGAAGAGGGAGATAAGAAAATTATTTAGATTGTAAGCTCTTCAGGGCAGGGACCATCTGCCACGCTGTGCTTGTCTAAGGAGTCTGCCTTGGTGGAGGTCTCCAGGTACCTATACTCATACTACAGTCTTCAGCTCTCTAGAATGACTTCCCAAAAATTACGCTTCAGGAAACTATAGATGCAAATCCAAAGAATTAAAAATAATGAGTAATAACAATCTGCAGAAACACAGCTGAACACGTATGTGAAAGTATAAAAAGTACATAAATGTGGAGACACCTCATAGGCAATTTAGTGAAAAAAAAAACAAAAAACCAAAAAAACTAAAAAGAGTCAAAATTTAAGTTGCAATATCCAAATACTCACAGCGATTGACAGGGTCCTAAAAAAGTTGGCCTTGTGTAGACATAATGGTGCACTCGTAAACTCTGGTGAGTCAGAGCAATTTGTGAACATTTGTCATCTTTGACAGTCAGTCATTTTTCTTCAGTTACCTCAACAAATATTGAGGAAATGACCCTAGGTTCCTTTTGAATAGTCTAGCCATGCTTATTAAATTTACTGTTTAAAAGCAACAGATCAAACCCATCCCAGTTTAGCAATTGATTGGGAAAAGCATCAGTAGCAATCAAGCTTCCTCCCCAATGTCTGAGCAAGACATACCTTACCCTGGACTCCCAAGACACTGCATCAATTCACATATCTATTATGCACAAGTAATCATTTTAGGATGGCAATTAATGTTGATTGTGGTGCTTATGTTTTTCCGGTATTGATATTTAACCAGAAACTGGAGAAAACGCTCAGATCAAGGTATTTGGACAATCCATCAGCCTTTTGGCTGTGCTCATCTGGACTAGATTTGCAACGGTGAGCACAAAATATTTGATAGCTGATATGTCATTTCAGTTGCTACGCTGCTTCTAAGCAAAGACAAAGACCAGCTTCTAAGTTTAATAAAAATACCTTAGAATATTTGTGAAAACAATACTTACTATCTGGATTTTTTTGAAAAAAAAAAGAAAAGAAGCATAAAATTGAAACTCAGAAGCAGATGTGATAATTTTGTAAAAATAAATGCCTCTATTTTGGTTTCTAGGGTACTTTCATAAGGTTATTTTCTCAAATTTCCTCTTTAATTCAGGCACATTCTAAATTGTATTTTCTTTGGCAAGAGCTGGCTTGCTGGGTACCAAATGAGTTTAAGGACTTCATGCTTTCTGATTAATCTTTCAAATACCTATCATTGATTATGTGTATTTTTCATCCTTACGGTTTGGCCAAAGTTTCTGGCATTTAGAAGCCTCAGCACCTGATTAGCTGAAATAATATAATATCTCCATTTCCATTTTGCAGGCATGAGTTAATGACAAAGAAGCACATTTAACACGCCTGTTGGGCCACTGCAAGCACAGATCTGACACGTATGGCATCTCATTCAAAATATGATTTGTTAACAGTGACAGAAAGATCTCCTTTAAGGAGGGTCAGTGTAACCTTGTCAGGAGACACTCTCAGCATAACAAGTAACTCTACAAGCACCAATTTGTAAGCACAAAATCTGCAGGAACTTAATTATTTTTGAGCTCACCATTTCTTTGACAAATGTGGCTGTAGTCAGCCAATTGATTCACAAGCTGAGGGTGGAAAAGGGAGAGGAAAAAGAGAAAAATAGGTATGTGAAAGCCTCCAAGCACGGACTGTTATCCCAAAGGCCTCATTTCATATTGAGGCCAAACTAACTCCCCTGCCTAGTTTCCATATCAAAATGTGCCAAGGACAATTTCAGTAACTTAAGTGTTAATACTTTTTATCTATTGCAATTTTTTATTCATCTTGTCTGTTGCTTGTTTATTCAGCTTGAAAATTAAGCTAGATGGAGAGGTTTATAATCAGCATCACTTACTGACTTTCATACTCTGGTTCTACATTACTATGTTGAACCTGAAGATCATCCTCCAATAGAAATAGTCAGTCATCCATATTCATAATATACTTTCCAATACATTTAGAAGACCAGATAAAGTCCTTTCTAATGGACCTGTTTGTCAAGCACTCTTGAATTATTTATTAAAATATTTTACTCCATTTTAAACTTCTCAGCAAAATGTATCTTGCTCATTATCCTAATTACCAGGTATATTCCTGAACTACACCATCAGTCTGAGTTGTCACCAACATCACCTAGTGGCTGTGGCTGTTGGGTGTGATGGGGCACTTAGTCTTCTCAAAGGTCCCAGGACACCTGTGACTGCTAATCCTCATATCTCCCTCACGTGCTGGTGTATCATGACCAGAGGAGAAAGTTAGTGAGGCACATCGAAAAGCATCATTACTCTGGAGTAGCAATTCACTGAAAGTTCCCACCAGAGAACTTCTGCTGCCTAAAAGACTGTAGGTAGACAGATTTTATCCTAGATTTTCCTTCTTTCGTTTTCTAACTTGGTTTCACAATGCTTTTTTGTCATGAGAGGAGAAACAGTCATCCAGCCTCCATTTCCAATTAATCCTTTCTTCCTTACTGTGACCTAAATTTGTTTCTACTCTTTCAGCACTTTAAAGGAATCACTCATTCTCACTTCTCTTTTTTAGAAAGAGAAAGAAAGAAAACTAAGCCAGTTTCACGCTGGCTGGAGCTGGACATAAAGCAGTGATCTAGAGAAATTTCAGTGACATGTTGTAAAAAGACTTGGAGCCAGTGAGGTCCGGTCAGAGACAAACCTCCTGTCTCTGGTTTCCAGCCACTGCTCTTAGGGGACATGAGGTGTGATTGCGAATGGCACAAGAATGCAGATGCGTGGGCTGCACAATGTCCACATTCAACCCCTGCCTCTGGCCCCATGTCAACAGGAGGGAACAGAAAGACAGAAAAAAAATCCAAATATTTTTGGCAGAAGCAAACTATTGCCAGAACGGTTGCTCCTGCTATTCTCAAGCAACTAACTTATTTTGGTATTCAATTTTAACTCTAAGAAAAATGGCTCTGAAGTCAAAGCAATTCTGTTGTAAAATGATGTAAGCTAGGAAGAACTCAGACACCATCTAGGTGTAAGAAAACCTTTTCCCAGTATGTAACCACGATCCTGTGAGCTCCTGAGAGTTGTTTTGAGAGGTACAGATCTCAGATGGTATCTCTGTCAGGATTTAGCAGGGTTCTGTTGGGCTGTCTTCTACCCAGGTAAAAATCCTGATCTACATCATTACACCTTGGAGCAGAACTGAGACCCAGAGCTCTGCAGGCATTCATCCTCCTATTTAATTGAGCAAATAAACACTATTTGAGAAGCTTCCTGTCTTCATTCAAATAGCAAAGATATAAAACACAGCTGTGTCCAAGAATGCATGATTGCAGCTGTTAAAGCCAAATCTGGAGGACGAATATTATAATTTTTCACATTCCTATTAAGTTTGTGCTGGTAAATGATGCCTTCATATAAACCCATTCACCCTCTTCCCCTCTTGTTGTTGCACATCTACTATATTTGGATCAATATCTGGCAGGTCTTCCTTGAAACAGCTGCTGAGATAAATATGAAATTAATCAGGGCTTTGTTTTTGTTGAAGCAGGGCTACATTTAAAGATTTGTTACTACAACAAAGAGATATTTGAACAGTAAGTACCATTCAACTATCTCTTGAGCATTTAAAGTCTTGTATTTGAGATGATTTAGCAGAAACAAAACAAAAACACTTTACTAAATGAAAATTATACGTTATTGACATTTGCTGGAAAAAATAAATATTAGAGTTGTGTTGAAATATAAACACACCATTCTTGAAAAGGTTTAGATGAGCAGAGGGTATTGAGAATATGTTTGAAGATCTAAATCCATTGGATTCCAGGTGAGAAATAAATACATGAGGCTGTGCTTAGCACAGACAAACTAGTAAGATTTTATTAACTAACTAAGACCCCACCTGGACTACTGTGTCCAGCTTTGGAGTCCTCAACACAGGAAGGACATGGACCTGTTGGAACGGGTCCAGTGGAGGGCCATGAGGATGATCAGAGGGATGGAGCACCTCTCCTATGAGGACAGGCTGAGAGAGATGGGGTTGTTCAGCCTGGAGAAGAGAAGGCTCCAGGGAGACCTTATAACAGCCTACCAATATCTGCAGGGAGCTACAGGAGAGCCGGAGAGGGACTCTTTTCCAGGAAGTGCAGTGACAGGACAAGGGGCAACGGTTTTAAATTGGAAGAGAAGAGATTTAGCTTAGATACCAGAAAGAAATTCTTTACAGTGAGGGTGGTGAGGCACTGGAACAGGTTGCCCAGGGAAGCTGTGGATGCCCCATCCCTGGACGTGTTCAAGGCCAGGCTGGATGGAGCTTTGAGCAACCTGCTCTAGTGGGAGGTGTCCCTGCCCATGGCAGGGGGGTTGGAACTCCATGATCTTTAAGGTCCCTTCCAACTCTAACCATTCTATGATTCTATGATTTTAAAAAGAAATATATCTTTTTGCCTGAACTTCAGCATTTTTTGTATTTCAAGCAAGGAGACCATGAAGTCCATTTCACATGCAGTTACTATAAAGTTTAGTCTACAAGCAACACTGCCAAAATTTCATCTGGCAATACCTGCTTGGGGCTTCTAGATCCAGGATCCTGATTTATCAATTCAAAGCATCAGTGACTTAAAAAGTGAGTGAATGGAGCACGGTGAACAGCTCCAGAAATTCCAGTCATCATAGTAAAACACAGTCACTCCAGCATGGAAAGTCTCCAGATTGCAAATACATACATTTTGTTGAAATGCATTGCAGGAGGCAGAGTTACCCATAGTAGAAAGACCTTTTATAGGATAAATAAGCCTTCAAATGTGTTTGGCTCATGCAAAGAATGATTAATGTAAATTTAGACAACAGACAGCAGCACCTGATGAAATCCAATATATGTCCAGAGGCAGACACCGTGCCAAATTCAGTTCTGATGTAAGCAGGTATAAGCACTCTGGGACCAGCACTCTTGATTCACGGCTCAGTTGGGCTCACAGATGAGGATAGGAAAAAATACTCTTCAAAGATGCTAAAATCACTTTTTCTAAGTAGTATTGACATTTCTTGCAGTAAGCACTCATGAGTTCTCATATGCCACTCCTGGCAATACAGGAGAGCAATGTATATCCATGTAAAGAAGAGCTGTAATTAAAATAAGGAACTAAGGAGACAAGATGAGAAATTAAAAATTAATTCAAAATAAGATGTTTCACGATGAGTGCCGGTTCTCATGAGAGTGTGCACTAAATGAAAAACTGAAAAAAGGCTTTTATAATAGCAAAATATTTTGTTTAGGCCTATTCATATTAAATGTCTTTGTTTTGTTCCTTTTTTTATCAAACAACATTAAAAAAAGAACAAAACCTTTTATGAAAGCAAAATATATTGACAGATGTAGTATTTTAGAGGTATCTTTGGTGAGAAATTTCTAAAGTTTCTGGATTTTTCCTCATTTAAAAATCTGCACTTCAAAATAGCAGATTCTTCCACAAATAAGTAACTTGGTTTCTGCCAATTTGCAGTGCAGCATTCAGCATAAGATTTGCTTTGCACTTTCTATCTCCTGAGCAGAAGTGATATAACCATTCTTTGAGCCTTACAAGATTTTGGCCAGAGTCCACACACTTGTTTTATTTAAGGACACACAGTGGAGTGAAGCGTTAAGAGGAAAGGTTGAGTGCTACACCCCAGAAATAGTCTGTGGTCTCTGCAAAGAGTCTGTTTTGCTAAAACACTACGTCAGAATTTGAGTTCTCTTTAGAAGAGTAAGATTTAAAAACTGATGCCTACGTTTTCCCCTGGTTGGACAATGGGGACTGACCATGACTAATACATCAGGGATTTTCATTTTTTTTTGAGCTCCACCCGTATAGAAACAAAGTGGGTCTTGGTAGGCACAATGATTTACTCAAAATAGTTCAGTTATCAGATAGATACTTCCTGCAATGCCAGGCTGGGTGAAGGACTGCCTGTGGTACTACATCCAGAAGGGCTTGCTCTGAAGCTACAGAATCAACCTATGTCATAAGATACACTTGTAAAATCAATTTCTGTGTATTTCTTTACACAGCAGACTTTATTCATTTTTTCAAATAACTACCACAATGGCACTGGGAGAAGAAAAAGTCCTTTCTATCCACTGTCCTCAAGAGACAGTGGATACTGATGTGCTGTTCACAATCCAGCTTCAAAACATCTAGTTTATGGCCAATTTTTCTAAATCTGTCTCCTGGCAAGGCCACCCTCTCTTACTCTGTCTAGCAAGGGGGACTAAAACTTGCCAACGAAGCTACTTGAAGTGAGGTATTCCTTACTATTGGTATGGAGACATAAATGTGCGATAGATCAAAATCACTGAGCACAAACAAGTCAGTATTTCACAGGAAATAGAAGAACCAAAAGATACTGTTGACTCCTTCAGTGAGAAAGCCGGATCCAAAAAGCTTCTGGAGGGCAAAGATGAATCCGACACTCGAATAATGGAACTAAAAATTGGCAGTAACCATGCACACCTTGACAGAGTCTCTGAGCTAATGCTCTGCCTGTCTTCCCAAGAGCACTTGAGGTTTTTCTCCAGCCTCAGATGCTCTCACCTTTGTAGGAGATTGAGATCCCTAGATGCCTGTGTGTGGTCCCCTCAGGTTTACAGTCCATCATGCAACGGCACTTTCCCACCCTGATGGGAACTCACATTCTGGTGTCATGCCAACACAGTTTTAAGGTTGTTTCCCTTATGAGCCTGAATTCCCATCACAACCACTAATAATTTCAGTTCTTCATCAGTAACTCCTCCCATCAATCATCACTAATTGGAAAAACTCAGAACAACTGTTTCATCGACTAAAGCAGGTTCAGATAAATGCTCTGAAAAGTAATTGCCTGGTTTCAACTGCCTGCTCCCTTTCCCCTGTTAGCTATATTGCTGCTCTATCAAAAGCACAATAAAACTTCACAGGCAAGTCCATCTACAAGTGCCACATGTGAACGTGCATCATCCTATTCATATCAGGAACTGCGTACCCCAGGTGGTGCTTTTCCTGCTGCCAGACCCGAAAATTATATTGACAAATTAACGTATGCCAGGACAGCAACGACAGGAATCTGCTAGTCAGAAAACTCTTAGAATTTTCCGTGGATGTCAGCCAACCCATGGTAATAAAAATCGCAGAGAAGATTCATGGAGAGCTACACCTAAGGATATTTGTCCTAATATTGAGTAGCTCATTTGATCTGGAAGAAACTCATCAAAGACATGTCATAAGCCACATCTACTCCACCAGACTAAAGGGTTTCCTACCTGTGAGTTAAACTAATGCAATATAATATCCTGTGTAGAAATGACAGGTTTTTATAGCAAGATGAACAACCATAGTCACACCCCCCACCCCCCAGTCAACAACTGGGGAGAAACAACAGAAAGCATTTCACAGTTGCTCTGCAAACCTCTAGCCAATGCTCACATCACCTGGTATAAGAAAAGCCTTCTATGTATAACTCTCTGATACTGAGATACCAGAAATATCTATAAGTTGCTTCCTTTCAATTATAGCCTCACCGTCAGGCACCCTTAGGTGGGTTGCTTGCCTCCTTCTTGTGTTTCTGTGTTATAGCTCAACTCTACCTCCATTTTTTTCTTTCATCTGTAAAATGGGTGTTACAGTATTTTTCTTCATTGAGGCTAATGCATTCTTCCAATGAATGTATTATATTTACAACATTTTCAGACACAGGTAGGATGCGTAATTGCAGGAGAATTACAAATTGCAAATAGTCATGGCCGCTTCATGGTTAATTCACAAAAGCTTAAGAGAGATCACTTAATAATCTAAGCATGCGCTTATTTATCTGTGCTGGGCTATATTCTCTGTTACACATGTGCTGATTTTATATAGGGAGCATTTATTGCTCCATACATATGCTTATCTAATTGTACTGAATACACATGCTTTATTAAACTCATAAATGAGCACATTTATGGGTCTATGTGAAAGTAGAGCCCTTCATATTTTATTTATAAAGTGGGACAATAGAACTGCATTGACATAGAACATCCATTTAATTCAGAGGATTTAGGGTCGTCCCACAGATTTTGCTATTTTTTGCCAGAATCAAAGCTTTTGGTTTTTTTAATTAGATTTCCAGCCCATCTGCTTGCAAAGATAGCCTTGACAATATAAACTAATGCACATTTGTCTTGCTGAGTCTGCAGCCAGTGGAAAGAAACAATGAGACTAGGAGAATGGTGAACTTGCACTCTCCATCTTACCGGGGTGTTAACTAAAAAGCCAGTTCTGACTACCTGAATACCAGGATTGTTAACTATTTCTTTGCTTTTAATTTTGCTAGCAAACCTGCAGATAAAACGTTTGTCAATGCTCTGAATTATTCACTTTGATGACCGTGCTGTACAATTCAGGCTGTAGGGCCAGGCAAAATATATAAGCCTGGCCATATATATATATATATCTAGCCTGGCCAAATATATAAGCCTCTAATTATAATCAAGGCTTTTGCTCCTTTTTTAATATGTGGAGTGAAAGCATGGATTACAGCATAATCAGAATAGTACCAGAAGCCTATAGTGGAAAAGACTGCAAAACCACAATTATTTTGGATTTGATCTAGAACTCACAGGAGTGCTAGCTTAATAAATAATTTTAAGTGCTTTATGATATAAAACTAAGGAAAACAGATTAAAATCCTTGTTGTTATGACATGCTTTACAAACAGCACACAAAACAGCTCAGATACACTTTTTCCTATCACTTGAAAGTAATAATAATACTACTGTACTGGTCTCTTAGGAGAGTGACACTATACCAATTCATAGTACAATGTTGAAATCACCCACAAAACTAATGACTCTGAAAAGACATGACTATTGCTGCATTTTCTGTAATTACTGGCTCTAAACTTGAATAACTGTTTCAACCCTCTTTGAGATAAGCTTTCCTAAAATCATTAATTATGATTTATGTCCGTCAAGTAAGCTCACACAAGTTGTTGATATCAGAAGATAAAGCGGTAAAACCGAGTCTGAGCTTATGACAGTGGTTGCTGCCTGAATTATCACACTGTGGGGATACTGCATGGATGCAGCCATATCCTCATACTGGGTTTTTAAAGGCCAGCAATGTTCAGTGACCATGCTTCTTTAATCCTATGGACTGTCTGATAAAAATATCTTCCACCTGGCTCCTCTTTGTATGGCTGTGCCTCACAATGTAGGCAGCTTGATTAAACAATTAAGATGGTGCATGAAGCACATGTTTACACTTGCTGGATACGGATGGACTTATGCATGCAGTTGACTGCTTTGCTGGAGGAAGATCACAGTACTTAAACAAGAACTAGTACAGGACATGGGAAGCAGAAGCCTGCAGGCCAACCAGGCCTTTTACTGCTTTGGTTGACCTTTTGCATCAATTTCCAAGTTTATTTTAGTAAATTAACATGTTAGCCTAAAAAAGTATTGATGTTCTTCTTTCATTTGTGGCTAAGAGCAGATATGGTGAATGCGCATTTCCACCTTGATGATTTCCTTCTTATGGCCCCAGCAATTTACATAATGAATAAATATCTTCATTGTATCATAAGAGGTAAGATTGTTGTGGAGAAGTCCTAGGCTCCGTGAATGGCTGCCTAGACAGATCCTCTCCAGTCTGTTATTTTGAGAGACATTTTTTTGCTTGATTCTGTTTGCAGAGCAGATATATGTATTTCTAGCACGTTCATATTTTTTTGAAGTCATCTGTAGCCTGGAAGAACCAACAGATGAATCCTGTGATATTCACAGGAGGCACCTATCAAAGGTAGGAAGAACTAACAGTTTGATAAATCAATTCAGAACCACTCATAAAATTAACTGATATATTAATTTGTTACAACTACTTTAAAATCCACCAAAAAAAAAATTCTGCTACATCATCAGGTGATAACGACTTCTTTGTGCTTCTCTCTGCCCCATATAACTAAAATAGTTTATCATTAGCTTTATTAGAAATTGACCAGTATTTGAATCTATGTGATGCAAAACATAAAGTGTCCTGTACATTAGTTTCAGCATTGGAAGAACACACATACATTATAAGAATACTGTCATAACCTATTGTATCATCTTTCATCCTGAACGATCTTAAAGACCTTTGCTACAAGCAATTAAGTGTTAAATAAAACAAGGTCTAATATTATGCTTTAGAGTATTTCGCTCAACAACAAAAGCCGAGGGAACTGCCTCTTTGTATCGCACTCAGACAAAGAACAAAATACACCCCAGAAGATCTTTGACAATTTCCTTTGAAAAGGAACTTAATTCTTGGCCAAGAAAATGAGAAACACGAGAAGAAAAGCAAGGACTTAGAAGGCTATGTGCCAAAAAATGTTCACAGGTGCAAGAATTAGACTTTTAACAGAATCCCTAATTATACATCTGACTTTTGGCACCTTTTCAAGGCAGCATGAACACAGTTAAAGTTCTTTTGTGCATTTTTGTCCTCCCACAAAAAAGGCAAAAATGTGTTTTCATTTGTAAAAACCAATTATAACTTAATTACATCTAAGTGGGCAAACTGAACACAATATTGGCAAGATGGACTTCAGTTTCTGGAAACACTGACTTGTCACCAATTTTAAAATTCCAGAAATGGAGATTAAAACAACTTTGCACTGGTATTGTATCCGATATATTTACTTGATTTATAGTGCTCATTTCTGTACCTTATTCAAACATGTCTGCTTTAATTTTCCAAGTGCCACTGGGAACATATGAAATGTATAATATATATCTTTTAACCTGAGGACAATTAGCATCTTATTCACTAAGGCAAATATTTCTAAACCTAGCGTCAAACTTAGAGCAGGCGGATCCTCAAGTGGCCTCTTTCTCAAAGGTACCGAGTTGATTTTACCTAACAAAAATGTCTGCCTTATTCGTATAATTAGTAGTGCCCAACAATTCATCAGAAAAGTGCTGCCGATGCTAATACACTACACATGCAATTTAACAGTCCATAAAACTAGAGAGATGAAATGTCCTACAGAATTCATTCCTAAATGAAAATCGCAGGAAACCTTCTTAGCTGATCCTATTTTCCTGTCACCTACCATATACCATCTGACACTGCAAAATCATTGGGGTGGCTGTTCTGGAAATTAAGGAGAAACTGAGATTTCCAGTAAGCCTGGTAAGCGTGGAATGATGTAACAGTTGAGCTTTGCCTTGTGAACGGAGAAGAAAGAAACCCTAAAAACCCGCACATGTTGCTGGTGTATTTGATTCCTAGTCTAACAGTTCATTAACAAAGCAGAGCTTCCAGACATTCTTCCTATGGGTAAGATTGTCCGCTACTTTCCTATGTACCTGCTTTTTAATTAGATTTTGGAATGGAATCGCAGGACCTACCCACAAATCTCTGGTGGGAAGCAAAATCTAAATTAATCTGTGAACCCAGAGATGTTTGCTTCTCCAGATACAGTTTCTGAACTAAATTATAAATGTTGTAGAAACAGAAGAACGGAGAAATAAGAGGACCTAACCACAAAATTGGATGTGATTAATCAGCATTGTAAGAGTTCAGTCCTGTCTTGAGAATGGAGGAAAAAGAGGTCTTAAAGAAAAAGAACATATTGCCTATTTGATTAATTCTTAGACTAGCAGTTTATTAACAAGGCAACATTTCCAGCCATTTCTCTTATGCATAAGATCACTCACTAGTTTATCAGGTACCTGTTTTTAATTTGGGTTGTGTTTTGGAATTGCAGTTCTGTAAATTCCTCTTCTACTCCCTAGACTCACTGCATGGCATAAAGGTACGTTTGTAATGAGATGCTTTTATCAAGAGTTTTTTCTCAGGTCAGGAGGTGACACAGTACATGGCCAATTTCTTATGCAGCCCTCCCAAGATAGTATTGAGAAATGCAACTTTAAAGACCCTGCTTCCTAGAAATGAGAGGTCTAATCCATGTGTACTATTAAAGGGACCTGTATTTCCACCTCATGCAACATAACTATCATAAAAACACTTTGGGTTTTCTATCCTCAAGATGTAAAAATATCAGCTAATTTGGTTTCACAAACCTTTATGAGGTGTCTCCTTTATGGACTGTTAAACTCAGATTATATAGCTAAACAAAGGGGGAAGAGAACTCAGAGTTGAGCCCAGAACTAGAATTCAGGAAGCTTTAACTGTGTGTCTTCCCTGATTTTGCAGGATGGCACCTACTTTAGGGCAAATGTGGCCTAAATAGGTGGCCGAAATGAAACCTGAGGTTCCCATCTGACTATCGTCTACAAAGATCACAAAGCCACAAGCAGGGCTGCTAATAAACATAGTCCCTAGTTGGTGGTCTAAGCAGAGCTGCTAAGGCTACTGCAAAGGAAATGCAATTTTAGTCTCCAATTAGGGCTGACTCACAATAGAAAAACAATGGAAGGAAGGGTTTGCATTGCTGCATTAGCATATTGGACTTTGGTCTCTAGAATGGTCAACTGCTGCATCACAGAAGATTGAGATAGAAGAGACCTATTACATCATCCCAGCCAGGGATGCTCTTGGTACTTGGCCAAGGAAGAATTACCATCAAGCCTAACTTTCTTGCATCTAATCTTTCACTATCATTAAATTAACATGCAAATAAAGAGGAATGGTAGGAAACTATTTTAAAGGTATAGTTTATACTAATATAATTTACAGAATATTTGAAAACGTGACATACAGAAGTCTCCATTCACTATTACTGATGGTATGTTTTTTTTCATGTGACATACAAAGTGTAAGTGCACGGTAGATGACACGTGTACAGGAAGCCCATTTGGAATTTTCTAAGGGTAAAAACATCCTAGTGGGATGTGATGTTTGCCGTGGAGCTGCTTAATAACGTGTAACAGCACTTCAGAACACAGCATTCATTCTTGACCTGAAACAAAACATTTTGCTGATCCTCCCTGAGGATCACCAAAGCCATTTACTGTGCTTTGCAGAATGTTAACCTGCAGAGAAAATTTGACTTCACTCCCTGGAGTTCCAAAGCATCACAGCCCCATGTGTGGGTACAATGTGTATTTTAATGTGCCATAAAGTACCTGCTAAGGATCCCACCCATGTTAATGCTGTGTTGGTATCCTTATTATTTGTATTCCTTAAATGGATACATTCAATAACTGCTTGGATGCTGGACCCTGGTTTAGGACTGGGGAAGGAAGAAGGGTTGAATTTTGCCAAGTGAAGGTTTTTAATGAGTAATTCTTTCAAACTAAATTTCAAAAGTAACATTTTTTTGATCCTCAATGACAGCATCAATAGCACAAGCATCTGGCTTGCCAGATGCTCAAATAAATAAATTAACAAGCAAACTACTAGCAAAAGACTAAGTGCTACTATCACTGCATAGATATTAGAGATTGTTAATTCTTTTTTCATTCCCACAGGAAACAGGGTGATAGAGGAGGGCTACATCACATGAACATCACATACACACTTGAGCAGTGCACAGGAAAGGTGTATGGAAACAGCCTGAATTTGGCTGGAGATGAACTGCTGCTGCTGCTGTTACAATTTTCAGAGAGGGATGAAATTATTACACAAAGCCAAAACTCTACTACAATTTCTATTCAATGACTTTAACCAAAAGATGCCCCATGTAAATATTGCACTGAGCCTACACCAGGTCCCTACTTTCTCATTCACACTGTAGTTGGGGCATGTGAAAGAGATATTTCCCTGAATGCAGGTGCAGGACATGGCAAAGCTGTTTTGGTTCTTTGCCTTTTTGGTGAGGTACCACAAAGGAACTTCCTAAAATATTACATCTCTGGAAAATTCCCCAGAGACTAAGGTTTCTATTTAAACTTAGACATAAAATAAAGCTCTGTGTCCACAGGCAGGGAAATCAATGCTCCCTTGCTAATAGCAGAAAAGTAGACTGTGGCACACACTGCAGACCAGACAATATCTGCCAAGCCAACGGCATGTTTGAGTTACACTTTTCTGTCTATTTTTGGGGGGGAAGGAATGATTCTAGAATTAATTTTCTTATTTATTATTTTATTTTGTATTAAGGTATTTCTTGCTCTCTCTTTTTTTTTTTTTTTCCTTATCCTAAGTAGCCCAACAGCCTCACAGCACATAGTTACAATTACGTTTTGCTGCACACAGCGTTTCAGGATCCACAGGCAACTCTGCAGCAGCGCCAGGATCCAGAAGGAAAACATAAAATACCACAGACTGACTTGGTTAGGAGCACCTTGTGGAAAATGAGGAGAAACCATTGATGAGATTTACAACTGCCTACCAAACTTGGATACCAATTCCCTTTGCAAACAGCAGGGAATTGAGCATCCCAACCTCTGAGACAAATTTTGTCAGTCCCAACCCATACTTTCCATGCTATAAGAACATCAGCCTGCTCAATACCACATGTTACCATGAATTGGTCATTGTTCTATTTTAGTATGATACAATTTTCTAATACCATAAACTAGCCTGCACTTTCATGAGCATGGGAACTGCCAAACCCTTGGTAGCGGTTTGTACATTGATTCTCTAATGTTTAATAATAAATTTGCCTTTTATATGCTCTGGAGATGTCCCTTCTATCTCCACTCTCTAAAAAGGGGTGAGTTCAGACCGCCTTTCCCTCTCTGTGGACACTAATTAGGTCTCTTTCCTTGACGTAGCTGTCTATTCTCATTAAATTTGTAGGAATTTAATATTCTTGAGTCTTCTCTGACAGATTTGGTTTAAACAGTGGCTGACAGATAGCACAATTGCGTAAGCTTTTTATCGTTTGAGACAAGGCTAAAAATATATTCCTGAAAACACAACTTCAGTCCTACCCAAGCTGTGCACTGGGGAATCCAGACTTTGGAGCAGCTCCCATGACACCTCCATCCATCCAATGAGGACAAGGACCAGGCAGTCTAGATTGAGATGACTCAACTTCTGTGTCTCCCATTATTTGCTCCATATTGGCACACAGTAAAAGTCTCATCCATTCTCCATGGAAGTTTAGAAGAGCTTTCCATTGATATTAAGATACCTTTGACAATATTCCTATTACAAATCAGACTGCAAAGCACAGCAGTAGTTTTCCTGCTTCTAGTGACATCCCTGAAGAGGGTGGCATAAGACGCTTCCAAATTATAATAATTTCTAAGAGTGAAAGGGATGTAGCACGTACTGGAATTACTGATGAGGAACACAAGCACCCATGCTGGAATGAGACAAAAAAACATTTTACAGCCTCTGCAAAAACCGTAGGAAAGAGATCACCCAAAAGAAAAGTTAGGATTGGCTGAACCGCTGCATATTCCGCTGACGGCTGCTGACAGCTCGAGGAGGGAACCGCACGCGGCCGGTGCCGGCTCTGCTGCCAGCGCGTCGCTCCCACAAAAGGTCTCTGTTTGCTAATTTTAGCTCCTCTGAATTACTGCTCACATTAGCGCAAACCTGCCTTCTCCACAGAAGCCTCCAGGTCGCTCCTGCCTGGACCTCTCGAGGTACTGTGGAGCCACAAATCTGATGGTTAAAAAGCCCACAAGGAGCACGCAACAGCTTTATATCGGCACTAGCACGGAGAAGGCCAGAGAGGGCAGCACCGCTGAATTGTGCTGCAGAGACTTGCAAACCACTTGTTAGAGAGCCACTGAGGAAGAGGATGGAGAAAATGTTGCTCTGCATAAAATTTATATTAGGCTGTGGTGACCACCGTCTTCCCCACCAGTGAGCGGGTGCAGGATATATCCAGTTGACAAGTTTTTGCCTTTTCTCCATCACCTCAGTTTCTTCTTCCAGGCAGCAAATGCTGTTACAATCAACATGCAAAAGCCATTTAGCGAGGAGGAACAATGCTGATCTAATCCCCAGATCGAGGGCTTGGACACAGCTCAAAAAGCAGAGTGCAGGAGCGCAGCTCTACGTGAGACAGCTCAGGAGATGGGATCAGGCTGAGGACCCTGCCGGCGCCGCCTGGTGTCACTCGCTCATGGTGGCCCTAGCATCCCAGCAGTGGTGGTGGGCATGGTGAGGGCCTTTGTTTTTCTGTTTGCTCCAGGCTTGGAGAATTCCAAGCAGAATCCTTCCTATCCCCAGATGCCCTGTTGGAAAAGTAGTCAGACACTACCTACAACCACGCTAACAGAAATAGAGTGACACAGGGAGTGGCTGCACAGGGCAGGCACCCATTTTGCACAGGGCAGCCAGAGATCAGCAGCACCCAGCCCATGCCGGTTACACAAGCAGCGTCTGAGGCTCCCCTGAGAAGACAGCTAGGGTTTTCTCAGTGCCTCAGCAAAGCTCAGACTCCTGTGCCATCAGTCCCTCAGGATGACTTGAGGAGGCTCAGCTGATGCTCCTGCATGGAGTCACCATCCTTACAGGAGGCTGCTGTTTCCAGGTCAGCCTCCCTTGTCCATGCCTTTGGTGGGAAGCACCACCACAGGCATTTCTACCTCTTCTCATAGGGTATCAGGAACCCTCCAGTCCCTCCTCTCTCAGTGAGAAAGTAGCCAGGTGTGGTAAGGCTGTGGAGCTACAGCTTGGCCTCAGCAACCTGGTTTTTTGCGCAGTGGACCTGGGAAGATGGGGGCTGTGGAGAAGGACTCCACTGACTGCCATCCTTCTGGCTGCTCTGAACTTGCAGCCTGAATGCGCGCTCTGCGGTGAGGAGAAACAGCCTGCAAGTGGGAGGGTAGGGCTGGAGCAAAAAAGGCCAGACCAGTAAAATCAAAAAGCAGTGGACCCGAACTGGGTAGAGACATTTGCTTTACTGTTTAGGAAGAGCTCAAAATAAAACAGTGACCCTTTTATTCCATCAGGTTTGTCCCCACCGGTTGAGCTTTATCTGCTGACTCTACTGAAGAAGGCATGACTGAGCTCTCACTGGGCTGGAAAAGCAGCACAGTGCCAGGAAAAGGAACTTCTCTTCCAGACCTGTGCCTTTTCTTTGTATGTTAAACTTGGCCTGGAGGGCTACCTCTGCAATCCTAAATCTTCAAATGAGTAACTCACTGGAGAATCTTTATGTTGGAGACATTAGATGAACCAGAAAGAATCCAGTATGACTTTGAAATCTCAGCATGAGTCTGCATGGTTGGCAGTAAGAGAAAACTAGACCCCCTCCTCTAGCCTGTAAAAAAGAACAATTGCCTTGGAAATATTTCAGACACAATAAATGAGGAGTTCCTTCATATAAACTGTTTACAATTGCAGATTTATAATCTAAAATTAAGCAGATGTTGAGTGTTGAATACAATGCTTAAAAACACAATGTTAAGTTGAAATCCTAGTTTCTCTGCATGTGGCAATCAGTAATTTCAATTATTTATTGGTATACAATTAATATAGAATAAAATGAAGCAAGCTACTACTTCAATATAGAAATATTGAAAAAGTTAGTGTGAAAAAACAGTCACAGATTTTCAGGTCTTCCAAAACGGTGAAAATATTTTTGGATACAAGACAGACAACTTAGAAAACGGTTTGCAAAGTATTTTCTATGTCCTTTAAGGAATTTATTTCAAATAAAGGAATTCAATCTTGAAATAACATCAATCTTTATCCTGCTTGAGTCTCCGAACTCATGTTCTTAAACAAGAGAATTGGATATCCACGAGTTTGTCCTAATTTTAACATTATGTTACTCTCATTTGCCTCTATTTCACAACAGAGAGATGAGAGAGATTTCTGTTAGACCAACTAGAAGATACTGGTGATTGCTGATAGAAGTGATATGCAGAGCCCAGCTTACCCTGCCTTTTATTAGTCTTCAGAAGAAAAAGGCTATGTGAGCTGTGCAAGTCACAGTACATTAACCACAAAGCTCTGTACCATGCTATTTGTGTTGTTCATCACAAAACCAGCCTGAAAACGCTTGCACTGTTATCCAGCTGGAAGGCAGAGCAGGGCTCAGCAGCTCACCAAGCTGGAACCAGTCTGAACGTGCTCTCAGCTCCTACGGAAGTCAGAGGAATAGAGGACACTTGCCTTAGGTCCAGAGCCACGCAAGATCAGTCCTTACTCTATCCAGGAAAACAGCAACAGGCAATGAAAGCAGGAAGTAATTTGGAAACTGATAAACTGATAAACAAAGCCCCCATTTACCTTAGTTTTGGACTAATTTCCAAAAAAAATTCCAGGGATTAAAAATAAACCAACAAGGGAAATTAAAATCTTGTACCTATTTAAAAAAAAAAAAAACAACCACAGATTTATACAAAACAGTGTCACAAGAGCTGGAGAGGCTGATGTTTTCATTCCTCTGCTGTGAGACAGGAATGACAATACCTGGGCTATTCATGATACACCTTCTAACAGGGTCTCCAAGATGAAGATGCTACAGAAACCTGCTTCATTTCTTCAATCTATGATTTTAATCTGTTCCTTTTTGTCCTGTTTGCCATGTACACCGAGACCAAATTGTTTCCTTTAGCTCAGACTTGGATACTGGATTGTAATCACATAACTTTTACTCTCCTCCTCTTTAACCTATGCATCCCCAACGCCTTCAATCTCTTCTCATAACTCCTGCTCCCCAGGCTCTGATGGCTCCTGTTGTTCCCTCTGCACTTCTAGAAAGTCCACATTTTCTAGCAGCTGCTGGTAAACAGGGAAGCTTGCCGAGCTGGCAGCTGTACACAATTAATGCAGAATTTCAACATCAATTATAGCCACTGCCCACTTATCTAGGAATAAAATGTCTCAAGAGGTCATTACTGCAGCTGATCTCCAATAAGAGGTGAACAGGTAACTTGGTCCTGAGGTGATCAGTAAAGGAATCCAGGAAACAAAACAGAGTGATGTGGTCAGAAGCCTTTTAAGACGACAAGGTGAGACCAACAACTATTTCCACAAAAGTCCCCCAGTTCCTAACTGATGGTGACAATAACAACACGTACCACATACAAGGGAGGCTGGATCTGAACTGGCTGTCACGTGGCAAAAGGCTCTTAAATTCACTACCATTCATGTCAGTTATATACTAATGAGCTTCTTTCTCCAAAATATACTTACAGTTTGTTTTTTTTTAAATCAAACCATGTCTGAAGAAAATACAAAACCTCCATTAGCCTCACTTCATTTTTTACTGTGGAATTTTGATACAAGTGTATGGTGGAATAATTATCTTATAGACGGCACCAGATATTTAGTTACTAAAATTAGTATGAAGTCCCTGGTGTTGTTTTTAAAATACATGGTTATTTTTGTAGATCTATAATAGCTTTCAGAAAAAAATGATCCTCAAAAGCTTCTTTTGTGCTAGGATCATGTAACAGAAAGTACAGCTCCAGGGTTTAATTCCTATCAATCAACAAAATGAGATTCACACTATTCCCGGCCAGAGGAGCTAATATACACAGTACAACAGGTCATCAGAGAAGAGCTTAAAATAAATCAAAGGATGGGTGAGTGTTGCTACATTTTGCCATCTCCTGTATTCCTCTTCTAATTTTATAAAGCCCTAATCACTGCAGTAATTACTAGAGGCATTTAAGTTGTTTTACTGATCCTAGCACCTTTCATCAAACTCGGGAGGCTCCGAGGAGCTCTCCAAACGCACAGGCTGTCCCTTGGAAACATTTTGCTGCTGTTATGAGCCCTGGATGTCCCCCAGAACAAGGAAACATTTGAGCAGGTTTTTAAACAGAGAACAAATAAAAAGTAGATGTCTTTAAAAAATACAGGCCTCCGAGGCATCTCGGGTTTCCCCCTCTGCAGCGAGCACAGAAGACTGCTTATCTTGGCTCCCAAACAGATTGATGTGTTCAGCCGGAAGATTCACTATAGCTGACAGAGAACATTTCCTTCATCGTATTGCTTCACCATGCGAGGAGATAACTCAGGCTAATAATATTCTGTCTCCTTTTTATCCTCCTATAGCCTACGCATAACTTAATTCTTAATTCCAAAGAGCTCGCAGAGGAGATTGGCCTGGTGCTAGTTTCATTTACACACATATAAATCAAAACCCAGTCTACCGGAATTGATGGCACTGCACTGCTGTTGAAAAGTAAAATCCTCAGCGAGGCCAGAAAATTCCCACTCAGCTCCCCCGATCATAAACACCATGTTATCCTAGATTCAGTCACGCCCTCCAAATTTCTAAACATCACATCCCATTTAAATTTGCATGTAAATAGGAGCTATCCTGATTCACAAGAAATACAGCTTCGCCTATTAGTGCAAACGTAAAGCAAGCAGAAAATGGCAGAGTGGTAGAAACCTGGCATCCGTGGCAATTATCTTCACTTCTAATGAATAGCGTCTTCGTTTCTTAGTAACTAATTATAGTGGAAGTTTTTGGAGAAATGCACCTAGTGATATGCCCGAAAAAAACAGTGCACAGCACAGAACCAGGACCACATTTGTCCCCAGTGTCAGCTACCCACTTTGCAACCTCCTCCTAGTACCCAAGGCTGCAGGGTCAGGCTTTTGAATCTTCCAGGACCCCTAAGTCACCCCAGGTACTATGGACTGCAAGGTTACCATTTTGGGATATGAGTAAATCACATTCCTAGACCTGAAGTCCCAAGCCCCAAGCAGAAATCCTCAGGCACACAGGAAACCCCATGGACTGCAGGAACCTGCCTGACCGTGTCTTGCAGCTGCATGAAAGCCCTCACTATTCTGCTCTAACTCAAACACACATTGCTGCTTTCAGAAAACCCACATTAGTATTCTGGTTTGGAAGAAGGGATTGTGGAAAGCTGAATCAGAAACTCTGAAAACTGCCTGCAAGACCCTGGTTTCACTTACCCTAATCTATCATCATATTTCATCACCAATCTCATACCTGCTCAAAGCTCCCAGCAATGCGCCACCTCTGCCCCCGCCATTAAGATATAAAACAAGGGTTAAGTGACAGATAGTATCAATGTGGATAGCAATCTGTCTCACTCAGAAACCATTGCACCCGGAATAAAGAAAGAATTATTATACTGGTGTCAATATGATAAATTACAGCCTCTTTTTTTTTTTTCCTAAAGAATTTCTAGTTTTTCAACTAGCACAGAAAAGTCTCCCCCTTTAAGCACTCTGAACATCAGAGCAGTTTCTCCTGAAATCCTGTTCAGAGTCTCTGCTAATGAAACTGTTTATTTTGGTGGATGGCTGATGCAGTTATTCATTACAGCACTCATCTTAGAATAAATATAAACTGGGAGCCAGTGATATGAATTCAAACTGTTCCTTCCATGTATTTGTTTCCAAAAAGTAAATAAGTTTGAAAGCTCTGATGGTTGGCCTTGCTAAAGTGAACAAAATGTTTAGGGAAAATGAGTTTTCAGTGTTTTCTCACACCACACAGCTTACACAATCCCGCGTGCCAAACCCACGAAGTCTGTGGTCACGTTTCCCTCCTACAGCAGTGAGTTCACAGCTGCAGCACCAGACAAAACTAGACTATGAGGAACCTAAAGAAATCACCTCCTGATTCGTCATGCCCTCTCCCTAACACTTATATCCATGCCAGAGGTTTGCCTAGAAAATTATGGGAGAATTTAAGAAGAAATTAGATGACTTATTCTAGTACTAATCCAAATCCATTAGAAACCTTTTCTTCACATCCAGTCTGAGCTTCCCTTGCAGCAGCATCACAACATACCTTCAAAGACCCTTCTCGCTCTGTTGTCCAGGCTGAGCAAGCTCTACCCTCTTAATCCTTCCTTCACAGACCACTTTTTCTAAGACCTCCAGTCTCTCTTGCTGCTTTCTGCTCCACACCTCTCAATGTGTAAGATACGAAGCCAGAGACAGTACCCTGGTTAATGTCTCCACAGAACCAATCTGCAAGGGTCCTTGGGAAACTGGTGAAAGTGCTTCATGAGTAGCCAGTCCCTCACCGCTGGGCACATTTTCATGATGGGAAGTTGTACCACAGAGGAAGGAATGTTCTCTAGGACAGCTGGAGAGATGTCCTTCAAAGGCTTCAAAAATCAGGGCCGAACAAGGCTTTAGAGTGGGAACTTTTACAGGAAGGGGAATGCTTTTTTAGTGTTTCTAGAAAGACAAGCAGCTGGATCTTGTATTTGCTCCTTCAACGTGCACCTCTGTCCCCCAGCTTCTGCATCATCAGAGAAAAATCATTGCTAAGCTGATTCAGAATGAGGCAACCAAAAGCAGCATCTCAGATTGAGCTAATCGATTTAGCTGTGTGAGAGCGGGGAACAGCAGGGATATCTCTTGCTACTGCTGTCACCTCCATGTGGAAAGAGCAATTAATAGAAAAGGTTGACATGTTAGAAGGTAATGTTTTGCTGTGCAATTGCTTGCAACCCCAAGCAATGTCATATCTTCGTTACTCGCGACCATGCAAAAAATGATAAGATGTAAAGGAGCAGTTTCATTACTGCAGCAGCTGGAGGGGGATTGTCAAGCCCTGGGACATGCACTCCCAGGGAGTGACCTCCTGCTCTCCCAGCCCTGCAGCATGTCTGTAATCTCTCTCACAATATGGTTGGAAATAGAGCTGGCTAGAAGAAAAAAGGAGAGGAGGTAGGGAGAAAAACAAACCAATTCAGCTTATTAGTGAAACGTTGATGAGCAAAAGTTCAACACAGCAAAAAAAATGCATTGCCAGAGGACTTGTGAAATCCAGGAAACGAGCCCTGGCAGATCTGGCACACGTGGCTTCATTTGCCCCTCACTCTTTGCAGCTGAGTGATGAGCCTCCAAACAGCCCTCCACTCTTTTCCATGCCAAACACGGGAGCTTTTTTCTCTGCACATCACTTGTTTAAGGAACTGAATGTAATTCTGAGACCCTTATCTCTTGATTTCATGATGCAGCCAACCCCTCTGCCCCCAGGTGTTAACTTCACACTCTTTGCAAAAATATGAGTACAGTTTAACAGGTCATACCCTGGGTTTTAAAAATAAGGAGCTCCTGGGTGGCAGAGGGTGTGTTATTGCAACTCTGAACATCCCTTCTCAGCCCCTCACTTGCCCTGGGATAACCTAACCTTCACCTTGATAACTGGTGCAGTGGTTACTGGGAAAGGATATTTGGCAAGCTTGAAAATAGGGAAAGGAAGCTGGATGAGGGCGTACGTAGCCTCATACTCTCGGAGGCATTAAACATTGGCTCAGAAATACCTACCTGGGCACTGAGCCCTATGAACTGTCTCCCAAAGCTTACAAAGATAAACATGCACTGGCAATGGACCTTTCCTCCAGCATCCCTGGGAAAGGGGTGGGAACCTGCATATTGGAGGAGGGATGTGGGGACTAATGTGGGGAAAGGTGCTGGTTTACATGCAGAACCACTTGAAATGCCTTTCTTTGAGACCTTCCCCCTTAGTCCACCCATGTTCCTTCCTCAGCCTGGAGAAAGCTGTGGGAAGTGCTGGAGCAGGAAGATCTGGCTCCTTGCACAGGGCAGGCTCTCCTCCCAGGCAACTACAGTCCTCTATGCCAGCTCTCCTGAACCTCCCACAAGGTATTAAAAAGCAACAGCAGACAGCAGGCTCTCTCCAGCTTGCTATATTTAACTGCAGACCTCTATGCACTCTCCTCCCTTTCTGCTCCTCTAGAAAAGCCACGCAGAAATATGGGGAATGAGAGCTTCTCCTCGCTGAAGCCTGGGTTTGCTCCTGCTGCCTCCGCTCCGGGGCTCCTGCGTTGCCGTGTGTGCGATACAAACCCTCAGAGCGTACACAGGAGGAGGAAGGGAACACTTTTGTTTCTCCGTCCCAAGAACTGAAGGTACTAAATGTTAATACTTGGAAATCAGCAACTGCCAAGAACAAGTTCCCCACCCATCCATACACCCTAAGCTTTGAAGTGTTTTCTTTCTAGCTTTACCTTGGCACGCTGGCCAAATAAGTCACAAGTTTCCGAAGGTCTTCCTGCCTTATTCTGTCGTGATTGCTGCGGGCTGGGAAGGTCAAGACAGGACCACCTCGTTTATCACGGCCACCTGCGGAAAATAAAGGATTGTTAGAAAATCAGGCAGGAAGCACACGTCAAAAAAACTATGTGCACTGAATTGATAAACATAAATTACAGCACATTCAAGAGCCCATGCACTCTTTGTAGCTTTCAGGCTTGCCTAATTGAGGAAGACGTGCTTGCATTTGCTGGAGCTCCAAAGGGGAAATAAAGAAATAAATAAAAAAAACCCCACAACACCAGGAAAATTGCTACTAGCATTTCTTTTGACTTTCACCTAATCTCATCAAATCTAATATAACTGCCAATCCAAGCAAGCAACACTAATGAAATCCTACGGTGGCGATAGTTTTAAACTGCTCGCCACCAAGAAAGTGAAAGTATTTTTCACTGTTACTCAGTGTGTTACACCGTTCTTTGCCAGATAGTTTACGACATCCCGCCAGTTAGAAGCGATGTATCCCAGTAATGTTTATGTAGTAAGACATTCTAATCTATCTGGCAATTCATTAGAATTTGAAATTTTGATTAAAAGTTCATGCCTCCTATGCTTTCTATTTAGAGAGTGTTGTTGGCAACTGGAATGACTCTTGGTTAGGTTTTTTTTCCTGTAGCTTTCCTGTCTTAAAATCCACTCCTTTTAAACTGCCAGTGTCTGGCACTTCATCTATTACAACAATTGTCAAAAGGCTTAGCCATAAAGGAGTGACTCTACCCTGAATTAAACAATCACAAATACAGGGGTGAATACAATCTTTTCTACAGCACCATATTTTATTCTCTGCTGTGAATAAAGTTTAATAAGCTTGGAACTGAAATCTAGTTCCTCACTCAATGTTTAGTTTTCTTCACGTATTATCACAGGATTTTCTCAGGAATTGTGTTTTGTTAGATACATGTTTGCATTGTTATCTAGGAAAAAAAAGTCATAGCAAAACTACAGTTCAAAAAGCTAGCACAGAACTGCAAGGACCTTGCAAATAAACTGTAAAAATGCAGATGAGTTTGTGCTTTTCAATAGGAAGTATAATCCCTCTAACAGAAATATCACTTCTGAGAAAGGAAAATCACATGCTTCTCTGAACCTGGCCAACAAGGAGAAAAAGTTACACAATGACACACACATCTCCAGCACCGATCCATGCCATGTTCTCTTGTGCAGAACACAGTACGCTCATACTCCATGGGTTTATGTCTTCTGTAGGGCTCCTAAACACCCTAAGAGTCCTAAGAGGGTCTGCTATAAGAGTAGGATCAGCATGAGAGCACACATACGCTTGGGAAACCAGTATGCTGAACCACTACAGGACAAAGAATTGCTCTGGTCAGAATTTAGATCAGGAATCAAGATGGTGCCTCATATGGCAGGATTTCCTGCAGATGGGCAAACCAGAAACCAAACTGATGAGACACACACACATACCCCAAAAGCTCAGGTTTTCCAGCTGGCCCTGCCTCCAGATCAGAGAAGCCACTTGTAGATCCAGCTCCCATCTGACAACACACCCCCTGTCTATTTTATTCTGAAACTGTCCATTCAGTTGATGCCCCAATAGGTACAAGCTCACCTTCTAGCACAAAGTGTCTCTCTATGTGACCAAAGTCACACAGAAGCAGCTAAAAATAGCAATATTGTTACTATATATATTTTTTTTAAAATATTTTTTAAAAAATTGTTAAGTCCCATTGAAAAAGTCTGTACAAGTCAAAGTCTCTTACATAAACTTGTTCTATACAGATAGAGATTCCAGTCTTACCCTGTGTACAGTTTGCTAGCTGTGAAATTCCCATAGTTTTCAATGGATGCTATATACCTGAAGGGCTGCATTGTGCAACTCTCCAGTGGAGCCAGGCCAGGTTTGATTTCCCCAGGGATAAAAATGGAGAGGCAAACAAGAGATGCCAACTTCATTTTGAGTCCTTGTGCAGCCAGTGGTACACACGGAGTAAAAAAACTGACCTGCCTAATCTCCACCTGAATCTCTGTGCTTGATGGCTGCCTTTGGTTTCACAACCTGAATGTGAGGAAGATCCATGGGAATTTGGTCTCACCTTGGCTGATCCACACCTCTACCACATAGCATGGGAATGGGGGTGTAATGTAACAAGGATTCAATTTACAAGGAAGTAAGCTCATTTTTATTTTCGGATATATATTCATATATAGGTATAAAAAAAAAAATTCCTCATTTTAAGTATACTCTCCCTTTCTTGAGACTATTTAACACACAGTAACAATGCCAAAACTATTATATCATGCGTGATGGGTCCAAGAGAAAAAAAAAGCCAGCCTATAGAATGGCAAACCGATGTAGTAACTAAAGCTGGAGGGAAATATTTTTTCAACACAGGAAGCTTTTCAAGGTTTTGAAAAATTTCCTGTCATATCAAGATGTAACTAAGGCTTTCAAAAGCTTCCAGATATTCACTAAAGCAGAGACCTGAACTTGAATTACATCCCAGAAGAACATGCTACCCGTTATTCAGTAAGGCTCTGTCTCCTCCTCCATTCTCAATTATTTAAATATTTCTACAGAGAGGAAAAGCCCTAAAAGGAGACATCCAAGCCCACGGTTATGATCCTCTCCCAGGATATGAAACACCCAAGAAGGGCCATGAGCCCAGCAGCCCTGATTGCTCTGATACTGCCCATTCACCTCAGCTTACAAACTAAAAATTGTGTTTCTGGCCAGGGACCCCTTTCCCACCTACAGTTCCACCAAAGTGAGCTCTGAAAAAAAAAAAAAAAAAAAAAAGAAGAAGAAAAAAATTATCTAAATTCTGGTAGGTTGAAAAAGTTAAATCGGAAAATTTGTGACCCTTTTACTAACAGTAACACAAGGGTTTCAGCTACAGATAAGGAAACGAGGTCCAGAACATTCCTGTCCTGTCTCTGCTTCAGGATAAAAATTGTCCCTCAACAGTTCATCTCAACTGTCCTCAGGGGAGCAGGATAAATGAGGCTCTAGTGCGGTCAGAAGTTTTCCAGGACAGACCAGAGAAAATGGGTTAATTCTCATTGGAGGACAGTTACATGATGACCCAGTTGGAGGTTTCTGGACAATAAAAGAATAAATAAGTGCCTGGACCCATTCCTTCTATTCCCATGGCACAGAAGAACAAGGAGACATGGGGCAAATCTCAAGAAATGTGAGGTTTAGAAACAAACGTTTCTCGTCTGTGATAAAAGTACTGTTCTATGCTTTGAGCAATAGAATGAAATTATTATTACAACTGCATTGTACATATTAAAATCCTTCACTTGTTTCCAAATTATTCATGAGCAATCCCTAATTTTTATGAATGTCTGCATAATTTAAAATCTTATGAAGGGCCTATATGAATAAAAGTCAGGTTTCTTCCACAGCAAACCATGATATGTTTAATTCACCATAAGACTTGCAGAGTTCAGTAACTGTGGTTTACTCTCTTAAATACTAATAACATGTAGCTTTTCCATTGCACTTTAGAACCACAAATCTCAGCTTTTCTACGCAGACTAAATGGGAAATTACCACCACTAAACTTTAGATAACATGCCCTCATCTCCTCTAACAGACCCGCCAGACAGGTAGCAACAGCCACTAAAAGAGAAGAAAATCTTTTGGCATTGGCTGTACACGGAGTCTATGCCTTTCCCCGTCTTTATTATTATCCCATTTTTTAATGAGGGGAATACTGAGGTACAGAGAGGGGAAGAAATTCAGCTCAGATCCCACAGCAAGTCAGTTGAAGAACCAGGAGCAGAAATGACGTTTTCTGACTCTTAGTCAGAGTCTAGCGTCAGAGCTTCATGGTGCTTAGGCTAAAAGTCAGCAACAAAGAACACAGAAACTCTGTCTCTGCTTGTTATTAATCCACCCAACGAGGCTAATCTTACCCCACGTCAGCCATGATCTCAACACCAATTTTACGTGCACAGTCTTCAGAGAACTACCCAGCATATTGTTTTAAAAGAAAATAAAAAATGGAAAGAAGTAAAGAGTCTCAATTGCTCTAATCAATATGTCCCATCTCCTGCCTCCCACTGGGCTCAGAGACATGGGATGCAATAATCAAACATGTCATTAGGTTTGCAAATTACAGTTATTAAATGCTAAAACAAACAGCTGATAATTTCTAATTGTTTTTCAAGGTGGGTTTTCATGGGCTTTGCTCTGATTTAGAGAGGCAAACAGATGGTCTAGTTATTAGTGCTCTGGAAAAAGGAGTCAGAAAAACACATGTTCTTCGGGGCACAAAGTACACTGAGAACAAATATTTAGCCATATATGTCTTGCATTCCTCCTACAAAATCCTTTGTTGATGGCCTTACATGTCAGTGGTTTGTTTGCCGGTTCTTCCCATCTCCCTTTCTTCTAGGCTGTACTGAAACCATTGCTAAATTCAGCATTTGTTCCCAGAAGTAGGATTACATCATTTTTCCTCCACAGATCATACAGGGGGTATTGCAGCGATGGCACAAGGCAGCATGATGCATTCCACATTAAAAGAAAACATTAAAGAAACCTCAAAAAACCCGCACAGAAGCAGACAACAGTGTCAGTGACCTTTTGATGACCACTTTTCCGGTCAAGCCTGCAACCAAGAGAAAAGGGACTCCAGCCACAAGACCTCTATCCTGGCAGCTGCCTGAACTGACATCTTAATCCTCTCAGTGGTGGGCCCAAATGCTTCTGCCTACAGTGGCTCCAGCCGCCCACAGGTAAGTCAAGACGTTGGCCAACCTAGAGTGTTATTAACATGAACTCTGTGCACGAGCCTTCCCAATTTCAAGTCCTGAGGCACATCCATCCCTGACAATATACAAAAAGCTGAAATTCTAGCTTTTCTTAGTCCTGTTTAGGACAGGAAATCATCAGTTTCCTTTAATAAAGACTTCTTGTATACAAGAGATAATTATTTTCTCAAGCTCTGTTTACAAGCTGCATCTCTCCAGTTCTATCAGCCATTCCACCACGATACTTACCTGCTTACATTTATATTTGAGGGATTCAAGCCCTCTGCCTCCTTTTTGCACCCTGTTTATAAACATGAGTTCACAAGGACTACCCATAGACACAGACAAATATCCATACACATAAAGGCTCCCAAGTACCTTGTCTAACTCCCTGGAACACATCACCAAGAGAGACAGGAGTGGGACACAGTGTCTCTGGCCTCCATTCAGATGTCTACTGCAGTTCAAATGAATGTGCTGCTTCATCTGACCCCTGCAGATCATAAGCTGATCAATCTTGGTGTTGCAGACTCTATTGAGATCATAAGTGAGTTTCCAGAGGAGCTGAAATACTCCTCAAAAGGTATTTCAGTCCAAGACACGGTGAAAAAAATGAACGGTAATGAAGAGAACTATGAGACAGAACAAGCTCAGCTGATGTCAGGCGCCTCGATAAAATGACAAACAATATGCTCTGGATTTCTAAATCTAATTGACAGACTTCCTAGGAAAGCAAAGTACCAAAGAATTAGTAAACAGAGTCTTAAAATAGTATTCCTTTCCCTGCCACAGCCAAGCTCTGTGAGACCCTGCTTGCTACCAGATCTCCTGTGAACATACCTCTATACTAAAACTCCTCCAGCTTCAAGAGGGACTAATGTGTTGTAAGGGTCATATATAGGATTATCTGTATGGCCACCTTCAAATTGAGTCAGTTCCAAAGCAGGTGATTCTAGTGCAACATTGATGGAAATTTAAGCTCCCACAACAAGCCCACCTGGAAATCAACACAGCTGCAATGCAGTCACCAGTGCCTGATCCTCCAGTGTGCTGCTCTTTGCAGCATCCCACATCCCAGAATCAAGTGCCTGAATCAAATCCTAATGGCCAACGCCTGCAACATTACATTTAGGGTTAATGAATCCAAAAGCAAGGCTGTATGTTCCCACCAGAAGATCTCTTGGCAGAGCAGATCAGATTAGAGCACCGGGTGTAGATGGGATGCTCAGTACAGTGGCTGGAGGATCCTGTTTTCCACCTGGTGAATTTGTTCCACAACTGCCCAGAGCCACTGCATGGGTTTGAAGAGACCATCTGTTGTGGACTGTAATATGCCTTCATGGATTTATGTGAGTATTTTGAGGTACTTCTTTGATTTTGAACGTTTACTTGCCAACAAGCTACTGGGAAAATTGTCTCATTTCCCACTGAGAAAGTTAGTGCTCCAGCAAAGCAAAACTAAGGACAAGTGAGACTCATTAAAACAAAGGAAGAGCTGCTTTGTGTGGAAAGCAAAACTTCCATGGAGAGTCCAGAGGAGCCCATTTCTTTCTCTGGAAGAAGCTGGTTTGCTGTGAAGTATCAAGGGAGCACCAGAACCATTATCTTCAATGCTGCCCCTTACAGCTGTGCAAACCTCACTGCCTTTTGCTCCAGCTGCAAAGTAATTTTTTTTATCTCATCTTCTCTATCACATGTATATGGGAATAGCTGTATATATTTAAAAAAAAAAACCAACAAACAATAGAGAAACTGAAAAAACAAACCCCAAATCTTCTAAAACAAAATACCCCACTGCACATCCTCTTTCCTCTGGAAAAGGGAAGGGAACTAAACAGCATGTGGGGATGCCAGTCACGCTGCTGATGGTGGCACCAATAGGTACTCTGAGCTCACGCCACTGGCCACAATGTTGGAAGCTGTGCAGAAGAAGAAGAAACAAACAGAAGTCATATTCACTCTGATCACACGCTGTTTGTCTTCATGATTCGAGATGAGCGCAAAGAAACGGCACTGACAAAATTTCTTATGTTCATCAGCAAAATGAAATCCATGATAAACTGATTTAGTATAACTGGCTGCTCGGGTTTGCCCCATCCCCAGCAGGTAAGTCCCTGGCAGCTACAGCCAAGTAGAGGATCCTGCCAATTAATGAAAGTTCAGGGGAGAGTTCAAACTATTGGACTCACATAATGGCTATCAGGAAGTCTTTTTCCTCTCTGGTCTTAAGAAGAAATTCAGCCTAGAGCTGGAAAACACTGTTGGATGAAAATGCTTCTGAAATTGCACATTCCGGCAAAGTATTTCCATTTCAAATAGCCTATATTTTCCCAGCAAAAAAAAATATTAAAAATCCCAAGCATTGCTAATGCAGAGAGGATGTCCAGTTGTGAATTTCAGTGCTTCTTTTCAGTTAAAAATGATGTCTTAGGAAAAAAACATAAGCCTACAAACCAAAGCACTTTCACAGAAATAAGGAAGTTTTCAGAGGTGACGAGTCTCATTAGTAGGACAGAAGAGCAGACCTTTCTACAAAATGACCAGAATGCTTGGTTGTTATTGTATTAATTATCTCAGGTGCTATAGTCACCTCCCCTGGCTCCTTATACTGATTTATACGCTCTTAGCCTTGATTTCTACATAAGGACAACTCTCAACTGCCTGCATAAATGAAGACCAGACCTTTGCTGAGATACATATGGAGCTCACTGTGCCTTTAAGGACAAGAAAACCCTGTGAGCTGGAACAGGATGGGATGTATACAGGCATTCTTGCTTCACAGGCTCAGTTCCTTCCTCTTATTGTTATTTTGAAAGTCTCTATCATTAATTGAGATGCTATACCTATGTGACAGGATGCAGGGATCCATCAACCAGGAGATGGTCAGAGTCCAGTGCATTTGGATGATAGTCAATGACTTGTGATCCCACATGTTCTTGCCAGTCTTTTTGGACAGAAATTTTCATTGGGTTGACTTTTTGCCCAGTTTTGTAAGGCACTTGAACCTTTCTGCTTCTCCACAAGATAACACAGGTTGAATCAATAGTCTCACGCATGCTAATTAAGGAAGTAAATAAAGGAAAAATCTCCCTGCTCTAAGGAGACACAGGTGGCCTTTGGCAAGCTGCTGGTGTCCGAGCAGGACAGTACATGCTGGCAATAACTAGATATTTTCCACAGAAATTGTTTCATTTAGTCCATGGCTATGGTTAAGTGTATGGAAAGAAATACGGCAACTGATTCTTCACACTACATTTAAAACCTGTAAATAAAATCAGAAATCCCAGGAAACATTTTGATTTCTGCTTTAACCTTAGAGTCCCAATGAAGATATCTAAACAGCCCCTATAGGTAAAGGCTTTTTTCTATCCTCATAAAGGACCTAACACTCTTGAAAAACAAAAGGAAAAAAAACTAACAGGAAAAAAACCAAACAAAAACGCAGCAATCTTAGACCTCATCAAAAGACCTGGAAACTTTACAGTCTAAACTTCCTTGTTTTCTTCTTCAAAGAAAAGTCTGCATCAATGCACCAGCAAATTCTAGATGAAAGCATGATGGCCCAAAACCACTAGGAAAATTCAATAGTCAAGCAATGCTATGTTTTTCTAATAGCATATTTCCTCTTTTTGGAATTTCCGTTGATAATAAACTATATCAGGGAATGTTATAAAATGCAAGATATTTTTCTCTTACAAAATATAGAAGAATTGTTGATGTTTCATTTGGAATTTCCATTCCAGAAGAAGAGAAGAATGGACACTTTTAATTTAAATCAAACCTTTTTGTGCAAATACAAAATGTTTACACCATTCAAAAATTAAATATTTTTGTAAGTTCTATTCCCAACCCAATAGAAATTCCAGTGTCCACAAATCAGTGTTTGAGACCCCCTGAAGCCTGGATCTGAACTATTCCAGTGCCCAGAGGGCTCTGGGGTCTCATTTCAACCTGTTCTCTGAAGAATGAAGTGCATCCATCACAGAAAGAGAAAAAACATGCCCCATCACATGTGGGCCTGTGTACCCCTGGCACTAAGTGGCCTGTGATGTCTTCAGACAAGTTTTTGGGAAGATGAGCATCTTTCCCTCTAAGCCTTTGTCTTCGATTCATCCTGCTGGCCTAAATTTAGTGAAACCTAATTGCAAAGTTGTCCTTTCATCTGATCTGTTTACACTGAAATTCCTCCTCTGAAAGACCTTTCAGGAAATCTCTCTCTCTGTTTTTCCTTCAGGCGCTCAGCCAGGCTCAGACGTTGCTGTGACCCAGCTCCTGAGGCTGCTCCTGAGACATTTGGGGTTGGGGACAGTAGGCTTCTGAAAGATGGAGATGGTTGACCTGTTACCTCATCCACTTCTCCCTGCTCTGTGCCTTTTGTTGCCCAAAGTCCACAGAAAAATCTCCTGCTTTGCTGAACACACGTTGGGAGCTCAGCTTGTCACAGCTGCAGCAACTCACCGGCTTATTACACCCTTCTGCCTTTTGCTGTTGATTCCTCCGTGCTCAACCACCCTCTCAGAAACCTGCCCAGCCTCCTCCTTTGTACTCCTGCCTCGGCAGACGAGCAGACGGTACCTGGGTGACAGGAGGGAGCCCACGCACTGTTGTTCTTCTGAGCCCTCCAGGGAATGGGAAGCGCCAGGAAGGATCCTCAGAAATTCTTTTGGGTGGGACGTGGGGAAAGGGCAAATGCTTTCAAGTGAGACCTCCAGCATTAGTCAACTAACAAGCTTTTCATAGCCTAAGTGTATGAAAAGCTCCATGCATGGAAAGGGAACACACTAACACACTTGCCTCCCTCTTCTGAGAGCCTCACACACTTCCTCCTGTATTGCACTTATCAACAGAAAATCTCCTATAAACATAATCAAGCGGCTGAACAACATCCTAAGTTAAGCCACACTTCTAAAACAGCATCTGTGTTTCCTAGGAAAGACTATAAGCCCAGCTTCCAAAATATTTCACCACCTCTCACTGAAAAAAAACACCTAAAATAATCTACAACCTGTTTTATTTCCTCTCCTCTGCGCTCATCTCCTTCTCAAAATACAAAAATCAGTCTCTGGCCTGTAGCTCGCTCCCTAATGGCTCCCAAAGCCATTCCACTGCTGGAAGCAACACAGTGAACCACCCAGGCAAAGCCAAGATTTTATTAGGGTTTAGGCAACAAGCAGGCAGCCAAAGCCTCCCCCCCCCTGCCAACCCCCTGCTTAATCTGCTTCATGAGGTCGGTGATGGAAGCAATCAGACGGTGACGGCCGGGATGCACCGTGCTGCCGACTGCTCAGGCCATCTCTCCGCTTATGAGTGCCGGAATGGGATTTTCAGGTGCTGTTTAGACACACACACACATGAACTTTGCTCGGGTTCAGTCTAGCTCATACGTGAGATCACTGGAAGAAATCAAGAACCGCTTCCAGGAAAAAAAAAAATCCCAACATTATCCGCCCCTCAACTCTCCCGCGGCGCAGGGATGCGGATGCAGAGCCCCGCGCCTGCTGCTCGCTGCTGCCTGAGCCAACCCAGGGCAAGCGCCAGGCACAGAGCCCCAGACAGCATTTAGGCTGGATGAATCCGTGCCCAGCTAGTTAGAGCTGTATTTCAACTCCGAAATTAAGTGCACTTCTGAAAGCTTGAGCGCTCCTCTGAGATTCCAGGGCTGTGCAGGCAGGCCCTGTTGTGCCTGCTCTGGAGCAGGCGGCAGCCGGTGTCACTTCCCTGCCTCTTCTGCCCTGCTCCTCTGTAGGGTCCAGGCATGGAGCATCCACCCCACTGAAACACAAAGCATGGTCTAGCCCCTGCCTGAAGGAATTTGTTTGTTCTCTGCAGCTTTCCTGTGGAATGACGGACTGAAAAATAAGCTGGTGAGCCACAGCAGATGAGAAGAGTCAGAAACTACATAACTGAGATGTTCATCTGAGATTTTTTTGTGTGTGTGCTGATAAATTCTGCCAGTGTAAGGAGAACCCCCTTGACAACTTAACTGTTATCATTAAAATTAACTGTAGTATAAAACTCTGAAGAAGACTCAATAAAACTCTCCTTTTCCTTAAGGAATCCAGATTACAAACGCAATGTGCTCCCGGAGTCTGTACTAACTATAGAGCAAGGGTTTTTTTTCATCTTGCAAAGTCCAGCTATTTGATTTTTCCGTTTTGGCAAACATTTTCACTTCTGTGCTTAAAGGATACTCTGGGATGTTATTCCATTTTAATTAAAAAGAATGTAGCCACCACTTGAAGTGCTCAAACCCTTTTCTTAACCGGCTTTACACAGGGGAAGACTGGGCAGTACTTAAACTCTGGGCTGGAGGGTGACGCTGGGGCTATTGCAGTAAGACACTAGCAGCTCACAGCATTCTATCTGCAAAGGGCCCTGACAATTGCTGCCCAGAGTCATTGTGTTTGGAGACCATGGAGAGGAGGTGTATATCCCAGGACTGCTATCTCGCTAGCTGTGTCAAGAGCAGGCACATTTTGAGCAGATAGAAGTCTGAAGGCTGGTGAGGCTACGAGGAGCGAGCTGTCCCTTGCCTGCAGCGGATCATGATGAGAAACCCTGGGGGATCGTGTTGGCGCGGCTCGTTTAATGCCCCCCCACAAGGCAAGCTTGGCCCAGGACAGCATCTAATGAGCTGATGATTTGGTGCGAGACCCTCTGGCTCAGAGCTAAACGCAGGCACCGTCAGTGGAAGGGGCTATATAAACGATCCAGACAGGTTGTCATTATTAAATATTCCATGAATTACCAAATGATCTTGCAGTCATTTCCACGCGAAGCAACAGCAGGAGCCAAGAACTAAATTCCAGTACAGTCCCTGCATAAATTCCTCCCTTTCACTTGCCCAGAGCGCCCAGTTCAGCTTTGTGTCACAAACAAGTCTGCAGGTATGCTGTGTTTTTATGGTTACGTTCCCCTCTTCGGAGCAGTGAAAAACAACAACCACGTAAAACTTTCCAGGACATTCAGAATGAGACACCAGTGGAAGGTCAAGCAGTCCTGCATGCGATTGCTGTTGGGATAATCTGGGGTTTTCACAGGAGGCTTTTGGTGTCTCACAAACTTCCCTTTAAATCCTGTATTTTCATGTCATTGGTCAGAAAGTTTAGGACATATAGAGCCACAAATAGTTTGCCCAAGTCACTCCTGGACTCGTGATCCCTGGACCATTTAACTATTGCTGTGTAGGACAACACCACGCACCAACCATTGTCGAGGCAAAAGCTTTTCCTGCCCGGCCAGGCACCTCCATGGCTTGGCAGGGTGTCAAGCACCATCCTCAAGAGTCCCACTCCAGCACCCAGGGGGACAGCCATGGAGGAAGACTCCAGGCCCCCAACATCCTCGCTGCTACTCCCCTCTGCAGTCAGCAATACCACGGAGACGAAGGAAACAAAAAGCCTACACTGCAGGCAAAGGGGATGGCTATTTTTGATGCAGGTTTTCTCATTGCAAGAGGGAAGCTCACCAAAAGCAGCCTAAATGGTTTGCAATTATCAGAGACACTGCACTGGAAATACCCCGCTTTTATGCTGCCAGTTTGAGTGACTTCATGCAAGACTGTGATCACTTCAGACTTTCTCTTCCCCCTCTCCCTGACAAGTTGTAATTCACGCCAGAAACAATATCATCCAAGCTATTCTCAAAGCCTTTTCCATATTGTCTAGTCCTCATCCACCCCCAGGTCCTTGAGATTTGTCTCCTGAATGAAGGCTGTAAATCTTTGTACAGGATGGCAGGAGATCTTTGAGCATCTGAGTTATTATGTAAATGCAGCATCAATGGTACTTTTAACTGCAAGTTGATTGGTATTGCAAATGAAACACTAGTGATTTATGGGTCTGAGTGCTTCTTACAAATAAGAATTAATTCTATTCACTGACCTTGAACCCAAATCAAGATCCCTGAACCATTCTAAACGCTGAGACAGCACAGGTCTGGGCTGGAGCTGAGAAGCTGCATTTCATCCCACCTGTGCTCCCCTTTTACCTGTTTCTCAGAATGTGAAGAAAATCAACATGGGCCGGTTTCCAACACTCAGAGCTGGATAGCCCTGTTCCACATACAGCCCTTTTCTTAGCAGAAGAGCTAATTTAAGTACTTCCAATTCCAAACATGAAACTGGTCCCTCACGACTCTGCAGGACCATAATGACCGAGATTCTGCAGGCAGTGTTCATGCTGGGCTGGAGGGATCCAGAAAAGATGCACTCACCTGACACGAAGGCCACTTTCTCCTTCAGTATAGGAAGGACATCAGCAGCTTTTAAACCATCATTTCGAAAAGAACCTGCAAAACAGAGGAAAATAGGAAAGCCACATTAGAAGAGAGTATGTCCTTGCTCCCAGCTTCACAGACACACCGTGTTTCTCAAAATCAGACTGGAGAAAGTCTATAAATTACATAAAAGCACCAAGAAACAGACCCTAATGGCTGATACACAAACAGCATTCGTATCAATAGAGGTGTTTGTAAAAAGAAAACACAGAGAATCAGCTCATCACTTTATTCTTCAGAAGTTCTGAAAGGTTGTCAAATTTCCCACCAACCAACCAGATTTATCCCCCCTGCCTTTTTCACAGACCATGCTATCAAGCATGGGAGATGCCCAGCTTGCACACCAAGCCAGGAGCCTTCTCCTATCACTGTTTTGAACACAGTCCAGTCAAAATTGCAGGGAACATTACAGCACACACAGAGCTATTTAGCAACAGCCCTTGAGAGAGATTTGCACAGAAGCTGGCTTTAAAAAGGCTTTTCCCCTTTTCCCCTTGCTGCTCCACACAGCACAGCTGGAGACGGAACGGGTCAAGGTGGGGATTGAGCTCAGAGGGAGGACACGCTCCTTACAATCCAGCCAAAGTTTTCCCTGGGTAAGGAGTGGTTTGAAGCCACAGTGCACCCTCATGTATTTGTGCTGTTTAATTATATGTTAAATATACCTGCACAGACCATTTGCCTTCCCTACAGTGCCAAATTATTTTATGTCTCCTGAAAGTTCACCAAAAAATCCCAGATTTTTACTCTCCTAGAAGCCTTAGCAGATGAATTGCTGATGGTTTCAGCCAGCAGCAGCATCTTTCTGTTTTGCAAAAGACCAGCAGTAACAGATCACCCCACAGCAGGCCAGACACCGATACTCCATCAGTGCTATTACAAAACAAAAGGTGGGTTTGAAGGACATCTTTGCCCTTGCTCTGAAAAATAACTCATCCGTCACTGGGTTGTGAATACCCACCATGACTGATCTTCAATATGGCCTTAAACCTACTCCACCTCATCAAAGAGTACAATACATTTTAACCCTGTATTTTTACTTTCTGCCTTTCACAGGCAGGCAGCAAACAGTGTTCTTCTGAGATGGTACCGGGGCAAGAGTCTTCTGACTCAGCAGCTTTCATGACTGGCTAGAAACAGAGCAACATTGGTTCAGCCATCACACCTTCCTTACCAAACACAGCAGATGACTCCTGACCATCTAGGTCCAAAAGTGGGAACGGGGATAAAATCTCTCCCCATAAATTGCCATCTATTTCTTCCATCATGCGGCCTGAAGAGGTACAGTGGTTTGATCCAGACACATGGAACAAACAGGATGAAGACCATAATGGCCATTTTCACCTGCAGCTGAACCTGTATACCTACAAATAGTACTATTATTATCATGGTTGAGTTACTGTTAATGGCAAATGAGGTAGCATTTGCCATTCACAGTCAACTTGTGCACCCAGACTGTCTTGTACATGCAAATACATCCCTCACCCGTGACCAATGGCTACAACTATCTCTCCATGTCCCCACATGCTCTCAGGTGTCACCTCTGTGACACTCAGCTCCAGAAGAGGAACAAGCTCACCAGCTGAGCCTACGCTCGTGAAAATCTGCACACAAAGGAGTGAGGTAATTCAATGCAAGGCCAAGACCAAGGCAACTGCAATTTGAACAGGCACCGAAGCACGGTCCTGAGAGACTCCTGAAGAGTGCTTTGTGTCAGTAAAGTGTTCTGGGACCAGGGAAACTAGTCTTTGTTGCTGTGTTCAAGTAAGCAGGACTTTGCGCACTCTGTGTTAAATACACGAGGCTTTGCTATTAATTTATCCTCTTAACAAGAATAACCTCTCAGATCCCAGGCTGTTGTTAGCTCTCACATCAAAGGTAGGAACTGTTCAGCCACAGGCAATGTTTGGAATTTAAGCAGCTTTGTATATACGCATCTCATCCAACCGTGAAGCAAACAAGAACAGCCAATGTGGTAGACACATCACGATGGCTTGAAGACACCGGACTACTGGGCCAAATTTCTCCAGCTGCAAGATCAGCAGTGTCAGTGCAAGTTGAGTTTTGGCCAATATTTGTTAAATTTGTCAGGGAAACCGCAAAGTCAATTCTTAGGCACTTAACTGTGCAGTAGACATTATACAACTGAAATCTTAGTGAATATTACCAAAAAAATGTCAGTGGGTGCAGTATTCATATACGTAAAACACACATCAAGAACCTCGTAGCAAGAGCTTACCATACTGAGAGCTGAAGGACAATTTAAAATACCTCCCCACAGGAAGGACTGCATCTCACAGAAGTAATATGCACGGAGACCAATAGAAAAATATATGATTTTTAAAGATGGTCACCTCCTGAACTGCAGCAGGGCAGGCTGCAGGCAAGGGGTTCACTGTTAACAGCCCCCATGTCCTGACTATGCACAGGAGAGATAAGGAAAGACACAAATGGGGACAGTGCTGCCAGCAGGTTTTTTCACCTTTCTCACTATCCCTCAGGACAGGTCAGTCACACTTCAAAATGATAAATGAATTAGAAAACTGTGAGCTCTCCTACAGCCAAGGAATCGACAAAAACTCCCAAGAGCTGCAAAACTTCCCTTGGGATGAGGGAAGAAACTCCTGAGGGTAGATCAGTGACTAAAGCAATGCCCTCGCTCTGGGTGATGTATGTGATCACCCAAGTGGCAGCTCATGACCCACAAATGAGGCCGAGGCCACTGCCACTGCTTTCAGAGGTCACTCCAGCTCCTGACAAAATCCTCATGTTACCAGCTACATCTCAGAGCCTGCTGTCAGGTTTTCCAGCGAGGGCTGGGGGAAGGGATGCATAAATGGGAAAACCAATGCAGTAACAAGGGCTCCAAAAGCAACAGCAAATCTGTCTCCAGGAGCGCCCAGGGCAGCAATGATGCATTCCCCAGTTCATAAGTTATTATAAGCATACCCCTAATAATGTTCATTTTCATCCCATTCCCCAGCTGTTTCTAATACATTTGTTTTGTTTGTTTGTGTGCTGGATCCAAAGACATATCTGCATAGGACCATCTAATTTTTGCTGCAGAGCCCCGGGTATACAACCGTCTAGCCAGTTTGTTACTAGACAATGACGAAGGCTGTACTTTGTACCCTGTCCTGCACCTCTCTCCTATCCCTGTAAGACCCGAACCCTTCTGTGGCAGAAGGACAGAGAAGGACAGACAGGTGAAGGAAGGGCAGGCTGAACACTGAGCCATCCTGCCCACTGCTTTGCTCGCTCACCATCATCATAAACATGGGTCTACACAACAGGGCCCCTCTCGCCTTTCTACCAGCAAGTCTCCCCATGATCTGCAATGATGCTTGAGCATTGCAATCACCTCTACCAAAAGAGAGGCACAGGGAGCACGGTGCCATGTCCCACTCACCCTGCAGCCCCTCACACCTCTATCACATCCTGGCTTAGCGTGCTACCCACATAGCGCAGACACTATGACTATCCACAAACCTTTATTACTCCAACGACACGAGAGGAAAACACCACACCTGCAGGAGCAGCTGACAGAATAATGTATTCTTGTAAACTTGGAAACACTGAAAAATTAAAGGAGTGGATCCTCAACGTGGCTGAGTCACGTTTCAGGGCAGAGCAGCGTCACACGTGCACAGCCCATCTCCTAGCAGGGATTCCCAGCGCGGCAGAAGCAGCTCACAGTCTTAGGTGAGACGCTGTAATGAGAAGTCAGCTGGGCAAGATGGGAAGCTTAAGGCATGCTTCCACATTAAATGCAGCAAACCTGAAATTGAGAAAAGAAAATTCTTTTTTCCCTGCACAAATGCCCCAGTTGGCTGGAGGAACTTGCTGCCGCAGGATGTGGAGGTCAGCAGCTCAAGGGGCTTCCCAAATGGGATATAGATCTGCAAACAACAACGTCTCCAGGGAACTGTAAAGATTATAAAATAAGCAAGAGTTTTGGAAGGAATATAAGCCCACAGACTTTGGCCTGAAAGCCAAACTCTAACTCTTGGAGTGAAATATAAATTATCCCTGGAGAGAGCCCTGCAGGCTTTAAGATTTCTTTCTCTAAGCAGAGTGCAGGGCCTCTGTTGGAGACACTGTCTTGGGCTAGATGGACCAATGGTCTGCTCCAGAGTGGCTTTTCCTAGAAAAGCTTCAGTTCTAATCTGAAAAATGCAGCTCTTGGCTTCAAATAAAGATCAGCTGCTGGAAATATGGAAATACTTTCTATACTTAAAAAAAAGTATGCGTAGGCAAGAAGGCCTCCTGTCAGAGCACTGCATGGGGCTTAATCACTTGGCTCCTGATGCCTTCAGCGGGAGTTGTTCATCCCAAGTCCCATGCAATGTTTGAGGAAAGGCAGCCCACATTCTCATAGTTCTCAGAACAGATTTGACTATTTAAAAACTTTGGCATGAACTTTCTTTAACCAAACAAAACTGAACTCCTTGGGCTAAACCCATCCCTCGAGGAACTCTACTGGAGTCCAGGAGGCAACACTAGGATTAATCTGGTCCATATTGTTTCTTCCCTCAGTAAAGGCCTCTCCTATATTTCTTCCCCCACCCCTGGTTTTTGGAGCACTTATCTTCTAGGTTTATCATAGCCTATTTGCCTTCCTACCTCTTTATTTGCCTTCCTACCTCTTTTTTTTTTCTCCTCAAAGTCTCAGTGGATTCTATGTTTGTTTGCAATAAGGTAGCATCTTGGCCTTCTACAATATACAAACAGAAGGGATGTCTGATGAGAGCAGAGAGAGGCAGAACAAAGGAGACGTTATTATTCCCATTGTAGCCTTTGCAGGCTGAGACACAGAGAGATTGACTCGTCCAGTGTCAGACAGAAAGTTTGTGCAGAGCTGAACCCTCATTTCCCCAATGCTTCGCCAATGCTTTTCTCATACAACCATCCCTTTGTTCTCTGGCAGAATATAATCCTCCTTTTTCTTCTCTTTACACTTCTTGCTTCCTCCTTCTGCCCTTCTCTCTCCATTATTCTTTCTTGCTGCAATTTTTGCCTCAAATATTTACTTTGTGTGTGTGCTAAACCCTTTTTAACCCCTTCCTCCCTTTCCTGCACGCTATTGTCTGCCCTCACAGGGCTGTGAGCCTTCCTCATTTGATTTCTCTGATTTGCTACAAGCCACGGAGAGGGGCTTAGCTGAGGGCTGCCGGGGCCTTTGCCACTGGGATTTTGCTGGCTCAGGCTCATTGGTTCAGAGGCAGAGAGGCCACAGCATGGCACAAGCATTTGGTTGAATAGAAGCAACATGTGCTCCAGACTAGTATTTTAGCACCATCTGGCAGAGATAAATAGGGCTGGACACTCTGCATCTGCTGATCACTCCTCTGCGGACAACAGCTTGATCCCTGGTGCAAAGAAAGGACATTTTAGTGCCCCAAGTCCCCCGGGAGCCTGCAAGGCTCTCCTGCCACGCTCCCCCGCTGCAGACAGCAGAAGAGCAGAGGAAGGAAGGAAGGATTGAATTGAATTTAATCTAAAGGCAGCAACAGCTACAAAAAATACAAAATTAACCTGTAAATATCATCAACTATTATTGAAGATTAACGCAGAGCTATATACTTCACTAAAAAAAGTTATTATTCTCCTTAATAACCAATAAAAAGTAATACCTGGCCTCATAGGAAGCATTTATAGTCCTAGGACTGCAGGTCAGATTGTGGCAGGGACAAGGGGAAAGGCAGGTTGGACTAGCACCATAGTCCAGGGGCAAGGATGGCAGCTGTCCCCCTCCATCCTTGGTTCACTTTCTCAAGCAAGAACTTCTCACCCAGTGTGCCTGACACATCCGCCCTTATTAAACAAACGAGTGCAGTAAACAGACTGTCTGCACCCAACATCCCCTGAGCAGTAAACATGGCCACAGCATCCAACCCTCATCTGGGGAGACCAGCAAACAACTGGTCAGACATTGCTGATATTTTCCGTGAAAGCAGAGCTGGCGTTGGCTGTATTTCTCACCCCATGCAGAGCCGGGGCTAGAGCTTGCTTTGAGCTCTAGAGTGGAAATGTAAATAATCCCTGGGACCTTTGTAGACTTATGATGGCTTTCCTGCTATATATATGAAGACCCACACAGCATTTAAGCTTGTGGTTGAAGTCCACTTTTTTCTGCACGTGTAAGTGTATATAAACACAGGATTTAGACATGCGGGTATGCAAAGTGGGTTACAGGTACCTCATAGTGGATCCAACCATAAATCTGCTGGGCATCCGATATCTAGTACTCCTGTTAGCCTTGCACAGAGTAAGTGGGTTTATGCCAGCAGATCTAGTGTGCAGACTGACACGCAGACCCACACCATAGCCTCAAAAGCTGCAAGAACCACGGACACCAAATAGATGGTCTGCACATAAGACTAATCCCACTGCACCACAATCTAAGCACTTTATCCCAGCTGAGACAAAAGTTATACTCATTACATTGCTGCATTTATTCTAAAATGAAAAGACGAATGTTGTTTTTATATGTAATACTTAGGCTCAGTCCAAGACTAATATTATTTTCTCTCTGTTTCCTTATCGTGTCCTTCCTTTTATTAATTATACAGCACTACCACTCACTGGAACATGCTTCTGGTCACAGCTATTGGGTGGCAATACTACAGACTACCTCCGCTTCCAAGTTTTGCCAGTGCTTGTCAGAGGTCCAGCTGCTTTTCTGCCCCCTCTACACCGACAGGTCGGTCCCTCTGATTTCCCCCCGCCTGAATCCCTGCAAAAGGACAGCCACTGCCAGCACAGCCCCCTTCCCTCCCCTGCCTGTAACACCCAGAGAGACAGGGCTGGGGTTTGGGGGAGCTTGCTAATTGCTGAGATTGTTATTCCTTCCACGAGGTACTTGGCAGCATCGAGCCTCCCAGCGCAGCCTTTGAATGTCCACACATTCAAACAGTAGCCCCAGCTTGAAAACACGCCAAAGAATAGGCAAGGCTTCAAGAAAGATACAGGCGCTTGCAGCAAGCATGCAAATTCATTAGCCTCTGTGCACATGTGGCCTCTAATAAGCTGTGTTCAGCATCTGAAGCCTAAAACATCTCACCCTGTGCATCCCACCTAAGCCAACAGCCAGGCTTCGCCTTTTCATACACGGCACAAACCAATTCAAAGCATCAGAAGGATGCTGAATTAATGCACAATCTGTGGCGAAGGCTCTGCATCATCTCCATCCATGGGGGATTTTATTCATTTCATTTTAAACATACACTAATAGAGATGCTAAGAGAATGCAACGACTGTGAGTCAATCTTCTACGCATTTCCTTTTTATTTTCATCAGGACTTTAGAATCAGACTGAGATCTTTCAGTTCCTACCCTTAGAGAAATAATTAGACATTACAAGTAGCCCCGTGGATAGCACATCTGACTGCTAGTCAAAAGACTTGGCTCTATTTGTGGTTCTGCTCCGAAATTGCTTTCTGATCCTGAACAAGCTGTTTTAACCGCACTAGATCTCGGTTTTCCTTTCTACAGAAGGGAAATAATGACTGCCCCCATTAGTAAAGCACAGTCAGGTCCACAGACCTCAAAAGCACCTTACAAACATGAATTAATTTTGTCTCAGAAAATCTTTCTAAGGCAGGGAACTGTTTCAGTGTACTTTTATAGATAGGCAAAAATGAAGCGCCAACGGTAGGAAAAGACTTGCACAGAAAGGACTTTTTGGGCAGGAAAGGGAGACATTAAGAGACTTGGAAAAATTAGGTCATCTGACAAAAAATCCTGTGTTTTATTTCTGAGTGTGCAAAGGATGGATGTGCTGTCCCAAAGGGAAATGAGTGTATTCAGCACCTTGAGCTTTTAATCATTAAGTGTCTTGCTGTAGATTGCACTACACATTGGTGACCACCCAGATGTCTTTTATGGTGTTAATAAAAAGCTATGGGCCATTTATAATCTGACATCACGTTTTAAGCATGGCCATAGTTTCTACCCAAGCCTAGTGTGCATGAATATTTTCTTTTCATTTCACTCCACTCTCAATTCCAATTGGATTCCTTATGGAAACATTCCTCAGAATTATATAAACCTGTAAAAAGTTTAGACCTGCTGATGGATTCCTGTAGGAAAGATGCAAGTCCTCTGTGAAGTCGCAGAGCTGGGTACCCAGGGTCTCTTCCTCTATTAAATTCTGTAGGTTAGAATAATTTCCTTTAACTGGCATTGGTTTAATCGACAGGCTTTTTCCAAAAAGCTGCAGCGGGGCATCTGCCAGCACCTGTCACGTGTCAGTGACGTGCTTAGGGCTTCCCATCCGTCTCTCAGAAAGCCGCCCTCTCGGATCCTGGAGGTCCCCAGCCGCCAGTAACTTCTCCGGGACAAAAAAAAAATAAAATAAAATATCTAATTATGTACAACATTCAGGAGGCACTTTGCTGAAACGCCAGCCTTACAGAGGAACCATATGCCAGTGCCTCAAGTGTGCTTTGCAAACATCTGCCTCTCAGGGGGATTTCATGCCAGACAGTAAGAAAGCAACTTTAATTAGAGGCCAATTGAGATCCTTGTCCCAAGGCCTGTGACTTCCCTAAAAAAGGAAAAAAAATCCCAAACAAACAAAGCAATTGCATTTGCTCCTGTGTTTAAAACCAATCTGCACATTTTCTCTTTTATTGCAGAGTTCTCTTCGTAATATTTCTGACGGGGTTCAACATGCTCCGACCGAATGGATGCACAGGCAAAGTTCCCATTGCCTTCAGAAACATCCCTGCCCAGGAAGGATGGTTGTGTCTAGTGCAAGTGTCACAGCAGATTTTAAATTAGTCATTCTTGATTGCGGTTTATCCAACATTCACAAACTAGTGCCTCACTGTTAATTAGGCTTACATTTCCCTCTGTCTCACCTCACCTCAAATCCCATCTGATCAGATATATTTCTCCCTTGGCTCATCCCCTTCGGTCCCTCTTTCTTTCTTTCTGCTAGGGCCTATGATTTCAGCTTGCAGCTAACGTGTCATCCTCTGAAGCTGATTTTTAAAAAAATTAACAAAATGAAAACCCAAACCTGCAGCTCCAAGGGGAGTTTTCCCTTCCCGTGCATGAATTCCCCAGTTAGGGATAAAGCTCTTGAAACGGGGCAGGCAAGTAGAAACCATCCCTGCAGAGGGGTATGTGGGAGAGCAGCCAAATCCCTGCTGGGATGGCAGAGACCGTCCCCACCCCTGAGTGGGACACGGTTCATCCAGACTAGGCAGTCTCAGGTCTCTGGGTGATGCACCCCCAGACAAAACCAGCAAAACCAAGGCAGCAAGAATAGCAGAAGGCAGCACATCCCCATGGGGGCACAGGGAAGGCGCAGGGGTTTCGCTGTGATGCTGGGCTGCTCCAACGACAGGTCCCCGCAACCTCACTTCACACCCCACTCTTCTGTCCTTATTTCAGTTTCCCAGGATCTACTCTCCTCTGCAAACCAATCTAAAATCCAGCCCAGCCCACCGATAGGGATTGTGCATAACCCACTTGCAGCTGACTTCAGATTGCCCAGACCTCTCTCACGAAGCACCAAACCGTAAAGCAGCAGCGGCGGCGGCAGCTCCTCCGAGGGTCTCACAAGGAAAAGCTCTGGGTGTAACAGCAACCGGTTTAACTTCTCCAACAACATCCTAAATCTAAACAAAAGCAGGGCAAACATTTTCATACGTCAGCGGGAGGGGGAAGGCAAGACACTGACAGGACTAAATAATTTATCTGCCTCTCTTACGGGTGCTGACATTTTTGACACGCATTAAACATTAATGAAAATCATTTTATGGATGGCTGAGTCATGCCAGTCAATGCATAATCTCCTGCCTCTCCACCTGCCCCCTTCACCCTCATCTGGCTCCTATCGCAGAGCGCAGCCACTTGTAACTCTGCCCCCTGAAAGAGGCCGGGCTGCCCCAGATGCCAAAGAGCAGAGCGAAAGCACCGAGGGGGCTGAGCAGACCCTAACAAACACACGGACAAGAACCGAGCCCACCGAGTCCTAACCCCGCTGCTGTTAAATTCACAAACCTGCTGTTTTGTTAATTAGCTAACACGAGATGCTGTGAATCATTTTGGAAAGCAAATCACCTCCCTGATTTCTAAAAGCTTCCTAGCGTATTTTTTTTTTAAACTTACTATTTTTTCTTCTCTCAGTATATAAATGCCAATTAAATTACTGCCTGCCTCTGTTTAATCTAATGTTAGCTTTCTCATATTTTCAGCCTCTCCCCAGTGCCAGTACGGCCCCCTTATGCCCAAATCTCTTTAGCATGCTAGTATAAATGTTTATAGCCCTAAGACTTACTGCTCTAAGAAGCTTGACATTTTTGTGGTAAAAACCTGCAATGTTATTGTAATGTTGAATAGAAAAGGATCACCAATGGGTTGAAAATGCAGCTTTCCTTTAGTTTGTTCCAGCCAAGGACACATATAAGGAGATGACTGGGATTAAAACCTCACTAGCTGTCTGGATCTCTTCCTGGACAAGCAGTCCTTAAATTTGCTGAAATGATACTCACCAGAAGGTAGTGTTACACAAAGGCACTGGGCAGCCTTCAAAGACAGAGGATATGCATTTAATCTCATCTTACATATCCCATTAGACTGTGAGACTGGACGCCAGAGTTACCAGAAATATGTTCTTCATCCCAAACGCACTTTTCTTTATGGAAGGGGCTAAAACATATCTAACAAGATTATCGCCTAAACTCAGTAAATTGGCTTCTTTTCACTAAGGGAGAGCTCAGAGCTGCACAAATAACTGGCTACAGGTTAATGAGATCTGACTGATCTCCAGAGGGTGCAAGCTGCTGCTCTATAGATCCCTGACAGCTGGAGTCAAATGACCATCCAACTCGTCCCTAAAACACAGGGAAATAGTTTGGGGCCCCTCTTTCCAGCCCACTGCCAGGTTGCAAATGCAAAAGCCACAGACCTGACCTTCTCTCTTTATTTTTTTCTTTCAGCAGAGGTGACAGAATTGTAATATATTGGCAATGATTTTTTTAATTTCACAGATTGCATTGTAAAATCCTTTTCCCACGCATGTCTTCCCTTCTTCTGATGGGATTTTACTGGTTGATAGTTTCCCAGATTTCAGTTTCACTAAACAGCACGCTCTGCAAAAATCAGCAATTCCAGGCAGGAGGAAACTGTCATATGCAAATGTCAGTAATAGCACACAAAGTTCATTAGCAAGGTCTCCTAGATATAGTGAAATCATACATTGACCACATACTTCCTATTGCAGCCTGTGGTGTCTTACCAGGATCTTTCTACAGGGAGCAGCCGAGCCTCATTTGCGTACAATACTGAGGAGTAGACCCCAATCTAGACCCAGTTAAATCAACAAAAGGACATTTATTACCTTCAGCAAATTAGAGATGAGGGGAAAACACAGCTTCTCCTTTCCCCCACATCTCCTACTGCAGGTAAGATTTCACTCCTCCAGCTGCAGCTGCTATAATAATCCATTTTTATATTTTTCCCCAGCCAGGAATACATCCTGCATACACATCTCATGCAAGGCATCCCTCCTCTCCAACACAAACATGCAACCACACGCACCTTCCCATATTTTTGTTCTAGCTTTGCTGATGAAAGGACAGATCGTGTCCACGTTTCCAGCCTACAACTCAGCCTGGGGTTTCCATGACCCTTTCCTGCAAACTCCAGCTCTGCTGCTGAAATGACTTGTCCATTACGTTCGTTGTTCAATAACTCTTAGGCGCCACCATGCTAATATGGCTTTGAATAAATGACAAGTCACAGTCAGAAGTCAATGAAACATTAGGAGCGACGACAAAACAAAAATGACAAATTAACTGCACAAAGGAAAAGAAAGAAATGCACTGATATTTTTTCTGCCTGCTTCCAAAGAAAAGACAGAATGAAAGACGGGCTGGAGTGAACAGATTCATCCCGCTTTGGCTTCATTACTATAATAATTAATTTATATTAGCAGGTGCACATTAAGAAGATCTGCTTCCACCCCTCTGCCACCACCAGCTGGTGCAACATGCATGTGTCAGTCATGGGAAACGGGACTTGTGCTGATGCCCCTCACGATCCATCTCACGTCTGCATCCTGCCCTGCCTGCAGCTTTGTTACAGGCTCCAGTCAGCAGCACTGGGACAGGGCTGCACAAACACATCGTGAGGAGCAGTTTCTACCCAAAAGTGCCTAAAATGGTCAGAGTCAGATATGTTTGGAGACAACCTAACACATAATGGCATTTCCCATATTTCATGGCAGCTTCCGGGCAGAGTGCGGGTTTCATGGCCGAAGATTTGCGGCAGGACCTTTATAATAACCTTTTCTAAACCTGATATTTATAAACCTGCTCTGGAAAAGTAGCCAGGACTTTTCAGTCAGAACTCTCGTTGCTGAGGAACATGTCATGGAAATGCTCATGAGTCCACAGTTCTCTGTTTTATGCCTTATCCAGTGGATCCCACTGCAGGATTTGGCCCTGAACCCACCAGCAGGGTTCAGGGATATTACGTGGGACTGAGAGGGCCATAAAAATATCCTCTTGGTAATGTCTACTTCAATTTCGTGATGTGATGAAAAAGCAGCCTGTGGAAATATATCTACACTCTCTACCACCTCCCTGAGAAGCCATATCAAATGTTGCAATGTCCATTTATAGCAAGGTGTACATTAACTCCAGAAAGCTGAGATACATGACAGTGACCACTAATGAAAGCTGCAAGATAAAACAGTAATGACATGCTTGTGAATAAAAAAATTCATATTGAAATATTATGGAAAGAAAGTTACTATGCAGGAGAGGTACAAAAATCAATTTTCCGAGTTGTATATCGGCTTAAATGATACAGACAAACAATCTTTTCATGGCCATGAAATGCCTCTTTGGAAATGTTTTGTGAACTCACACTCAGAGAGAAAAACAAAGAGATAAATAGTCTCTTCTTCCCCTGCACTGAAGAGCCACAGTACTGAGTACACTGTCTCTATAAGACTACGGACAATTAAGGATGTGTCACCCTGAGCAGTATCTCTGTCTGCACGTATCTAATCTACCCATTACCATCATCCTCAGCCACTGCAACACGACCACGCACAGAAATCCTAAGTTATGGGAATAAATATCCATTGAAGCCAAAATGGCAAGTCAGCTGAGCATATAAATTGCCCAGATTCTACCCGAGGACAAGAATAATTATTTTTCCAAATCCACTTTAAAACCCTCACTAAAGAATACTTTCCGCAGAGGTCAAGCCCTGATAGCTAATACTTTCAAATGAATCTTTGTTATTGCCCAAATACAAAGAACTGTTTTAATGCATCGCGACAGAGGAATGCCTCCTCCAGGAGCGAGCCTGCCCGCATTTGTATAGATCATCACTTAAGTGTTTGGTAAGTCATATGACTTCGTGGCTTTGAAAGGTTGCACTTTGATGTCCAATGGGCAGAAGTCAGCAGAAAAAGACAGGGGGGAAAAAAATCCAAGCTTTACAATTGACAAAACAGCGGAGAGCTTGTGTGTGGAGAGCAAATAAGCAATAGCAACCTAGCTACCTCCTCCCTTTGCTTCCAAAAATTGTTTTGCAATAGTGTAGTTACAAAAGTGCCAGTCACGTGAGGTACCCTAAGTCACCGCTGCCTGCTCAGCAACCTGGCTCTACAACCACTTACACTGCCCCTTGCTCAGGAGCATCCACCTAGGAAACGGGTCCCCGGCACTTGAAGCTGTACCACCAGCTAGTGCCTTGGGTGTCAATTGTTTGAGGAACAGTGTGTTGGAGCTTACGCTACCGCTGTCACTGCTGTTCCAGGGATAAACAGAAGGCTTCTGTCATCAGTGTTTTCAATCCAGCCCTTCTCACAAGCACTGCTATTCAATTATAATGATTGTTTTGTTAAGTGTGGTTCTACTCGGAAAACTGACTCCATAAAAATAGGATCATGGAGTTCATGTTTATTGCATCTCAATGATTTCCAGATCAAACGCAGTCAGTTTACAAGTAAAAAAGATGTTTGGTTTGTTTTTCCAACTACCAGGTCTACAACCTCACGCTGGGATCTAGAAGTTAAGTTGTCATCTTTTTGGCTTGTATGATTGCAAAAGGAACGAAAAAGAATTCTGCTCGCCCACTCCCGGAGAGGCTGCATATTTCCAGCTTCAACAGAGACAATAAGGAATAAAAATGAAGACAATATTTTCAAACCCACTTATCTAATTCTGTGCTTCAGGGCTCCACATAGGTAATCTCATTTTAAAAGCTACTCCAAGGACAGCTTTAAGTGACAAGACTTAAGTACCACTTAAAATCTTACTGCATATTTAGGTACCTAAATAGTAGGTACCTAACTTTAGGCACCCATTTCTCAAAACTGTTCCCCTCAATTTAGTCAGCAAATTAATCAGATTTGCATGTGATTACACATAGATAGCTGATCATTTCAGTAGGAAGGTGCTATTTTTATATAGACACTTGTCGGAGCAGAATTGCATGTTAAACTAAAATTTATGAGTCTGCAAGCTGAGTCTGTATTAACTATTTGACAGCTGCAAATTATTGCGTTACAGAAATCACCAACTTTCGTACACAGACACACGTATGTACATGTAATTTCACCATTTCTCAGCTGTCTGTAAAACCTCAGTGTTGCAGGGCTTAGCAGGTTTCCCTCATGGCAACTCCTACAGGTCATAATCAGGTACCTGAGCCCCACTAACATGCACATAAAAGAAACAAGATGCTCTAGGGGCAGAGAAACCCATGAAACCTGGTTTGCTGTGGATTAGCTTCCTACCACCTTGACCGCCAGATCCTCTAACTCTTAAGTCATGTTCCCTCTGAGTTCCCTACAGCAAAACCTCCACTTTTCAGCCATGCCTTCGCCTCTCCTCATTTTATCCCCCCAATACATTCACCTCTTTCCTTCTGGGCTCCTGTGCCAATTGGTTTTGGACGTCACCAGTCAAACATATCCCCAGTGCTACTCTGTAGATCCCAGTATGATGGTTGCGTTGAGCCTTGCAAAGGTTTGCAGGAGTCAGCTAACTGCTGTATGTGAAACATGGATTTATTGAGGGTAAACCAAGGAAATCCATTAATCAGCTGTCAAGAAGTCTCCATGACTTGTCCCCATGACCCATGGAACAGTCATGTTAATGCTGACTGTCCCATCTAGATCTGGGCTTTGCTTCCTCCTGCCTTGCGCCGTTGGGAGTTAATAGCAATGTCTGATGGCAACCAAAGAGATAATGCAGAAGAGCTTAGAGGAAAAGTGGGCTGCAAATAAAGGCTGGGAACATGGCCAGCGTTTACAGATGTACTGAGTTAACGAGTTTAGAGGAATTTTCCAAAATACTATCCAGTTTTACACACCCGGCCTTTCCACACTGGTTGCAGAAGCCAGAGTTCCCTGTTTACAGGGACAGTCCTCCCAGACCATTCCTGAGCACTACTGCGGCTCTGTCCCCTTCTCCATCCCCCTCCAACAAGGACAAGGAAGGGTGTTTAATTAAATCCAAATGTTATCATTTTCAGCTAAGTGTAAAATTGTTGATTTGGAAAGCACCGTGCCTGGCTTTCATCATTAAGGAGTGCTGTGATCAATGTAACATCAGGCCAATTACAGCGGTTATGGTGCTGAGAGACGTATTTCTGTTCTCTGGCTCTCTTTATATATTTAGGTACAAAGTGAAGGAAAGTGCTGTAGCAAATGCTAATTGTGCTGCTTAGGACATATTTGCTCCCAAGGAGCTCCTTCCAGGACCCCTTCAATCACAGAACTACTTAGTGCCAGGCAATTGCCAATCCTTTCCCACTCCAGCCCCAGTCGAGGTCTTGCCCGTCATGATGAAATCTGCCCGGAGATTTTAGAAACCCATAGTCACGCAAGACAAATGTGTTGCTCCTGCAAAGAATCTACTGCTGACTTGTCTTCATAAACTGTCAGGGGGGCGCTGAAACAAGCACAGTGAGAAGGAATGGGTGTACTTGTGGCTCACTCCGTCCTCCAGATGATATTTTCCCAGCACGTAGTCACAGCTCGTGCTATTTGAGTCATCCTCATCTGAGAATGCAAATAGTTCCCAACCGATAATACAGTATTTCTGCCTGCAGGCCTAGAGCTCAGCTTCCCTCAAGATGCTTCAAGCCAAGCGGGGTCCTGGAGAGCCAAGGGCTGTTTGATGTCAGGGGGAATGGTCTGTGTATGCCATGTATGTGCTTTGTGCAGAGGGACCCCACAGGACAGAGATGGACATTGGCATCAGATCCTGATGGAGGGGCTGAAGGAATTGGGCACACCTGCCTGTGGCACAATTTGGTGTGATGTTTGGGCGATATTGCCCTGAAAAATAAACTTCTGCCCTGTAAAAGCTCATCTTTGTGCCCTGCTGTAGGAAGGGTGTTGTTCCACAGCCCAGTCCCATGTCAATGCGACAAGCCTTGAAAAACCCCAATTTTCCTCCAGATTGGGCTCAGCAGAGAAAAATCTGTGTTGTAAAAAACCAGCCAGTGCAGCTGTCTGAGGAAGGATGGTAGGCAATGAAATAATCTGGGCTGGAGGGAAAAGGGAGCCCTCCCAATACCACTGGCTTTAGATTTTGGATTAAAACCTGTCCTTAGTCATGCCAAGGCAGAGAAGACGAGCTCTATGCAGTGTTCAGAGAACTGCAGATTTATCCCACTGAAATCATCCTTCAGTTCCTCACCTCTGTATGATTTTCTTCACGGCTTCTCTGTGAGTTATTTTAATTCCAGAAGAAATGGATATGCCTTGCTGTTTACAGCACAGGACTTTGCAGTTACTGACTCAGAACTGAATGCTTACTGCTGGATTCCCAAGAAAAATAACATTAAATTGGAGATTAGGTTGAGTAAATTCAGATATCTAAAAGCAAAAGTAGCATTTTGTGGGAAGCTGGAATTATTCCAGACAAGCAAGTGAAATCCAGAAAATTCAGAGCTGATCTAACTGTAAAAGATGTCTAAGGTATAGCAAGCAGTGTTAAGGCTGACCAACAAAGTTGCAGAGAGCCTTCAGGGATGCCAGGAAACAAGTGCACAGCTATGGCTGGTGAGCAGTACTACTGATAGCTACAGATTAACTTGATATTGAAAGCCCATTTCATTTTTTATCTTTCCCTTATTAAATTATTGTAGTATGAGAAAAAGGAGACCATCTGTCTGCTGAGAGCAACATGCAGGTATACCACATTAATCTGGCAATAAAGCCATCATGGACAATCCCTTGGTTCAAAGCCTCACAGTGTATATCTTACTCAAAAGTTGCTTATAAATTAATTTAGCCAAGGAAACAGTTACTGCCTCATAAACGTGTGATGTTTCTAACCTTCCATTTACCTACCCTCCTGCAAAAATAAGGGATGGTGAAGATGCCCAGACATCGGTACAAGTCCCAACTCCTCTTTGTGGCTTGTTTAAGAGAGGTCTCCAGAAGCTAACATTGAACCCACAATTGCATTTTATTCCTTGGAAGGAAACAGCCTTCTGTTCCTTGGTGTACCCTCCCCGAATGCCTGTGAAGGAAGTAACCCATGTCACAGCAAAGATAATAAAAGCTGTTGGTGGCCCAATATTTGAGACCTTCCTCCAGCTCCATGCAGCTCTGCCTGGAGTCTTGCTGTGCCAGCTCTGGTCTCCAGGAAGCTCTGACATTTTCCTTGGTGGTCCCAAGATAAGGAAGGATAATGGTTACGGGGATTAACTGGAAAGATATGCTTTTGAATCCCGGCCACAGACGTAATGAGTGATCACACGCAAATCCTTTGCTCTTCCTGCATTTTGGTTCACCCATATGCTGGGGACAGCGTGTTTCTTTACCACCGAGAGCAGCCACAGAGCCTGGAAGCAGCATCTTGTCTTTTCACTGGCCAAGAAAATTTCTTACCCTCAGTGGTAAGTGGGTGTTTTCTCTGTATGCTTTACTTAAAGGGAAATTAAAAGGCAGAAAGATGTAAAGCTGTTCTTGAAAGAAAACATGTCCATCTCTAGAAAACTGAGAAAATATTCAAGTGCCACTCATTTAGCAATGCTGCCAAGTAAAGTCTCAAGCAATTAGTCTGCTGACTGCTTGAACTTCACTGGGTGTAATCTAATTTACCATCACTCCAAGCCACAGGACATTTCCATCACATGGTGGTCACAGAGAGCTACTCTCAGCTACCCCACTGTTTTGACCAAGTGAAGACCTTCAGGTGCAACCCACCATCCAGTGCCAGTTTTCAGTAAAGCAAATGAGAAATAGGAGTGGAGAGAGAATATGACATTCAGAAAGAAAATCAGCATGTCTGAGTCATCCCTCAGCTTTCCACACACACATCCTTAAGCAGGATCGCTCGTATCCCAGAGCAGCCGCCATGGAGAACGCTGTGCTTGGAGGCAAAGTGCACGTACCGTGTGGGTGAAGGAAGAGCTGCATGGGAAAGCCAAGTCCCTCACTGAGGTCATGCTTGGGGTTATCACAGGCTCAGGATAAGCCCCTTGGCCCTTGTGCAGAACCCTGTGCCATGCACTGCACTGCCTCCCCTGACAAAGCCCAGGACCAATTCAGGCACTTGCTTATCCTCCACGTTGCAGATGTTTACAGGCATTTTTACTAAACACTTCAAAAAGGTGCTTGTCTCAGGAGTCTGCTTACACATTCTCAATCTTCTGAGCTTTCAAACATTTCATTAGATCTTCAGAAGGTATGGAGTGACGCCACGTGTAGTCTGGGTGGTGGAAGAGGCAGTTAAGCGCAGAGTGGGTGTTAGCCCAGATCTGTTCCTCCTCAAGCCTTTCTTACATCTGACAATGACTGCACCAAATTTCCAAGCAGTAATAGCTCCAAAAGTTGGCAGATTTGAAACTAAAACATGAAACCACATACTTAATCGCCTGGGTACTGGAGCATTTAATTTCTGTATCTGCAAGCCTGAAAGCTGCCAACACAGTTGCAAAAAGGAGATGCAGCGTGGGGCAACAAGCACAAGTCTTCTGTAAAATGTTTTTTTTTGTAGGAGAAGCAAGAACACCTGTTCACCAAAACCATCACCTTCAAATTTTAAGACCTATCCCCCAACTCTGTGTGGGATTTTCGGTGAAATGAGGTTGAAGATACTGCCCTCAATAGGAAAACCTACACATTGAAATCTGGAGTAATCAGTTGTTGGTCTCTACTCAGGTGAGACGCAGGTGAAGCAGAATTGGTACTGGACTGCCTCTCACATTTGAAGTGCTTGTCCAATTTGGCTGCATGTGAGGCGCTAGGCAGGGCATGGAGACAAAGCTGACAGCCAGTGGTGCTTGACGTGTGGCTAAAAACAAAGATGGCTTCAGAAAAGAAGAGAAAGGTTCTTTCTGCTCCCATTCTTCCAAAATTCAATATTGCTAAACAGGAGACTCATTAGTGGCACTATAGCTTCCTACTCTGGAAATTCTGGGTTTGATGGAGTTTATGATTTCACATTGGGTCAGCTAACCAATAATGTGGAAAAAGAAATTCAAAAGAAGTTAATATAAAAAGTCAGGAAAAAATAGCAACGGGCAGCAGAGAAATGTTATATGAAGATATTAATGACTAGATGATCTTTGTCCTTCATCCCACTTTCCTGCAAGGGAAACCACAGGACTTGTAGCTATGAGTCAAATTCATTCCTCCAGACAGGAGTAGCATCCAAGATCTCAAATGCATCTCCACCACAATAGGTCCCAGTCTCATGCTCTTCTGGCACAGAAGGCTAATTTTCAAGGCATTTCCAAGGCATTCTTTAGGCCAAGAACTGGATTTTATTGTGAAGGGACTTGTGCTGAAAGCCAGTCAGCAAGTCACAAAGAGACGTGCTCATCTCCGAGCTCTCTGGGCTGGAGCTGTATCTGTTTATAGGAGGTTCCTGTTAGAAAACGTGTGTGATCTGAGAGACAATCTTATCACTTATTCAAGCTGCATAGCTTTTAATTCAAGCCACAGATACACATTATTGCTTTAAAACAGGGTAATCCAGCTACCCCAGGTCCTTTCTTTAACCCAACTGGAATTTAGAGGAATTTAATAAAATACATAGGACTTTCCTAAAAGAACAAGACTGCATGATAACTCGGAAGTGCCAGGCCTTTCCAGCTGAAAGTGCAATGGGGTGAAAACAGTTAATCAGTGAAAATGAGGACAATGAGTCAAAAAAGAGAAAGTGAGAATGGAAGACTCATACTTTTAAAAGAAAATATTATCCTGTTAAATTGCATGATCAAAAGTCAAAAGAAGAAAATTCACACATGGCACAAGTAAAAAGAATTACATTTTTATACAGATTTTTTTAATCCTGTCTTCTAAATAGTCAATAATCTGTTGCACATAAAACTGTAGGATGGTAATTGGAAACAGAGTCTAGTCCCATAACAGGAAATAAACTCTTATCAATGGCTTTTGCAGATCTCAGTCAAATGGTTTTGAAATTGGTAGTCCTGGAAATTAATATGTAAGATCATGATCTTATAGGAGGATATAGCAAACACACTTATCTGTAATGAGTCCATACCGTTTTTTTTGCCATAAAGATAACCCTTGAATAAGAAATCCAGCCATTTCCTGGTTTGGACTTTGTCAGGATTCCTGGTAACAGCATTGAGGAGAAAACCCACGTAATTTACTTGGCAAACTGAGTCAGACTCCAGCTTCCAAGCAAGCACAAACAAGAGATTTTCTAGCATCTCATGAGCTGAGCTAAAGACAATAACAGAGCATTATATAATCTGACAGAAACCCATTTTCCCCATGATCCATTAGTACAGCTGAATCACTCAATTCTGCAAACCGCACTGATCATTCAACATTAATTGGGGCAAATTAAGTTATAATTTATGACTTTTCTCCTTCATAATTACTTATGGAAGGAAATCGTGAGGAACTAACAATTAAGATGATGGGGAAAACCTTCAGAATAATTTCTTGAACACAAGTGTCCTTTATTTCCCCCCCCCCCTTTCTCTCTGCTTACAAACAGACTAGTAACTTACCTCTCGGTTACCTGGGTCATCATTTACAGCTATGCCCCAATAGCCATGTCACAGGAGACAGAAAAGTCACAGCCCCCTTTCTCTAGATGCATGATAGAACCTATGGCCATATTAGTATGAGAGACACCCAACAACTAGTGGACATTCTAGGATGATACTACAGTGGAAAGTGTTTATTAAAAAAAAAAAAAAAGATATAAAAAGAAAAAATAAAGATTAAAGAGAAAAAATCAGAATAGCAAGGAGATCTGGAAACCAAAGGAGGAATCCATGAGTCTGAGGCCGATGCATCACTACAGACCAGCAGTCCTGGCATGGTGCGACTCGTGCACAGGGCCTGTGCCTCTCTTTCTCCACAATGAAGATTTGTACCCTTAATGAAATCAAGAAACTGTTTCAATCAAGACCGATAACTACTGCTTATCTTATATGCACAGAAAAGGAAATTTAACTTGGGCTCAAAGGCAAATTACAAAAAAAAAAAAAAAGAAAACCTCTAGCAATGTAACCTCATAACCAATTATTCCTTTCACAGCCTATTATTCCTTGCATATTGTCAGTCCTCTTCAGTTAAATGTCCTGCGCTATTTTAAAGACTATAAATCAGTGCCAGTTCAAATGGATGTTGTAAATTCATGCAGATGAGAAAGACATACATCCAAGCCATAATTCTTTATTCCAGGCTAACTTGCTCAAGTTATAAACTGCATTTTTGGACACAAAACAGGCCTAACTGATCCATTTTTCCACAGTGATCAGAAGACAGGGTGCAGAGTTGATAAGAACATGCTGATATTTGGCAGTAAAACCTCATCAAACCTCTCCAGACAAGATAATATTCAAATCCAGAATCTTGAATAAAAGCAATATGCAATCTCTTGCCCAAGCTGAAAATTCATGATCACTTTGTTCCCGTTTTACTCCTGTCACACACTGTTTTCTTAAACAGAAGGTATATATTGAAGAAAAAACCTAAAGGAGTTGACATGAATAAAAAGGCTTGGGTTCCTAGCCTGCCTTCCTGTTTACCACGTAGCAAATCTTGTCTGAATTGCTCTACAGTAGGCAAAGATAACGAGCTGCTAAATAACATACTGCAAGCAAACATATCATTACAAGGCCAAGTCAATACATACAATCTATGCAAGAAACACCCTCTGAAAGAGAGGGGAAATTTTGACACGGAGTGATTACAGATTCAGGACCAGGTGGTAGCGTGGAGTGTATAAATGACTGAAGAAGTTGGCCCTCCATTTGTATTTTTGAACATAACATTTGTTTAAACAAAAAAAAAAAAATGGAGCAAGATGGAGACTAGTGATAGGCTCAAATGATGGCTGTTTTCAGGGTTTGACCCCGTTCGAGCCAGCATCTCCTCCACTTTGCCACTGGCAGCATAGGTGTAACCACAAGAACAACTTTACCATCTGGAAATTTTTCCTTCTCTTTTCACTGCAGGAGTTTGGGTCTGGAATGGAGATATTCAGGGCTATGAAAAAGCAGAGCCTGAGCAGCAACAGCTGGATATGACTTCAGGATGGAGATGCTCCTTGCTGTGTCCCCACAGTCCCCACTCACTAGTATTAGCCATGCAGGCTTGGAAAAGAGACCTGAATGAGGTGGGGTTGTGTTACGCTGGCCCTATGTACATGGACCAATTTCCTCATATTATGAGAGAAGCACCGTCCTCCTAAACCCAGTGATGATGAACATCATTTCCTCTGCCAAATTTCTCATCTGTCAGGTGTCTCCGTGAGAAACTATGGTTCTTTTTGTTCTTGCCCATTGCAGCAAACCAAAAATAACAAAAAGCACTACTGAGCATTTTGTGGCTGTTTTGAAATACCACAAATCCTTCTGACAATAGACGAGGATTTTCAAAGGGATGTCCATTTGGGAAACCTAGTTTCTTAGCAACTGCAGGAGTACTCTTAAGGAGTAGAGAGTCCAAGAAGACAAATGATGAGTATGTTCTAAACCTAGCCTCTTTTTAAAAGGCTGCAGTAGGGTAACTTGAAGATATAAACCCTCAAAACGTGGGGGTTTATCCCCAGTGTCCCATCAGGCACAGCCTTCTCTATCTGATCCCCTTTGCACGCTCCTCCTGCTCCCACTAAAGAAAATAGGTGTTTTGTCAGTGCTGCGAGCGGGTCCTATTTCCATGAAAATCAATCTTTCAGTACGCTTAGGAAGTTCAAGCAAGCACTTGGCTGTAAATCTGAGGGTTTTGTCCAGACAATGATGTTAGCTGTTGCTGTATGTAGGAAATGCTGCAGATTGACCTAACACTTCTTTTGAACAGGAGTTTTACAACATCTCCTGTGTCAGTCACAAAAGTGATGGGCGGAAAAAATGTTCATTGTTATTAAAAAGGAAAGTCAGTTCCCAAAATAAGATATATCACACTCCATCATTTCTCTGCCAAGCATTGCCGTGTACTTAATGACTCCACTAGGAAAAGAGATTAAAGAGAATTGTATAGATCGGATTATTGAATGACAAACTCTTTCAACCTGCAATTCTGAAAGCATAAAGTTCTGCCATCCCACCCCACACTTCAGCAGCTGGAATATCAGATCCAACCAAGGCTTGATGAATCCATTGCTAGTGAGAATCAGGCTTTACACTGTGATGTGAGTTTCCTTTTACTGTTGAAGGGGAGTTTTTCTATTAATCTGAAACCAAGAGCAGCGCAGCTGAGCAGAACACAGAGCAGTTTTGTCCTTTTCACTTGCCCCGCTGAATGGACTGTCAGCAGTTCAGTCTATGTATCATGAATGCTAAAGTACTGGTTCAGACTGGAGTCCTCAATAGACCTGCTGTGGTACCAGGCAGCCTCATAATTCCCACCACTGCAAGAGCAGCGCAGCAGAACACACAAAAAAATCCCCTCCCCCCAAAAAACCCAAACATCCTCCTTTCCCCCACATTAAACAACGTTTCTGCTCTCTATTTCTGCCTCCTCTTTCTGCATTGCTGAATAGACATCTGGGACCTGCTCAGTTGCATTGCAGCCCTGAACACTTTATCCCAGTGATCCACTGGGAAACAGGAACCACCTTAGGTGTCTCTTCAGGAAAATTTCTTTAGTGCCCTCCTCTTTCCCCCCTCTCCTCTTCCCCCAGACTTTTTCTGATCTCTGGATAATTTGTTCACACAGTATTGCTTCCTTCACCATTAGAAGCCATAAATCAAAACACAAGCACTGCAAGTTCTTACATTTTCAAAATCTATTATTTTTTTTTTTGGTTTCTTTGGAAAAAGATCTATGCAACAAGTATGAAGGAGTCACAGTTGCTTTTAACAGAGGCTGATGGAAAATGAGTTTAACCCACATTTGTGCCAAAAAGAGAATCCCTTTCATAAGAGCTCCCCAAAACTTGACTTGTTTTCTGCCATGAGGTTGCTGTTTGCAGACTGCTGCCCAGCACAACGTGCCTGTCTGCTGGGTTCCTTCCCTCCATGCTCCCACCCCAGCCTCCGGAATCCCTTGACCCCAGGACAGTGGTTCAAGGAGGGCTCACTGCTGGGTTCAGACATCTCCCTGGATTCAGGCATCTCCTGTCAGCTTTGCTATTTGTCACCACAGAGCAGCATGGAGTGATGCTGTGGACAGGGAAATCACCATTACAAGCCTGGCTCAGGGGACCTTACAGTCCAGTTCAATACGGCAGGACAAAATTACCAAAGGTGGGAAAGTGCTGAACCAGGCAGCAGAGGGATTCGTTCTAGTAGCTACTCAGCAGGAGAAATGCTTTCTGTCCCCTAGGTTGTTTTTCCTGCCCTTCTGGTCCAAATCCCCTTTCGTCATTAAATGACTCTAACGACATCTTTACACTGACAGGTCCAGAGTAAGAGCACAGCCTATGGAGCTGAAGATTAGAAAATCCCTTATCAGCTGTACTACAGAAATCAAAGAGCTGGTCAGCACATTTTTATCTGTTAATGGCTCTACCATCCTGGGTCATCTCTACAATCTTCCTATGGTGAAATTCTACCTGTGATTCAAGGACAAATGCTCACACTTCCTCAGCACACCTCACAAGCACCTCCATGTGTTTTTAGATGCTACCTACCTAAAATCTGCAGTAATAAGTTCAAAGAAGTGACATGAACACACAGAGGCTTGTTTAATTACCACCAGCCCTCAGAAGCTGTTTGATAATAGTGAGTGCTCTTCAGAGGGATCAACACCTCCTCTATGAGTCCCTGAAGCATGTAATACTGCTCCCAAAAAGCAGCTGAAAGCCAATAGTGATTGCCTGAGTCTTGCAGATGACCTAAGTGAAAATAAACATGCACGTTCAGTAGCACCCAACTATTACAGCAACTTGAAGACACCACAGCCAGCAAATGCCAGAGGTGAAGCTTAGAGTCAGGTTTTTCATCATGACCCTCATCCTGAAACTGCAAAAATGCAGTTTGCAGAGTCAGATCAGCAGCCAGTACTTTGGCTTTCTACATCCCGTATCTCTGAGAAGAAAACAGGAAAAAGCTGCAAGTAACCAGAAATTTGTAAGTCACGTTCCTTTGAAGATGACTGTTATTCTGCGTTGCTTTACAGATAACAAAATTATTTACTACAGAATTTCCTTTCATTAAGAAAAGAATTTTTATAGCTGGATTTCACCAGCTGCAAATAGCTGAGACATCATTTAAAGCACTGAAGAAGGGCTTTCACCACTTCAGAGCATTGATTTTTTGTAGCCACTTCTACAAATCTGCAGAATTTATGGCTGAAGTGTGTTTGTATAACGTGATCCCAGATTCCAAGACATGAGATTCCCAAAGAATTCAAAGCTAAACAAGGGCTCACACAAAAGCTAGACTGTGAGGTCCTCCTCCTTTGTTACAGGAGCTTCTGAGCATAAAGAGAGCAGAGCCAGAGTCAAGTTATCATCTGTGTGACTCTTCCCAGGAACTCACAGGTATTAACCACTAAGGTCTGTACTCCCCGTTAGAGGAGGTTTGCACAGCTGAACGCTCTATTAATGATCTATATGCCATTAACAAAGATTATGAGCACACACACAAACTTCAAAAGGCCAACAGGATTTAGCCTATCTGTGAAAAGTGGGCAATTAGCGCAACTTCTCCTGTTAAGAGCTAGTGTCCTCAGTTAACAATTCACGGCAGATCACTGAAAACAATTAGGGTTGTTAACATACAAGGCACTAATGACACTCACAGTGTGAAGTCATGTGTTCCCCCCCCCCGCCATGATGTAGAGATTTTATACTAGGGGATACATACCCTCGTTCATGTTATAAACCTGCTCATTAGAGACTACCAGGAATGTCACCTTGGAATCCCAATTCCTTTGAATAAAAACGTAAAAGGAGTCATATATTCTCTTCTGGCGATGCACACTACAGCCCACTGGAGTTGTCCATTTGAAAACAAGAAAAACAGAGTGAGAGAGGAGGCAAAAAGACAAACCCTTGTCCTCTTGGGACGTCTACTGTCTGGAAAGGCCTTTCAGAAAGGTGCTTTTAGCTCTTGCCTAATTGGTGCTCTGCTCAGAGTCCTGCTGTTCTCCAAGTCCCTGTCCCCATCTGTCACTTTTGTGAGAATAGGGAGTGGGCCTTGATGGCACTGAAGCTAAATGTAACCAAGCAAGAGCAATAATGGGCACACATCATGGAGATGGATTTAAAATTCAGGTCTCCTGTGCGATCCCTCTGCTCTCCTTGTCTTTTAGAAAGTAGTGGAGTTCCCTCTGTGCTGCCAGTAGATGCGGTTTGATTCCCATAGCCTTATTTAGTCCTTCGCCAGTTTTAATTATGGTGAAAGGAGTGATATTTCACCTCTAGCTTTGCAAATTCTCTTCCAAAGGGAAATTCAAACAAGGTTGGTTTTATTCTAATTTTGTAAGAAAACAAATTTGTTAATGTCGAAATTTATCATAAAACAGACTTCCAAATGTTGACCAACTGTCATTCTGATGCTTTAGTGGGCATTTAAAAGAGCAAATTTGAAACAGCTGAAATATCTGGAAAAATTAAATAGCAACTCTTGAATTAAGAAAAATACAAATTGATGGAGTAACCTGCATTAGATGCAGAATTAAAATGCACATGGGAAATAAACTGGAACACATCGCTCAGTTTTTGTTCATCACAGGTCATCAAGCTAAAATGAGAAAAGCAAACCTACACCATTTTACTAACCTGAGCTGTGGAATAGAAAGTGGTCTAGGATTGCTCCCATAGCAGTTTGGAAAAATATGCATTTTTAAAAAGACTGATTCTTTTGGCAATTCATAACAGAGTATGGCCACAAGCTGTAAAAGATAGACCACACACATGATTTCTGGACAATCAGTGACTGGACACATCTGACTTCATGATATAAACTTGATGGTTACCAATATTTACTTAGTCCGTAAATAAAGGTCATGATTTGGTAATACTTCTCTGCTCCACAGGGTTATTTAACCATGTGCTTAAACCATATGGAAAGCAATGGACTATAAGGACATGGTCATGGCCTTTTTTCAATTGGGAAAAGTTCCTTGTCAAATATTAAAAGAGAAAATCCCAGCCCAGAGAAGCACAGAGGAGAAGATCTTCAAAGAGTTCAAACTGAACCGCAGCTCAAACACAAACCACAAAGATATTTGCTGTCAAGGCTGGAAAAATGCATTTTCCCCATTTAGTAGGGGTGGCTTTGTGGCTCTGGCTGGTACTAACACATCATGCAGCGATCACACACTTCTATGCTTTTTGGATTCTACATTTAAAATAACTACCAAAACTACCAGAAGCCCAAAGCAGAACTCTCAAAACTGTCACAAAATTGGAGGGGGTTTCCTCCTTTTTTCCTTTATTGTATGAAGTGTATCCACTGACTTGCACAGAGTCCAGCTTTGTCCGAAGCTTTATTCTGTAATCATTCTAGGAAAGTAGAAGACACCCTGCAACCCCTGCCCCCCACAGCCTTTTCTTTATTTATTTGTTTCCTTCAATGGCCATAGCAGGAAAGAACTTCATACAGCATTGGGGATGAACAATCCAGTTAATAACATTGCTGGAAATTCCCACATCTGGGATAAAAGCAAGCTTCAGCCTGACAGCTGTTTGAAACGTATCATATAGTCTCATTCTGTTGAACAAAATCTCCCCAGTACACATTTTGGACAACTCAGCCAACTATTTGTTCAAATTTACTCATTTATGACATAACACAACACTTGCTTGTGAAAAACCTGCAAGTTGATTTTCAGAGACCTGAAGATCTCCGAAAATTCAAAGATCTTCAACCGATTCCCAGTTAGAAGAAAGGACACCTGAGCTACACAGGTGTCAATGCACTGTAACTCCCCCCAGACCTCCAGGTTTGCACCCACCCTGGCTCCCTGAGGACCTGCAGCACACCACGTTTAACAACTGCTTTCCCCAAGATCCAGAAGGCAAACCAGAGGAAGCCATCAGTCATTCACTACATAGATCACGCCCATGTAGACCACTGCCATCCAAAGGATTTTCCATACCCATAGACAGTATGTACATATGGAAATCCTCATCTTCATCTTCAGCACTAATATTCTGCTGTGTATCATCTGGCCAGGAAAACCAGTTGTATTTACAGTACAAGCAACAATAAAACAAGAATTTCCTCTTTTTCCACTAAGCAGCCCCACTTCTTGTTCCTCCGTACTTCTCCCTTTATCTGCCCAACGTTTTGAGCGCTACCTGCATGATTGAGAAGCAAAGGCCCATTCCCACTCACAACCATTCCAATAAAACTTCTAGTGCTACAAACCACTCCAAACTTCATTTTAATGACAGTCAACAGAGAGCCATCTCCAAAACAACCTTCCAGCCAGCCCATCAGCAAAAATGATGCTTTCAGGAGAGACTTCTACCCAATTCACCAGACAAGCAAGATGGATCAGATCAAACCAAGCTGCTTCAGCAGAGGGGAGGGAGGAGGCAGGAGGCAAATGTGAAGGCATACGGGGAAAATACACACACGACCAGTATTTGACTGCAGGGACCTACAATCTGGCAGTTGGAGACATCCAGCTTTTTTTTAACCTTTTGTTCATTGTTTTAGTAATTTTATCTCTCGATGACAGATGAGGCGGATATTGCTAGGAAACTAAATGATTTCTTTGACTCAGTGTTCTGCGGGGAGAATGAGGGAAACATGCCAGAAATGGAGAGAAATTTCCCGGGGGCAGAAAATGAAAAATTAATGAAATGCTAGGCAACACTCGAGTATGTCAAATGAAAGAAAAAAGGGATAAGAACAATTAAAATCAGACAATGCTCTGAAGGGGTCGGGAGGATCAGCAAGGCAGGAGCAATAGTCTGAAGAACTTGTACGGTGGAAGCCCTTTAACTCCTCCTGAGGAGCAGAAGAGAGACTGGGTGAGCAAAGATCTTCTCAGGCTCCCTGAGCCTGGACTTACACGAGGAAAAGTTACGGGCAGTAACTTGAATAAAGAGTGACACACATTCGCAGGAGGGATGTCAAGGTGGACAGACCTATTTTTTTCCCTGTAGGGAGATGACAATGAAGACAGCCCAAGGATGAATAAGCCAATCTCGTTGACTTGGTTTTCAGCAGGCAAGTACCATCTCTATAATCAATGACAGCAAGTGGAGAAGACAGTGAAGATATGTAGTAACTTTTCAGGCAGGGGAAAAAAAGTAACATATGTGGGCTAATTTTCCTTATTGTATCTAAAGCTGTATATATATTATTGTATACAGAGGTGTTCTGTGCCTGTGACGTCTGGTTATTGAAAGCCTGTGTCAGCACCAAGCCCAAATGTGCTGCCCCCATCTCGCAGCCGCTCAGCTGCCTCTGAGCTGTTTAGCAGAGTAGTTAACAGCTCCGAATCCCAGTCTCTAACCTAATCACGGCTTGGGGCTGCCAAACCAACTCTGCATACTGATACTGCAGCGGCCCCGGCTTTGCGACACGAGTCCTAGTTTGGAAACGGCTTGCTCTCGGCCAGGGACAGCAGGAGAAGACCATGGATTTAGGTCTAAACTCGAGACTGCACTTAAGCATATGGCTATGCCTCTTTGGGATGGGGCTGTTTTCCTAGATTAGTAAGCGTCGCTTCAGCTTGCTAATAATAACACAGGGGAAGACTAGATGCAGAGACACAAAGGAATGAGAAAATAGGTTAATCACCCACTTCTGAGAACAGAAGAGACAGATGATAATGTTGGAAAACAAATAGCTGAAAGGACTACACCTTGATGACGGTGCAGGTTGTTGACCAAGAAAGCATCACTGGTGACAGCAAAAAAACAACAGAACAGGACAATGATGGAGAAGAGACAGTACCTCCTTTATAAAAAGTCGAAAAAGGTTTTCTGTGGACCATTTCCCAGAGACTAGTATTTTGCAAGGCACAGTGGTAGCTTCCCGTTAAAAGGATTAATTTTCTAATGAGGGTACTTGCCAACAGGTCACATGGTGAGCACGGCATGTCTGCTGGTATCAGCTATGTTGTGCTCCCCTACCAGAGCAGCCAGCATTTCTGTTCTACAGAAGCAGGGTGAGGGGAACTGTCAGATGGAGAGAGAGGTGCCAAGACTTCCCTGATGGAAGGTGATAGACAGGTCTCACACTTCTATACCAACTGTTTCAATGCCTGATTTTTCAATCACTTTTAATAATTTCTTCTGGATCCAAAATAAATGTGGACAGATGACATGATACCCAGACAAAACCTGACTCTCCCAGTGGGAGGAGGAATATTCCTGAGGTTAGTAGGAACTCGACTTTTAAAGCCAAAGAAAGTAACATTTTTCCTATATGCAGCCATTACATTTCCTTTCTGTGCATCTCCTCCTTCCTGTAAAAGAAAAACACTCACAGCTAAGTGAGATCCAATATATATATTTATGTATATATATAAAGTGTGATGCTGGAAGAAGCCTGCTGCCAGAAACCTTGGATGCTTTGGGACCAAAGCCGTGCTGAAATCAACTGAAGCCTTTCACTCACAGCTTGGTGGGCATCTTCCAAACCCCTGCACAGAGCTGTACCCCAGAGCCTTTCCTGTGGGTGTGAGGGGACTCATAGATTTTACATCAGAAATGCCATAACATAAGAAATGGTCCTGTTCCTACCAAATTGACTGGCCAGCTTTTCTCCCAATTTGAATGTTTTACCAGTTCAACAAGAATAAACGTGTCTTAACTGGCCATTCACCTACAGCATGGGGATAAAGTGTTGCTCACCAAAACCAAGCCAGACAAAAGGCAAAGGGCCAGCTGGAGCCTGTCAAAGGAAGCTAACGGTAGGCAGCAAAGGCATGAGATGAAAAGCCAAGCACCAAATTTGACTTCAGGTACATCTGTGCAGGCTTGCGAGGCCCTGGGCTTGGAAGGGGATTTGTGCAGGCGTAGCCAGCACTTTCACTGCATTTATCACAACAGCAGGTTTTAAAGCACTGGTACAATGGTACAATGGTGAGCAATGAAATCACAGCCTGGATTTGCTTTTGGATCTACAGCTATTTATCTGAATTTTTGGCAGCCATCTCCATGAGCTAAGGTTTTCACTGGGCTCTTTGTTTGGTACTGGTCGGATCCTCAGCAGCTGGAGTCAGCAGCTGTAATTTCACATTGCTTCAGTGAAACCCAGGGAGCTGTTATGATTTGTCCCAGCTGAAGATCTGGCCCACAGTACAAGAGAGATCACACCATAAGGGAAACAGCTTCACCGGGGAGCAAGGCTGTGGAGCCATCGAGTCTGCCTCTGGCTGGGCAGCACAAGGGGTTGACACTTTAAAGGGAGGAGAGGAAGGAAAGACTCCACTGAGCTGCTACCTGGCTGTGCAACCCTGCACCGCCTTTGGGTGGGGAGATAAACTCCTGTGTGGGATCCTTTCTTACTTTGAAGCACCAGGCCTTGCACTGGATAATGCTATGCATTTTTCTACATTACAGCATCCAATGCATATACATCAGCTGCATCACCGTGACTCTAACTCATTCACTGGCACAAGTGAGTCCTAAATAAAATTCAGCACTTTGCAGATTCGAATTCCCTACATAGAAAAAGGAAAAAAAGCAGCCTTTTTACTTTTCTCCAAAATCCAACACAAAGTATGACCAGAGGAGGCTGTGAGCTCCTTGGGAAGGAACATCACAGGCAGAGATGAACCTCAAGGTACTTTGTGCAAGACTAGCCCAGACAGCCATCATTACACCTCTCATATATATTTTAATGGACCAGCCCCCACACTTTGGTGGTTTTCCTTTGGTCTCATTCTGTTGCTTCTCCAACGCATACCCTTCAGATGCCTGGGGGGACCATGCATCCCCTTTCGTGGCCACGAGCCATGGAGCTGAAATGGCCACGTGGGGAGAGGAAGGGTGTGCAAAGGTCTCCAAAATCCACGCATGAACCCATCCCTTTGTATAAGAGAGGGAGAGAAGCTCTTGCTATTCAGGGCTCTTCAGCATGGGGAGGAAAGTGTGCAACCCACAATAGTTTAACCCTGGGCCCCTCTTCTGCCCTTACAGGTTTGGTATCTCGTCACCCCGTGACGCGTCCCAGCCCCGGGGAGTCCCACGGCCTCTGTGTGGTCCTGACGTCCCTCACAGAGTAACGTTAGAGAAAAACCTCTGAAAAAACCTCAGCAAGAAGGCTGTTCATCAACGGGCATATCCCCAGGCAAGTCCCTGACCCTTGCCATGCAGCTTGTGGGCCTCCCCATCCCAATGCATAGTTACAGAGAAAGATGAAAGGATTTATTTTTGATAAGCAGGTGTGTGTGGCAGGCAATCACTGAAATAATATTTCAGCTTGTCAGAGCATCTCCTTGTGAGAAGATCACGATATTATGAGGTTAAGAAAATCTGAATGTGAAGCCGAGCCACAACATAAAAGCCATACTATCTGTCAAAGTCGTCAACAACCTTGTCGGTGGGATTTAACAGTCAAACTCCCAGCCCAGAGCCTGTCAGCTCTGTCTCCCGCAGCAGATAACGCATTTAGCAGCAAAACTCTTCCACGTGAGACAAAAAAAACTATTTGACCACAGAAGTGAACTTTGGATTTTAGATTCTCCTTTACTTAATTCATGATGAACATGTAGTAAAAGGGAAAAAGAAAGCTGTAAAATGACTGAAAAACAGATGTAAGTATTTCTGAGTTAGACTGGAAGCTTTTTCTGCCAGAGGACTTGTACGCACCTGATCTGCAGCACTTCCAGGATTGCATGCCTAAAATATTTCCTAATTTAACAAGTAGATCTGAAGCTTCTACAGAGTAATAGCTGACCTTGATAGCCATTGATCAGAAAGCACTTTAGTATTGAGCAATCCTCTCATAATCTATGTATAAAAGCTTTTATGGAGCTCCTGCCATTGCTGAAATGGTGGGGCTGGAATGGCTAGAAGAAAACAGCACTTCTGCTCAGCCTCCACGTACCTCTAGAGGAAGCAACAGCAGAATATAAAATCAAAAATCTGAATTAACCAAGGACCAGGTTAATTTAGGGACAACCAAAACCAGGGAACATAAAATGTGCAAAAATGAATGCAAAACTCCTTCCTGAGCAGGTGCATTCACTGCTGTGCCATAAGCCACAGGGTAGCCCCATCCTGAGCTGAGGGTGGGTGAGCAGCTCTAACGAGGGTCACAGAGATGATACGGCGCTAATAGTGTCCAGGTTGCATTGTGACCTACCACGCTTTACTGAGAGCATATGGTCACCACGAGCTGCAGAGGCCTGAGCCTGAAATCTCCCCCTTGCCCACTGAAGTGGATACAAACTCTTTGCCATTCTCTGAAAAAACCAAAAGACTTGTCACATGCAGTTCCACAGAGACACACACCAGTTCCTACAGGAGCCAGTGTCCTACCTCGCCAACCTGAGCGCTCCCAGTGCTGGATGCACCAGCACCACCAATCCAAGGGTTTCTGTGCTCATTGAGGACTCAGTTGCTACGAACAAAGGAATATTTGACCTTTCTATCCAAAAGAGCTAGCAAATTAGCCCTCTAGACCTGCATCAATTGGTGCTGTGTTAAAAGGGGGAGCCTTCATTCTCTGCAGTAAATCTGTAATTCAGTCGACGTGCTGAGCAGCAGGATAAGGAGGGCATCTGACACAGAACAGATGTCAGATTTTAGCTTTTTTTTTTTTTCCTCCAAGTCTAGACAGCAGATCCCACGTGCTCCCACCTGGGGACATGGCTGCTTGACTGGACTCATGGAAATGAGCTGTGATGCACCTTGTGTGGATCACCTGGAGGGACTCAGCCTCTCAGGGGAAAGCCAACATCATCACTTAGTGACAATGACACCCCACCACAGGCTGGAAGCAGGATACTGAGGGCAAGGGTAAGTGAGTCTGCTACACCATTCAAACCAAACTCGTTGAAACCAGTGGGAAAATACAGTAATGTTCAGTGGTGGAGGATAAGCGCTTGCTTCAACGCCATGATACAGGCAGAGGAGTGTGTCCTGCACCAGCCACCCAGACCAGCAGCTGGGAGCCCATTAATGAGGACAGGGAAAAAAAAGCCTGCAAATCTTCCCCACCTGCTCAGCTTTTGAGACATTTGAAACACTGTCCTAAAATTCTTTGTTATTTAGCATTAGCAGGTCACCTCTTTGATAAACTAGTTTCCAGCTAAACTTTTAATGACGAGCGAGGGACTCACGTGCTCCCAGGTCAGGGCAAGCCCCTGGGCCTGGTGTGATGCTGAAGGGGAGGCTGCTGGGCTGGGTGTCCCAGATCTCCACCGGCACCATCCTGCTCAGCCTACTGAGGGCACCAACCATGCACCCTCAAGCCAAACAGTAGCAAAGAATTTTCAGATAAGTGGGTCAGCTATGCAAGGCTGCGAATGGCATTTCCAGAAGTATGTTGTTATTTATATAGCACCATAGGGGACTTTGGAGATTCAAAGACAAATAAATCATGACAGACTCCCTCCCTCGGGGACTCTGTAATGTACAATTCAAACCCTCTGGGACGTTAAATGCCTCCTATGAGGTGCTAAGTACTAACAACTCCCACTGACTTTAATGGACATAAGGATGCTCAACACCTTGCAAGACAGCACTTTCATATTACTTTCGTCTCCAGCAGTGTTTCCACTTACCCAGTTTTAACATAATGAAGTAGCAAATTATAACTATACTAAAGAAAAATACTCTGCAAGGGGCAGATGGAGGACAAGGCCACCTAGATTTTTCATCTCTAACTTCTATGCTGCAGAGGTTTACTGGGAGGAGGCGGACATCTCTGAGAGGTTGAAGAGAGCGGAGCAAGACAGAAGTGAAAACATCACAACCAAGGCTGACCTTTACCAAGCACTGGGGCAAGATACTTCAATGCTCTAAACTGTTTTTGGAATATTGCTTTGTTTTGTTTTGTTGAGTTTTTTTAGCATTTTCCTTTCAGTTGCTTTATGAATGTTAGCGGTGTCTCTAGTAATACTAAACCATCTACAGCATAAAAGTTCTTTTCCAAACAGGCAAGTGATCCAGATTGAAGAGATACAGGGGTGTCCTAGATCGTCGAACTATAAATCTGATTCAGCTACTGCCTCCAAGCCCAGTCTTTTAATTAAATTTTCTTCTTTTATATTTTTTTCCCCTTATGGATCTTGTGGCAATGGGTTTGGCTTTTCTTTGTCTTTTTTTTTTTTTTTTAATCGTTAAATCTCCAGGTAATTTAAGCTGCTTCCCCCATGTAATCCTTGCTCAAGGCATTACTACAATAAAAATTTTCATAAAAATTTCAACATATAGAAAGACAGGTCAATCCTTATAATGAAACTTATCTTGTGGGAGCTGTAACGTTTAAGACACATAGAATATGTAATATTTATGTGCTCTATTTATTAACACCTTTGATGACTAGTTGTGAAGGTTATTTGTGTTTGTGGGTGATTTTTTTTTTTTAATCAAAATACCTGTAATTCTGTATAGACAGGAACAGATTATGATGCTCTTCTACCAAGCAGTACAGAACCAACCCTTCAAATCATCAAGCAGGAAAACAAGGTCAGTCTACTCTGTGCAGGAAGGAAAATAGTGTTCACCTTTTTAGTACTTTTCATTTGAAGATCTCAAAGTGTTTTGAAGAGATCAAGGATGGTGAAGAGTCAGTGTCCACTGAAATCAATGAAGTTACCCTTTAAACTTCAAAGTGATCTGTGTCCATGCCTAAGTCTTACAAGCAGACAGCTAGACAAGTATCACCACTAGTTTTTTTGCCATCAGTCAAAAACCCAGGAGAACCTCACTGTGAGCCAAGCACACAGGTGGAGAAGCGGATACCGCCCCTGCAGCCTCCACGCCTCAAGAGCAGGATCCACCTCCACGTGTTTCCAGCTCTCAGCTGCAAAACTCCTTTTGGCACACACACACATCATACACACTACCCTGCTCTACAAGCACTTGGACATGTGAAATACACTGGGACTTTCACATCCAAGTAACTCTAAAAAGGGACAGGACAACTCTAATTTATGTCCACAGTGTCAAAAATAAATCCTGTAAGTACAACAACTGCTTCTAGTTCCAGAGACAGTAATATAAATATAGGTAGTGTCCTAAAAATAAACCTCTTCCCGGGTGGACAGAGACATGAAGAGTCAGAAGAGAGATATGAGCTTATTTACAGATCGGTGTGAAACAGCAGAAGGCTTTCCAGCCTCATCATCCTCTGCTTCCCAGAGGACCCCTTAAACATATTATTGTTTTCACTGGGATTTCATTCCAATGGGGGAAAACAATCCATCAAATATATTCACTTACTCCACTCTAAAATGCTGCTTGGTTTTATGAGGTAATAATAAACATATTCATATTAAATTTTATTCCCGTGAAAGACAAACAGCAGCAGCACATATAAGAGCAGTTGCTCTGACTTAAGTTCCACATTTTCCCAATTCACTGACAAAACCAGATTTCCTTTCCATCCTGCGTTTTATATAGGGCTAGATTTCAAACGAGGACTGCCTTTTGCAGCTGTATTTTTGCTTCCTGCATAATTAGGGCACCCCCATTTGCGTGCCAGCCTTTGAGAAGGAAGAGCCAGGCTGAATACTCGTGCCTCTTTCTGCTTCCACGTGGCTACAAATCAAAGACCTAGGGAATATTCTGATTTGCACCCTAAATTCATTTACAAGGTTCAAAACCACAAGAAAGGCTCAGGGCTTCAAAAGCTGTACCCGAGTGCTCTGCGTTTGCCATCACCTCTTCCATGCAATAATCTCAAAGTGCTTTGACTGCTTGCTACGCAGATCAAACTCGGGTCTCTGCTCCTATCTTGTTAAAGCCAGCTCCCAGTCACTGGCACGGCTCAGAGAAGGTAGTGAGAGCACTGCTTAGAACTCCTACAGATAAAAAGAAAAAAAAAAAAAAAATCATTGAAGAACACACCCTGAGTTATAAACGTGGTGTACAGGCCACTTGTAAAAGTCAAGAGTTGTGAAAAACAGCCAGAGAAAACTGAGCGTGTATATGTGTATATACATGTGTGTATACCATGCATACCTATAGATACATATATGGATAGATACCTATATATATATGGATGCACGGATGTGTGTGTATATATATAAGGGCGTGTGTACATATATAGGTATGCATATACAGGCACACCCCTATATATGCATGCACACATCCATGTATATATCTATCTATAGGTATGCAGGCTATGAACATGTCAGATTTCCAGACTATATAAAAGAAGTGCAACGCTGCTAGGAGTTGAGAGAGACGATTTTTGGAGATGCCCTTGTGTGGAAGGGGCTTTTTTGCTTTGCCATCTGTATCTGTGAGGTATCTGGCTTTCTACAGGCCGTGGACTGTTGCTCTGCCTGCCCAGATGGCATATGCTGTATGTCCAGCAGCAGGTCACACTGCAGCCGTGGCATGACTCTCTTCTGCTGCCAGCTGATTAAGATGATGTGAGTGACACGGTTGGTTCCAGGAGCCGAGGAACACCGTACTCCTACATAGAAATTAATTGTCCTTTCCACTGTAACTCCTGACAACTTCAAAGCCCCTAATGCGCTTTCACTTAATGTCTCTGCAGAGAATGGAAATACAATCCCAATTTTATAATGGATTTACTCATGCTACATACCCGAATACAAGCCCTTGCTGTGCATTTCTTCCTCAGTATGTGACAACCAACTGAGCAACAAACAGTTTTTTCCCACCTAAATGCCTTTGTATGCTTGGAGAGTGGCTCCAGTGCTGTTTCATAGCACCTGAACTGGGCAAAATGGTCATTGGTCTTAGAATAATGGAAATACTAATGTTTTTATCTAATAGCACTTGAATTTGTTTCTATTACATACCGTAATAATGTTCCTTAATACAGGCAGTTGTATGCATGCTGTGCCCCTCTGAATAACCCAGTTTAAATTTCTAGGAAGAGGCATAATATATCCCATCTCTTTCCCCACAGAATTATTTCTTTGTCCATAATATGCTTTCTAGCAGTTTTTATTTGGAAATAAAAATGCTTGCGAGGCATCATCTCATTTAATTAGGCCCTGAGAAAGGCAGATACGGCTCGAGCACTGGCAGATAGTCATCTGTCTTCCAAATAAAAACTGCTTGCAGATATAGGAAAGCAGTTTAAGTGGCTTTGGCAAGAAACAGGAGGTAATGTTTACACTTCTTTGTACACAGATTTGTCCTTAGATGTATTTAGGATTTTTTTCAAGTCTAGGAGTTCTGCTATTGATTTGGATACTCAAAGGGACCCTCTGCTATGAGTAGGTTTAAAAAACACCACGCTGAAGGTTGTGCCATGGGTTACCAGTGTCCAGATACCACTGTCAGCACCTGCAATCATTTATTGGGTGCTCCATTTTGAGGTGGAGAAAGAAAGAGGTCCTTGCAGAGCACCCATCTGCGAAGAGTGACATGGAGGCCCTTCTTGGCTTAAACCAACACCAAGAATTGAAAGATATCACACATCAACTCATTCTGCACACAAGAAGAAAATGCTGAGGAACTGGCAATTTCCTATTGTCCTATGTTGCTGGTCTAATCTGACAATAGGAGGTGCTTTCAAGCTTCCAGCTAGCAGCTATTCTCATTTCTGAAACCATATAGTTCTACAATGGATTATCACAGCCACGATTTTCCGAAAAAGAAACAAATCAGAAAATATAAAAAGACACAAAGGTCAATAAAACCTCTTTTAGAGTATCCATCAAGTGTTGTTTACTGTCATCAAAAGGTTATATTTCTCTAAGAGCATTACAAACTGAAACAGTTTGTGCTGTGATGCATGGGAAGCAACAGGGATGCTGCAAACAATCTGGAGAACAGCACTCCACCTTGGGCCATCCAGGGTAGGAGGACAATAAATCCTCCTTCAATCCCATTCACAAGTCTTTGCACATCAGACTAAATCTAACCGATGAGATTGCCAGGAGCACTGTCTTATAAACCTCATCTGCTGTCCAGCTTTTTAACACCCTCAGCAGGAGACTCTGCACGTCCACCTGGGCATCAGCCAGTGACTCTCATTGTCCTAAATGATCCTTTAAATTTTGGTAGCTGAACCACAGGACAGGAAAAAGGATTAACCTCATGAATCAAATGGTGTAACTCTGAATAGTCGCAGCTCTTCTAAAACATAAGTAGCAAAATCAAAACACAGGACCTCAAGACATCATTTGGTCTATGCCACCCCCACAAGCAGCAAAAACCTACTCTTTTTACTTAAAAATCCAAATGGAAGTAGCTCTCATTTTAGAATGGAGTTGTCAAAAATTAGCAAACCCTTCCTTGCCTTATTCTTGCCTAGAAGAAAAAAATTCCCTCAATTCACAGAGAAAAGTTACATCAAGATCACATGCATCTGGAAATGCCAAAGTCAACATTTAAGTACCACATTCTATCGGGTCAAAAAATGAGAAACAACTGTGCAAAACCATGAAAACTATATATATGAAGATTGTATGAAATAGGTTTGTTGCAACTGTTGACAGACAGAAGCAGTTTTCAGTGATGTGTATAACTGTCCTGTCCCAAACATGCCTTGGTACTGACTCTTGACTTCCACAAGATTGTATCTGGGTTTGGCTTATTCTGCTCAGGGAAACCATCATTTCTATTTAAACTGCAGAAATGGAATTTTAAGGAAAAAATAAGGTGGCACTTAGGCTCCTAATCCTCACCAACATTCATGGGTCCTTTGTATTGAGCCGAGTGCCCTTATTTCCCTTGATTTCAGTGCTGATTGCAGGCATTCAGCATATCACCAGAGATGCTTTTTATTGTGCATTACTATTACCTTGAATCCATAACTCTTCAAAAGCCCAGTGCAAAACAAGAAGGTTTGTCCTAAATGACATTACAAAGAGATACAAGATGACTATAACTTGGCCCAAATAAAATTCCACACAACCCACATCTGGTTGTGTATCCATAGCCACCTCCCCTGTAGCAGCAGAAAGGGGAGCAGGCAGCAGAGAAGCGGGACAGAATAATGAATACCTGACTGCATCCCTTGAAAGAAGGGAGGATGAGTCATATGGGCATATGCAACTCCTGGATTGGTGCAGCTACAGTCTAACCACAATAAACACAGTCTAACCATAATAAACACAATTTCCAGGTTCTCTGACAACTGAGCCCAAGGCAGAGGAGCAAAATCCTTGCGTCCTTGCATTTAAATTAGGCATGAAAATGCAAAAGTACAAATCTATTCTGCCATAATTCATGGGAGCATAATACAACTGGATACCCAAGCATCAATTAAAAACCAGACACTTCTAAGCGTATCAGCCAGGTAGAAAATATGCCTGGATTGTCTGTGTTCCTTCGAAAAGAACGCCCTGTCCACCCTTAGTAAGGCTCATTTATTCATGTAAAAAAATATAATCTTTAAATACTTGCTCTAGCCTTTGATCCCCAGTCATTGGTACAAAAGGCATTTGGAATACTGCTCAGACTTAATTAGCTTGCTCCTTTTTTATACATGACCTCAGTCACACTCTAATTAATCCATTTATAGTTTAAAATCTATCAGTCAAATCCCATACTTCATTCCTAAAACAACTTCAGAAACGGATCCACTCCTCCTCCTAATTTATCGCACTACCAGCAACATCCACCCCTCCTTTGGACAGTCTCCCTTTCCCACCCAAGAAAAAACCCCAAAAACATACACCTCTAAGGAGTAACTGAACTTAGATCACCCAGAAATGGGGCTCCTTAATACACAGAATAAAAAGGAAATATTAGCATTATCTTGTGAAAAAGGAGAACTATGAAAAGCTGAACCCCACCTCCTGTATTGCACTGAGCCATTGCTGCACAAAATGTGGAGAGCTGTCAAGAGATTTAATTAGGATACAGAATCCAGCGATTTAAGAATTCTCTCTCCTTAGAACATTCTTAGGGATTTGCTCAGAATTAGAGGATGGTTTAAACATTAAAGGGTTTTTCCCCCCTTTAATGGGATCAGCTGCATAGTGGAAAATGAGACTTTATTTATCTAAATATCACATGAAAAACTGAATGATTTAATAAACTCTCTCAACTAAATCCAACCCAATACATTTACATGCCTGTTTTTCTTTTGCATATAAAATACTTATTCTGTATTTGACATCCGATGTATAAACAATTCTTAGCTTTACAAACCTTAAAGACAAATAATTAGAATTCTATATTAAAAATCAACTGGTTTTTTTGCTAGCAATAAAAAGTCTTTCAGTTTATACTTAAATTCAACTCTTAAACCATACAATGATTATTGAGTTAGGCTACCTCTCTTAGTGAATATTTCTGGACATAATAAAAATTTCACCTCATTTAAAAGTATTAAGTACCATTTCAAAATCAATCCTTGTCCATTTTAGATCAAAAATAGCACTGGGAATCAATAACAAATAACACCCAATTGATCATTAGGGACCTAGGAGCGACTGCGTTATGCATTCAGTTAAATACAGTTTTACAGAAAACTTTAACATTTCAAGGTTTGGAAAATAATCATCAAGTACTGCAAATGTTAAAATCTAATACATCTGTTTCCTTTTGATACTGCTTTATTTATCACTAGGGCCAGATTCTGCTACTCTTGCAAACATTTACCGTCTCAATGGAATGATCCACTTAGTTTAGGTTAATTTAGTTCAGTAAAGTCCGTGTAAGCAGTTCACCCAGGATTTAGAAAAGGACTGACTATTGGAAGAAAAAAAAAAATCAGGAATTTTTTTTTCTCCTTCTGATACATGAAAAAGAAATGGGTGGGGAAAACTAAGATCTAATCATTCAGAAGGACAGGCTGACCAAAAACAATTAGTCTAGTTTGTTACCAAGAAATAATATTTTAAACATTTTAAAATACAACTATACTTGGATTAGCAAAAGAAAAATAATAAATCTCTCGCATCCAGCACAAGTAGCTTTACTTAACTAATACTAAACCAGTTTTACAGTGCAGGCTTTCTGCAAGATTATGGAGCAGATCCTCCTGGAATCTCTGCTAAGGCACATGGAAAATAAGGAGGTGACTGGAGACAGCCAACATGGCTTCACCAAGGGCAAATCGTGCCTGACAAATTTGGTGGCCTTTTATGATACTGCCACACACTTGGTGGACAAGGGCAGAGCAACAGATGTCATCTACCTGGACTCGTGCAAAGTGTTTGCCACTGTCCCACACGACATCCTGGTCTCAAAATTGGAAACTAATGGATTTGATGGATGGACCATTTGGTGGATAAGGAGCTGGCTGGCTGGCCGCACTCAGAGGGTTGCGGTCAAAGGCTCAACGTCCAATTGGTGGCCAGGGACAAGTGGTGTTCCTCAGGGGTCTGTACTCAGACCAGTGCTGTCCAACATCTTTATTGGAGACATGGACAGTGGGGTAGAGTGCACCCTCAGCAAGTGTGCCGATGACACCAAACTCGGTGGTGCAGTTGACATGCTGGAGGGAAGGGATGCCATCCAGAGGGACCCGGACAGGCTTGAGAGGTGGGCTCATGCAAATCACATGAAGTTTAACCAAGCCAAGTGCAGGGTCCTGCACCTGGGACGTGGCAATCCGAGGCACAAATACAAGTTGGATGGAAAATGGCTAGAAAGCAGCCCTGAGGAGAAGGACTTGGGGGTGTTGGTGGATGAGAAGCTTAACATGAGCCGGCAACGTGCACTGGTAGCCCAGATAGCCAACTGCATCCTGGGCTGCATCAAGAGAAGCGTGGCCAGCAGGTCTCGGGAGGTGATTCTGCCCCTCTACTCTGCGCTCATGAGACCCTAGAGTACTGTGTCCAACCTTGGAGTCCTCAACACAGGAAGGACATGGACCTGTTGGAACGGGTCCAGCGGCCACTGGAAGATGATCAGAGGGATGGAGCACCTCCCCTATGAGGACAGGCTGAGAGAGCTGGGGTTGTTCAGCCTGGAGAAGAGAAGGCTCCGGGGAGACCTTATAGCGGCCTCTCAATTTCTGAAGGGAGCCTACAGGAGAGCCCAAGAGGGACTCTTTGTCAGGAACTGTAGTCACAGGACAAGGGGTAACAGTTTTAAATTGGAAGAGAAGAGATTTAGATTAGATATTAGAAAGAAATTCTTTCCTGTGAGGGTGGTGAGGCACTGGAACAGGTTGGCCAGGGAAGTCGTGGATGCCCCATCCCTGGAGGTGTTCAAGGCCAGGCTGGATGGGGCTTTGAGCAACCTGCTCTAGTGGGAGGTGTCCCTGCTCATGGCAGGGGGTTGGAACTAGATGATATTTAAGGTCCCTTCCAACCCAAAGCATTCTATGATTCTGTGATTTTACTGAAATCCAATTTGCATCTTTTGCAAGTTTGTTATGAATCATGAATGAAAAGTAAGTTGATAAGTAAAGCTGTTCACTATTTTCTAAGTGATTAAAGCCTAAAAGTTGAAAATATGAAAAAGAAACCTGAAACTGTATAATTACCTACATTTGTGTGTAATGTATTCTCTTGCTGGCAAAACCTGCCAGATTTGGTGTAAATTATTGGCAGTCATCAGTAAATTTGGCAAATCATCATGTCCTAAAGTTTACTAAATAATATCAAACCAATTCCCACTCATAAAAAGATCAAAAAGTAAAAATGAAAACTAAAGACACTTCTCATGTTAATTACAGAGACCGGATGGACTCCTCGGTGTGAAGACGTTCAGGGTGCATCTGCCCACCTTAGTGCATCTCCTTTCCCTGTGTAATTCTGTGGCCACACACAAGCTCAGCAAATGGAAAAGCTTAATTTGTGCACAGCTGCCAGCATGCACTCTGCTCACCAGTCACTCTTTCTTAGCAGGAAAGCACACGTTTATATTAATATTTATTAAGGCCCTATAATGGTGCTGGCCTATTTGTGTGCTTCCATTTCAATCCACGGTTGCCTCACAAGAGCATGGTATGAAATAAATCAGTTCCCCATTTCCAATATCTACTTCCCTGACTGTAATATATGGCTGCATGTGGTGGTAAAATGCAAGCTAGGAGGTTTCCACCTCAAGTAGCTTTTCCCTTTCAGCTGCAAATAGCATGTAGAATGGAAGAGTGCAGATCGCTGTGGTCTCTCACTGCTTCCTTCCAAGTCAAAGATGCTCCTTGATCAAGTAAATCAGGAGGAAAGTGAGGGAAACAGAGCAGGTTGCAAAGATGCACTGCACAGAAAGTAGTAAAGCCCAATGGCACCGTGCAGGCTTGGGAATACATTCAGCTGTGGGTTTTGATCACTGCTTTTTCAGTTAAGAACTCTTTGGGATGTTCCTAACTCCTGGGTTCCTGCTGAGCCTTCACTCTGCATAGGGCCGGGGGAGGGTGCAAGCTCTCCCTTCACAGCAGGATGCTGGAAGACAACTGGAAAGGCCAACATTGAGTAGTTTTCTTCCACCGGCTGCGAATGGCTTACAACAGAATCAAAGGAGAAAACAGAGAAATGGGGTGATATAGGGGGCAATTCATCTTACTTGAAGGAGATGTCTAAAAAAAATCAGATGCATCGCTCTCTGAGTGTCTATATCTCGTAATTAACAACAAAGAAATTCCTGATGAGCCCAGATGCAGGTGTAAATGCTGTAAACTTCTGAAGTAGGATCCATCAATCTCACCCACAGCACCTTCAGAGAACTGATCTGCTTGGGTGCCTTTGAGTTTCCTCCACCCAGAGTTTTGCCATTAGTAGCAAACCAACATGTTTACGCCCAGTAGCACAGCACACACTGAATTAGAGGGGGAACACTTTGGAAAACAGCACAGGTTTTTAACTATGGCATGAAGGAAGATTTCCAACAGTTAAGGTAAAAGCTGATGGTGTAACGACCATCCGTATATTTCAAACCTCTCTGCTGGCTAACCTAAGCCACCAAACTTTGGCATCTACCAAACACATGGTAGACACCCAAGCACACCGTGCATTGCCTGATCAGAAGTCTCATTTCTATAGGTTTCTCTGCAGGTGAGCAAAGTCAGGCTGCACTTAGGATGAGGGTCTGGGCCCCTCCATTGGCAACCTCTGCTTGCATTAGCTGGAACCTGAGAATTCAACACTTCCCATGACGACAATACACACAGAGTAGGAGAAGGGAACGATCAGGATCCTTTTTATGCCATGAGCAAACTGCAGTATCAGAGAGATGAAAAGCTGGGAATGAAACCATCTCAAGCATAGTCAAGTGTTAAGTTAAGGACTGTCCTTCCTTTCAAAAAGGGGAAAAAAAGGAAAATTCTAATAAATGTTTTCTTTAAAAAGAAAGTTCTTGTATGTAAGAGTACAAGTAGCGAGAACACAGCATCAGTTCTGGTATACAGATCTTTAAAATATTGATGTTCTCAGAATACAAGTAAGGAGTTGACACTTTTCAAGCACTAGCACAGCACAGTCTCAGGATGAACTGAAAATGAGACCATGTTATCAGTAGTTCACTACTGATGCCAGGTTCTCGTAGTCTGCTTTTCATTTTCATCAAGCCTACTTCATTACCACGGCCTTGATGCAAATTAAAATAAAGTCATCAGTCTCTAGACAGATACACAATTTTTGTTAGAAAGGCGATGAACCCAGTTCCTGCTCCTGCAAACAATTATGCAGTAAGCAGTCTAATTTTCTACAGATGGCTTAATGAGGTTGCATACGCATAAAAAGTTACCCATAGGCATATTTGCTGTAGAAAGGCCATGGTTATCTCTTAGCTGCAGGGTCTTCCAGAGACCCAAGCGATTACCATTGTTGAGAACAACAAAAGCAATGCTATGAATTCATCATTAGAATGAATATTTCATAATTGTGCTTTAATAGTTACACCTGGTGCTAATATTCTTAATGACGGAGCATCATTCAGGGGGAAAACTTCCTGCACTGTGTGGTGGCAGGTACACCAGCACGGACACAGCCAACCCATGCCTCTATGGTGGCTACAAAGTTCAGAGAGAGCTCAGATGCCAGGATGCCCTCAGTGGCTGAGCTGCAGAGCTGCAACCACACAGCAGTAGCCAGAGCACTTTAAATCCTCTCTGTGGAACTGAGAGAAGGATGGAGGGAATTAGGTGGGACCGTGGAGGCCAACATTCACAGCCAAGGACTCCATCACCTGCCCACATAATGCCACCCCCTTCATGGAGAGACCAAGTTGCAGGCTGCCCCTTCTCAGCTTCAAACACAACTCAAGGCTCTTGGCTGTATAAAGATTTGGCACTGAGCCGGTAGGGAGGTTTGGCCACCTCTGTGGGAACAATCACCCCACAATGGTGGGCTGTGTCCAGGCAAGGACAGTGCCAATGCAGTGGGGACACCAGACGTGTCTCTGCCACAGGAGTGCGCTCACAGGGGAAGCTCCAGCATACCAGTAATGACCCCAAATGCAGGGCATGCCCAGAAATGTGCCAGGGGCCAGCCAGGACATTATCCTGACAACCATTTACAGTCTTCCCATGGCTGCAATGGGATGTTTCCAGGAGCAAGTCCAGCATTACCATTCCTACATTTCCTCAATGGCTGCTCTTAGCAGGTGTCTTCAGACTTTTTGAAGGCTGAGCACATTTTATCTGTTGTAGCCCTTCATTCTTGAGGACAGGCCAGCTGTGATAATTTCCACCTCTCCTATATATTTTTTTTCCAAATTCTGACTGCAAATTGCATAGGAATGCATCATTAATAAATTTTTTGCCTTGCTGCTCTTTAACACGGTGCCACATCTCACAGGGCACAAGAAACAGGAAATTTTATCGATGTCAGTCACATATATCTTACTTGCTTCCACCACGGTGGGACCAGGATGACTGAGTTGTCACAAGTTGGAGACAAGACAGCCCCAGGTACCCCTGGGTGAGGCTGAGATGCTGGAAACTGTTCCTTGCAGTCTGCATGGAGCATGGACCCTGCAGCTACCCAGGAGCTGAGTAATGAGTATGTGGCGCAGGGACCTTCAAAGAGATTTTGAAAGGAAACAGCTGGTGTTTCAAACTCCCCTGCGTGTTTCTGAAAAGCTGCATGAAGCATGTAAAAGGAAAGGAAATATTTGTCTTTGAAAAGAAAACAAGAAGTCGTTAAAATCTTGGAAGATGTGACACCATACAGGAAAGTAGATAGAAGTAGTTCTTAGAAAATATATAACTTAATATTTGTCCCATTTAGGAGCCTCCTATTCCTATGCTTCCACATTAGACCAGGAGCCAGGGAGACTCCCTGCTTTGCTCAGACACAGACCAAAGACCCCATGAGGGCGAAGGGGATGAAGTGGTGACTGTGAGCTGGAACACACATGTAGGAAGGGATAACAAAACCCACTCAAAATCTTGGGGAACCCCACACAGAAGACAGTAGAGGTATAAGAAAGGCTGCCATATTTGTACCTGCAATACAGTTGTACTGCAAATACCTATAGGAATTGGAACGGGAAGAGACTGATTGGATAACTCCAGTGTTAACAAAAATAGCAATGTAAAACACATACATAAAATGGAAAGTTGTTCTGTTATGTAGAACAGACAGATCTCCTGGCTCTGGACCCAGCACTGTTGTCAAAATAATTATCAGTGAGCAGGGCAAAATCTATGGTCCGTTACAGAGACGAGAAGAGACCTCTCCGGGACCATTACCAGCCCAGGGCTAGACCTCGTTAACCCTAGTTAAGCCAAGGGGGATTATATGCTGCAAACCAGATCTGAATTTGGCTTTAGATTTACCACTTGTTTACACAAGCGGATCAAACAGCCCATTTCTGCTTCCAGACCCCCTCACTATCCACTCCATGCTTCCCTGGGAAAATTCTAATAAAATAGCCGCACTATTCTGCATTGGCGCAGCACTTTTGGATCCCGGTCAGACTGGTAAAAGCCCAGGTCCCATGCTTCTCTTCAGACAGCTCCGATCTCCTTGCCCACTTTGCAGGACATGCCATGGAGTTTGGCTTCTTGGACGCTGCAAGAGCTGGGGAGCAGCCAGTTCCTCTCACCTCCTCCAGAAGCTGGAGTAGATGGTTTGCCCATGATGCGGCCATTTGTTTGAACTCAGACTACACAGATTGCATTTGATGAGTAAACTAAATGCAGGTTTAAGTCAATGCTCTCTGCCTGGCAGGATTTTGGCTTGGGCTGAGTAGCACTTTCCTAAACAATTTCCAAGCAGGGCAGCACAGGCCATGGACCATTCCCCACGAGCAATTTGCATGTAGCCACTCTGCTTTGGAGACTAAACCATGGCATCAGCACAGACCTGGACTTCCAGACTCCCTCACAGTCTCAACCACATTCAACTTGTTGGTCCAGATGTACTCCCAAGCCTAAGTTCAGTGGCTTTCTTAATAATATGATGATTAATAAGCCTTATGTTGTGGTATGGGAACTACTTTGCCTTGTCACACCACGTGAGCACACACCGAGCAATGCTGGCTTCTGGTGGTGGCTCTCCTTCCCCATTAAGAGATCACACACACAAACCTGTACATGTCAGGATGGAGAGGGCAGCCTTGCATACACTGCGTGTCCTGGTGAGTAAGCCAAAGTCCTGCTCCCACCACTTCACAAACACAAACCCTGTAGCCCTCTGGAGCAGCTGAGACAAGATGAAGGCACAGAGGGGACAGGTAGGATGATGAGAAGAGGAAAAGTTCAGGTAAAACCCAGATCTGCACTTAAGCATCCTCCAGTCTCTATTCCTCGCCACATTTCTGAGGGATAAAGTGCCATATACCCCCCCCTAGGTGCTAAGCAAACAGGCAGTGACTCAGAGGGCAGTGCATGGGCCAGCCGAGATGATCAATCTGCCACAGCCGAGCAGCACGTCCAAGCCCGCTGTTGTCACTGGGGGATTTGGAGTCGTGCTTTGGGAAGCAAAACAAAGAGCAGCGTGCTTCTGTACGCACCAGCTCAGGCACCTCACCAAAATCCAACCAGACAAGTGAGGACTGCTCGACCCGGAGGATTTAATTACCTGCCCCCACTCCCCCAACCCATCTGAAGGGTTTAGAGTTTTATTCTTACTAACTTGCAAATTTATTGCTCTTATTCGAAAGGAAAATTCACGATCTCAAATGTCAAGAAGTTATGTTCAATTTCCTCGTGGCATTTTGACCTTCACAACACAAGGGAAGTAACCCTTAAAGAGCCAGTGAAGAAGGGCTGCAAAATATATTTACGCTGCAGGGCTCCTGTACGCCTGGCAGGACAAGGGTCCATGCTGGGGACCTCTCACCCATCTCAGACCCAGAAGATACCTCCTCATTTCAATAGACAAATATAGAACAAATATCAACATTTTTCATAGCATCCAGAAAAACAGTGAATAATCTAACCAAGTCCATCTTAGATTCCAATATGGAAACTCAAAAACATTTCTAATTTAAATTATCTTTTAAATTCACTGTATAGAATCAGGAATTGGGTCCTCAGTTTTTCTATTTTCAGTGAATCAGCATCTCATGCTGAGCAGGGTCATAACACAATTCGGTGAGAAGCATTCTGATGTTCCAGGGTGAATTTTGGCTGGTTAGCCATTTCCAGCTGAAATTTCCAGAATCAAATCAATCACTGAGTTTCATTTTGGGCACTGCTGAAAATGTCACCCAAGCTGAAAGGGAGTTCATATTCATTAAATATTACCTCGATTTCTGGAAAGAAAGGAAAAGGGGGGCATTTCACCATGTTATTCATAGAGAGTTAGCAACAAAAATACAGAAAATGTGAAAATCTCATCTGTCACGTCAATTATGAATACGCCCTAAAACGATGAGGACAATTCAGTGCAATTTCATCTGAAAGTGCATTTGTTTGGCTGGTGGAAGGTAGGAACCAACCAGTACAGCACTCCCTCCATAGTGGTCTGGTTCCAATCCAGCCTTTGAAAGTTATTCTCCACATGCAATATGTGGCTTCCATGAAATTATTTCCATTCATCCACAGGCTTTGGAAGGGACAGGTGCCCATGCACTAAAAGCCACTATCACACCCTGCATCTTTGCTGGCAGTCTCAGCTACAAGGCTGAGGATGCAATGTGCAGGAAGACGAGCATGTCTCCCTCTCCATTTGCTCCCAAGAGGCTCAGTCAGGGCCACTTCTGTGCTTTGAAAGAGGGATAACACTGGAAAATACATCCATACATCTTGAGGAAGAATGTGAAACTGCAGACGTTGCACGCTGACAACTTTCAGCAAGTCAATTCCAAACCATTTGGGGATTTCCACACAGACAGCATGAGCTTCTCCACTCAGTGCTGTGCAAAGTTATTCTAATAACTGTCACCACCTTTGCACGCTCGGCCACACCAACTATTGACCCTTCCTTGCTGGTACAGACACATAGGACATGCTACATGGACACAGAACCTTAATGCCAAGGAAAACCCCTCCTTCCTCTTACAGCAGCATTGCTGCTCTTGTAGTATAAAGAAAGGGAGGTGAAACGCAACTCCTACAATCTGTGGCATCGATTTCTGTTGGTTTTCACCCATTGCAAGAGATCAATGAGGTGTAAGAGCAGAAGAAAGATGGCCCTCACTGGCATCAAGTTTTACAAGCATCCTCCCACCGCTTCAGCCAGCTTGCACATTTCGTAGCATTATGATGTTTAAATGCCATGGGATAGATCTGTCTGGCAATAAATTCAGCCAAAGGCAATCTCTTAAAAAGCCATCATTATGTAAGGGTGTGCTTGCTCATTATAATGAAGGATGGAAAATACAGCATGCGTCACATAGTGTAATTCAAAATTGATTTCCTATCATGACACATTTTACAGAGGCTATTCTGCACGGGGCCTTTGCCATGCTCTAAACTGGGACTGTTTTCCACTTCCCTTTCATCGTGTCCTGTCTGCCCAGTGCAGGAGACTCTTTCAAGGCAATGCCTTCATCTTTGCTGCACATCAAAAGCAAAGCAAGGGAGGAGTGCTGCTCCTATCCTGGCAGCTCTCCATCACATTTTAAAACTCTTTCCTTGAACCAGAAAAGCACATCACTCATTTTATTTTCCTACTCGTCAAAGACGAGCTGGTTGCTAACAGCAAAAAGAGCCACTTGTGAAACATGCCAGCTCCCGGTCTCATCCTGCCAGGAGCTCCGTCATCTCAGTTCCCACTGAAGCTCTGCTTCCTACAAGGATCTGGACCATTCAGGATTGGCCTCTCCTAGAGACTCTGATGGTGCTAGAATTATGTTTCTACTTTGAAGACTGTATAGAAACCCTGTCACAACACCCTCAATTTTTCAGCTGAGCTTTGCTTTCTGTTTATTTAGATTTTACCTCTTTAGCCACTTCAAATTTGTAATCTTTTTTGTGGTGATGCTTCTAAATAGCTCTTATATCCCAAAAATCGCTTTACCACTAGCACTGCCTGACAAACTTGTCTGCAAACTCGACAGAGATGTCAAAGGCTATAGTGTAAACTACACTTCCCACCTTTGATCTTCTGTTGGGTGCTGCCCTTGACACGACTGGTACCGTACCTGTACCCCTTCACAGGCTTGTCACAGGCACACAGCCAGGTTCACACCTACATGAAAAGCTAGCTTCAGCCAGGGTCAGAAAGGAAAACGCCCAAAAGACTGCAGTCCTTATGGAAATAAAATGCAATGAGCTCCACGTGAAAAGCCACTTCAATAGGGTGACCTGCCATAGCACCGTGCTAGGACCCGCAGCATAGAGCAACCAGACGATGGGGGACAGGAGCCTTGGGTGGCTCAAAGCCCTCTTTTCTTACCCCAGATCCCACCACCTTGGGGCTGGAAAGGCCATGAACATAATTCAATGACAATTCTTCAATGTTATAGCCTTTTCTCTAACCTTACCAGAGAGAATAACTCTTCTCCATAACTCTCCTTACTAAATCCATGTCCCTTACATCCCCTTTCCTCCTCTCCAACACACTTCACACCCTTCCCACAGGACCCTGGGGAGGCAGCTGGGTTCCCAGGTAGGGAAGAGCTGCCCCAGTGGGGCTCAGGCTCTCTTTGCTCAGGGCCCCACTCCTTGCACTGGCAACAGGGCTGCCAGGGCAGGAGTAAGAACCTCATACAGACACTTATTTGTGCTTCACATGGTATAAAGAAGCTGCAATTCCCCATCTTCAAAACTTGCAGAAATCATTAAAAGATTATTAAATGCCTGGGGTCCAATGAAAATTGGACTTTCTATTATTTCTATTTTTAGAAATAATAATTGAACTATTATTATTTCTATTCTCTAAGACAGAAAGCTCACAAACTCAGCATTCGGACCGGAGCAGCTCAGGAAAACAAAGCAGCCTGAGAGCCGTACAAAGCCCGTCGGGGTTCAGCTCTTAAAATCCTTCCCTATGCTCGAGCTACAGCACCATACTTGGTCCCTTTTGTCTTCCCAAAATAGCAGCTAGCAGGGCTGGAGAAGAATCAATTCCCAAGTAAATCTCATGCAAATTGGAACCACACAAAAGAGGCTATTAAACTGCAATGGACATCACCAGCACCACTCTCAGACCTGCACGATATGTTTCAAAAGAGACTGATATTAATTAAAAATGGGTCTCGGTTTATTTATGCTTGTTTCCACTGTGCTTTGTCATTTTAATCACTGAAATACTGGACACTTGTGACCCCTTCCATTGTACAGTTTTGTTCATAATTAATACATGCACATAATCTTTATTAAGTTACATAAAAAATAATTACCAAGTTTTACCATCAATATAAAACAACAAATTAGGCTTTGTCTGTAGTTTCAATTTGTCCAATAATGATATTGAAAAATATTTGAAATTAAACAGCATAGATGTTAATCAGATAGAAGTAGGTCTGCAGTACCTTTGCATGAAATAATTAAAAATTCACATTTATATAACACTTTCCATCTCCAAGGGATCCCAGAACCTATTAACAAGTACAGCAGAACAGACATATTTTGTAATATCTTGCCTTCCTGTGACAACTTCCTTCCATGGATTTCAAATCATTTCACAAACACTAATCAAGCCTCCAACACCCTGTGAAGCTGCTGCACAGCAAAGGGGATCAGCCCCGCAGAGGACACGCAGCCCTGAAGGTGGGGTGGATCCAGCACATCAGAGTAAAGGCTGCCTTGGTACTGACCACCTCAATTCAGCCAAGGTTTCTATTTAATAAAATACTTAATCATATGTTTAAGTGCACTTCAATGGATGTAAGCGTGGCCTCAAACATCTTGCTGAATGTGAGTGTGTGGTGAGTAAGGACCTGGGAAAAGTGTGGTGCCGAGGAGACTGTGATCACTACTGGCCCAAAAAGGTGGCTCCTCCCTGCCATCTATTTGTCATAATTACCTCAGGTTAGACATGAAAGAACCTAGTAAGTTATTTTACTTGCATTTTAAGTATGATGAAAATAACTAAATACCCTCAGAAACATCACTATTTTGTCTTTAACAGGTCTCGTCTCACAACTCAGCTTTCTTTCCCTGTATGCTTTCCAGTTTTCCAACTGACAAATTTTCCAGCTGACATTTTCTAGAAGAGACTACATTTTAAACCAAGGATAGTTCTCCAAAATTTTCTGTGCCGAATCTTCTTGCTTGAGCAGCACCCCATGTGATGGAGAGTTACCCTGGGTGAAGCAAGAGGAGAACCTCACACCCAAGTGGTCTTTAAGGGAAGCAACAGGTTGTTTCCAACCTCAACATTTGCTGCGTTGGGCTACTGAGCACAGCAACCTCTGTGCACAGCTGTGGCAGCTTGCCGTGGCAACCTCTCTTTTAGGCATCAGGAAGAACTGACTAAATGCACTTTGCCTGAACGTCTTAAAACTTCCTGTATCTGTAATAACGATTTTGTTCTAAAGACTGTGATTTGGGAATCATGGAAAAAACACGGATATACAGAAAAATACTGTCACATAAACTGTTCATTACAACACCCAAACACTTCCAAGCTCTGTTCACAAGCCTGAAAATCATATTGATTTGTGGACAACACAGATGCCATTGAATTTCTCTTTCTGAGGCATTAACGTAACATTGGACTTTTTCAGCGTCACGTTGCAGAGGACACAGAGGATTCTGCCTAAGGCTCCAGCTGGAACACACTTTTTTCCCCCTCTGTATTAGCACTAAAGGATCATATTAAGAGGTCTAGGAGACTGCAGCAGACTGAAAAAATGATCATCCTTGTCTTTTAAGAAAATGAGAGCAGGGCCTGGGAAGAAATACCCGATAAAAGTCCATAAATGTCCATCAAGTGCTAAGCCAAGGACCATAAAACCTTCCTCCTTCCTTCTAAGCTTTGTACTGACAGCAAACCATATTATGAAGTATAATGATTATTTCAGTCTAAGGTTTTCTTTGTTTTTCACTTTTTCTTAACAAAAGATGGAAGTCTGTGGTTAATTCTTCACCCACAACCAGACTTAAGTGGATTCAGAAGAGGAACAATGATATTCTGTATTTTTACCGCCTATTATTAACTGCTGGTTTCCAGTTTTGTTTAAATGCCAGTTATCAGGATTCAATTTACCCCCTCCGAGGGGGATGTCTGGTATCATTCTGAGAATAATAACTGCAATATATTATGTTAATTGAGCACTAATAAGCTTCACTAATAAGCTTGGTGCTTTTGCTTCCAAACAGGAATGGAAATGTCATTTTTTAAAATGAGTGCATTAAGCACCTGTCTCTACCTGCATCACCTCATTTTTGAATCCAAGAATGTGAGGCAGCAGCACAGGTTTCCTGGGGATTACAGAGACCATAAGGAAAACCCAAAAGATCTAACTTCTATTAACACGCTCTTCTTTAAAACCCACGCCCTGTTTGGGAAACCAGGAAATCCCACATGAAGAGCACATTTCATCGAGATGGCCTCCCTTGTCAGCAGCCTCCAATGAACTTTAAGTAATGAACTTTAAGGCTGTTGTCCCACATATCATCAATCTTGAAGATGAGGAGTCTCCAGCAGTGAATTTCTCTTCTGTTTAACTCTCAATAGAACCGTATTTCATGCAATTAATGTCAGACGCTCCTTGTGCATTTTGATCATTTCATTTACTTACATCGTAAGAAATGATCACGGCCACAAATCTAAGGCTTCTTTTGCACTCACTAAAAATTTGGCAGTAAGCTTGCAAGATTATGCAGGCTTGAGAAGACTCTCTCAGGGACAAAAGAGGATTATACTAGTTATACTAATTAATATTTTGTTATTAGGCAGACTAGGGACAATGACCTTTAAAGATGAGCAAGAAGAATTCCCTCATGTGTCCAAAAGAAATTAGTATATGCTATTACATGCATTTCTATCAGTATAGGTTTTGAATGTAAGACGTCATGGCCATCTTGTATTTCTCATTTTTGCAAGATAAAAATAAATAGGAAAGTTTTAATACTTCAGTTTGAAACTTTGCAACAGAACCGAAAAAAAAATAAAACCAAAACCCCACAATCTTGATTATTTGCACTGTTTTAATAAAGACAATGATACCTGAAGGGGCTGCCTTACTCCTACTGTTGACTGCACTTCTCAGTACCAAGCAGAAGACCCAGGGAAGGCACAGTCCCATGTGGACACTAGAATCCCAGCTGCAGGGCCATCTGGGGGACAGCTGCTGGAGGTCTGGAGGGCTGACAGACTCAAGCCTCCCACCACATCCCCCTGGGTACCCATCCTGCTGCCTGACCAGCTGGTGAGGATGAGCAGAGCCATGCCACACCCCCAAGCTCTTTCATTTTGAATTTTCCATCTACAGAGATCTTTTATTGGTGTAAGGCCAGCTTCCAGAGGCACACAGACACTCCTCTGCTACTGCTCATCCATGCAGACCTGTTGCCAAAACCTGTCTTCTTCCTTCCTCTACCACCATTAGGCCTACATGCAGCTCTTCTACAAAATCCTCTTCCTCTGTCATGGCACTAAGATCTTAAACTGTCACCAGAAAACTGGCTGAGAATGACCTCCCCATGCTGCTTGTCCACAGCGAAAATACACTTTTCCTGGCATTTTCTTACCACATCACTTGAGACAGTTTCCTGTTCTAACAGCAGATACTAAGTAAACTAGCCTACAGTTTTCTGGTTCACCTCTTGAACCATTTAAAAATAATAAAAAAATAGCTTGTCTGGTACTTCACAGTCCTCAGAAACCTTCCTGGGGAAAGAGCTCTTTCAAACAGGTCCTTTCATGGTTCATCAACGCCCTTGCATATTCATGCCAAACAGTGAAAGGAGGTTTCCTGTCCAGAACTGGTGGACATTATTTAAAAAGACAAAAGCAAAAATCTTGCTATGCCAGTAATACAACTTTTAGAAAAGTGGAAACATTACATCTTTCCCCACGGAGACCCTAGGCCAAAACTTCTGCTGGCATAAACTGGACCACTTCTATTAATTTAGGAGTTCTTATCATAGTGTTACTATCAAAAAAAGTCTCAATTTTTTCCTTTGTTGTTCTTCCTCTTATATTTTAGATATCAGTATATTATTTTAAAGAAAATATTTTATGTTAGATTAACACCAAGGCTCTGGCAGAGGCTGTAAACCCGGAGGTTTCAAATACATGATAAATCCAAGTGTCTCCCCAAGTGTCCCAGACTAATGGGCACCATCCCACATGAGCTTACATATTGAAGCACCACAGGTCCCAAATCACACATACTCAAGCCCTCACAGGTTACTCTGGATCCTTTCCAGGATCCCTAATCTTTCCCTTACACAAGTTTCACAAAACCCAACTACATTGACTTGTTTTGAAGCTATTTCAGATGTACATTAGGAGGACAGTCTAAAGGACCAGACCTGACACATTAATGCGGACATTCTTTACAAAATACCAGCAGCTCTGTGGGCAAGAGGCCCAACAGAGGGGTTGGATGCTTTACAATGACGTTTCTAACATTTGATAAAGGCTATAAGGACTTTGGTTAGTGGTCTCCTTCAGCTACCTGATGACTAACACAATTTTATATGACACTAATAAAAACTGATCAGTCCTTGATGCAGATTGAACACGTTCATTCCCAGTGACAGGTGTGCTACCAGTTCCTACCTACCAGCTAACAATTAGGCCAAAGTCTCCTTCCTCTTTGACTGATATAAATATTAAAGAGGGCGTACCCGCAGTGAGATCTAAGACACCATGCTTTCTCTTCCTCTCTTACCGGACATACTGCCATTCACCTGGAGATCAAAAATTTCAACAAGTTGATTTTTATGCATCTAACACTCCAGTGTGGGATTTCCAGGACAGAAAACCACCAGGAGGTGTTTTGGACGTGCCAGATTTGCTGCTCACAGGCAGCACCAACTGGGCAACAGATGCTGAGCAGGTCAATCCCGCACTCCCGGGAAATGTCAGACCCAGACACATCTGAATCATGGTAGCTCTATTGCTTCAGCAATAGTTTTATGTTGCTTCAAGTCAGAGTGGGGCAGGTAGGACAGTGATGAACCCACAAGCATCAAAACATGCTCATTATCTTCACACTGAAGTTAAGAACATGCTTAAAAGCTTTGCTGAACTAAGTCTGTAATGATCAGCCCAATCTAAATTGGGAAACTGCACACCTCGTGCAAGGGGGAAGCTGATGTTAACTGTGAAGAAAAGTGCATGAGAAATCTCCTCAAAATCCTCCCTTGCTCCAGTAAAGCCACGCTCATGCAACATTCCAGCAAAGCCATGGTGTTTTCTGCTGAGCTGGGACTGTACAGTAGCATCTCATATGCAGGAATATACGTTCCTTCTCTAATGCATAAATGTAACTGCTTGTTCATTGTCAAGGGTGTACCAGACACTGGGGCTGATGCATCTTCTTTTACACATCATGCCCAATCATTAACACCTCTTATCTTGTAGCCAGATATTAAAGATACAAACTGCCATGAAAATAGCTGAATATATACCACACTCATTTGGAAATCACCATTGATTTTTAAAAACTGCAAGGGGAAGTAATTAGATTTAGTAGGTAGCAAAGCTTCTAACTGTGTAGAGTCCTTCTTTTCAACACTCCCTATACAGAAAGTTGCAGAAAAATTAAATAACAAACCTGTTCCTTCTTACCAGGCACAAAAAATATATAACACAAAATCAACATTTCACCAAATGCACAAAATTAAATACGTGCTTGCTGGCATGTGCTGTGAGGGTGTCACTCAGGAGAGCATTTAAACGCATATGCTTGTATTTCATGAGTTATATAAGACTTAGGAGATGGTTTAACATCACGGATGTGTTTCTGGGCTTTGCTGCAGGGGGGAGATGTGGTAAACCAAGGTCTCAGGAGCTTAAGCACCCTGGGAGCACTGGGCTCGGCAGCGAGGAAAGCCAAGTGGGCCTTGCCCCTGCAGAGCTGCTCGGCATTTTTCATGGCAAATCCCCCGTGTTTCATACAAAACATACACATTATTGCACTTTGGATGTGCTTGCCAGAAACAGTCAACTGCAGCCATGTGGTGGTTCTTTCTCTACAAGGAAGCACAGCTGGTACCTCCTTGTCTCACAATAATTCTTACCCCTTTAAATCAAGTTGACTAAAATACATAAATCCCTCTTTTTTTTCCATGTCTGTGGACAGGTTAGCAGCTGTTTTCAACGTTCAGGCTGAAACTGTAAATGATGAGACAAACTTGGACCTCTGGAGGTTTGTGTGCGGCTTGATGCGAGAGAAGAGCTGCCTTCACCCACGCCTGCACTGCTGCCCCAACAGTAGGACACTGGACTGCAGGTGGGAGAAGACAGAGGATGCCCAAACCTCAGGGGAGTGATGTGCCACGTAGGACAGTACCCCACCTCCCCTGCACCCATTCCTAACTTCTGGGTTGTCTCCTTGAATGTCTGTGATTAGATAAGGAGAGATTTTATTTTTTTTTTTAAAAAAAAGGTGTCTTCAGCTTTGAAATTAACTGAAAAATTATTAATTTTTTTAAAAGGATGATTCATGTAAGTAAAAAACTAAAATGCCTGTATGGTTATTTCAGTCTTCTGTCTAGTCAGCTTCTGCTGCAGGAGCCCAGCATAAAGCAAAAACTTCACACTGGATGGATCTCGCCAAGAGAACCTCCTGTTCCAGGTGATGCTTTTTACTCAGGTGTATAAAATTATGATTCCCAGACCAGTTGCACCTGGAGGCCCAGCCAGGTATCAGAAGGCAGCATGCACACCACTCTGCAAACACACAGTAAAAGCCTGAGAAGAGCTTGCAACTGTAAATACACGCAGCCAGAGAAAGGCACGACTGGAGGGGGCCGGCAGCAGTGATGCCAACTGCCTGACGCTCAGAGATGTGGGGGCACAGGAGGACCGAGGCATCTGCCTCCTGCCTCCAGATGGACACATCCCCCTCACCCCTCTTGATTTTTTTCAACTCAGTTATTTTTCTAAGTGAGTTTTGTCCTACTAAAAGTTGTTTGATCTGGATGCCCAGAGAACGAAGCCCCCGCACAGGCACCAGAGAGATGGTCCTCGCCACTCCCAGCGGGGGACCAGCGGGACCATCTTTGCAGCTATTATTTACAGACTGGTGATGAAGTGGGGGGACGTGTTCTGCTCATTAAGAGGCAAAGGGAGTGGGACCACCACTGTACTCCTTACACACACACAGGGCACTGGGCAACTACTGAATGAGACAATGCTCCCTCGTTAGGGAGAGGGGCGACAAATGCGTCTGTCATCCTTCTGTTACTATTTCCAACGAACTCAATTAAGTTAATTAATTTTTTCAGTGCAATAAAAATCAGAAGGAAGAGGCTGGAACACTACGTGAGAATAAAAATAAAATGTTGCTCCTCCTTCTCCAACCCAGATCTCAAGATTGTTTACTTTCAAATTAAAATAATTTCAAAACATTAGCTTACTTGAAGAAAATCACCAAGTGTTTTTTTCCCTATGGCTGCTTAATTTGAAAAGTCACACCCACTCTTCTCCCTGCAACCAAGTATGATTAATGCAAAGCAACATACTTTCCTAAAAGAGGAATTGCTGTCACACTTCTGTAATCTCAATTATGGATACTTCAAAAAATACAATGAGTTTACATTTAATCGCTATAAAAGTTTAAAGGAAAGGTTATGTTAGGTGCTTTGGATATACAAGGGCATATAATTCTCCTTGGGATTCAACCTTCTTTTAAGAGAATCTGCTAGGTAATTTGTGTATAAAGACATAATTTCATAACTGACTATTTGTGGTTTGTCTCCTGATGGAGCCTTTAAAATCAAATAGGATGCTAATTCATCAAGAGTTTCGTGCATGTGCCTTTATGTTTTGTCTACCATACAGATTTCTAGAAGGTGGAAACAGGAGAAAAGCTTTCCATTTTTTGCAATGGAGTTAGAGATTAGAGTTAGAAAAGAAAAAGACAAACAGTAATAAGGCAGATACATGATAAATCTTCAAATATGATTCATTTAAATTATTTCCATTTCATTTCTGCTTTATCCTTTTTTATGTTAATGATTTGATGATTGCACCCAGCAAAACCACACTAAACTTTTTTTTTTCCTTTTGAAGAAATGACAGTATGAGTGAACTTCAGTGCATGAAAAACATGTTGTCTAGAAAAAAAATTCTATCATCTTTTATTGATGCATTAAGAAGAATCATGACAACAGGAGAGGATGCCTTCTGTTTGTAAACTGGTTTTAGGTTTCTCACTTACAAAATCATGGATGCATCTGGAACTTTAACATCAAGTTCAATCAAATGCAAGCAAACCCAAGAAGTATTAGCCAAAAAGCACATGTATTATATGCACAGTGATAACATGAGACCCCTTTCCAGACCAGAATTTCACCGTTCCATTTCACTGTATGAGACCCAGGCTGAAAAGATTCAATGCTTCAAGAAACTTTTCAAGCTGGTCAGAAGCTGCATAAGATTTCATTTCTTAATGCAGAAACTGAGTGACCTCACCTAGACAGAAGGCCTCCCTGCCACCTCCTAACCACTAGAAAAATATCATCAGCTCTACTCTGTTGCATGTGCTCAAAGCCAACATTCTCATCATCTCTGACACTAACTTCACCTTGTGCTTTGCTCCCTCTAACATCAAACCATCCAGGAACCTAATACTTTTGTTGAGACACAGTTAACTGGAATTACTCTCCATCTGGCTTCAACGCAGTCAGCTGCAGTAAAAGTGAAGATGTTTTACATCTTTTTGTTCCAGGTCTCTCATAATGGTCACCGAATGAGTTCTTATAAGAATTCTACAATGCAGTTAAGCAGTATTATTACATTGTTTCAGATTTAGAAAAAAAAACTGTATTCTTTAGAAGTGGCTTCTGTTTTGATGCTTAGATGCTCTGAATTGCCCCTGGAGACTCCAAAGAATTTATACAGATCACCTCAGATTGCTCACTGAAGTACTCAGACCAAATGCCTAAAATTGGGATGCAAGTATTTTCTGTTGGAGATTGAGATTCAAAGGTATTGCCTAGCATTGTAGAAGTTTACCCAGGTGACACTGACAAATAAATCAGGAAAAGCAGACAGCGTTTACATGGGCACATCTAAACCGTGGTGTCTGGGAAATTTTCCCAGCTCCTGCCCTGAATGTATACTCTGGCCACATCCCAACTTAACGTCAGGGCGAGTGCTAAGTCCCACTGTCTCTTCTCCAGCTCCTGTTTTCAACTGGAGGAAAACCTTGGTAACTCAGGAAACCCAAGTTATGCTCTACCACATTGAATGATCAGGACTGCAGCACAGCCCTGCCTCATTTGGTGCCAATTAAATCATTTGGCACTCCAGAACCCAGACCAGAAAGCTGAAGAAGCTCAGCACCCAGGAAGCTTATAAAGGTCTTTAATGACCCAACCACCTCTGCTCAGTCATTTTGCAACCTTATCCTCTAGAATGCACATTATTATTTTTAGATTATTACTACCTGTCACCTTTATTTAAGGATAAAACTTTTGGGACATGGTGAAGGTTGCAGCTCCTCCTCTTTACACACAGAAGCTCCCAAGCAATCTCCACAAGTGACCCTGCCCTGTGCTGGGAACAGCCCGGCTGCTGAGGCTGGCTCTGGTTCTCAGGCACTTTTGTTTCTAGTATCGACGGGGGATGAGACTGGTGCCAAGGTGCCCGAGTCATGTAGGAAATGGTCCATAACAAGTCCCTAAAACTGCCCAATTACAAGGTCAGCCATTTGTCTCACCGTTCAATGCTTTCCTGGCAATTGATGCCCCCATCCATAGTGTGTCTGGTAATAAGCAAAGCATCCTGCTAGCAGCTCTTGCCTGCTGTCTACCTACAGCCTGATACTCATTCACAAAAGCTTTCCTGTATGTAAGCTTAATGGATAAAGCAATCAATCCAAACAAAATCAGATGCTTTCCAACTTTTTTCCTTCACTGAGTCTGAATCTCAGGTTTTTGTCTGAGTTGTTCCCTAGGTACAAAATAACTAAAGACAATACGGATAGTTACAATCCACCACAGCACTTCTAATACAATTATGACTTATGGGTAATTTCCTCAGTTTATTGCCTGGCAAAAAGAATCTTACCAGTGAAAATCAATGGGGTGCTGTACTGATGCAGAGCATCAGAAGAACATGGGAATCCAGGATTTCAGGTGACGGATCTCACTTTATACCAAACTGGTAGAAGCACAGATCAAGAATTCAGAGCTCTAGCTAAACTGCCTTCCAGTATCTGTTAAGAAAGAGAGGAAGCCAAACAGCTACATGCACTTGCTTTCTATCAAGGTTCTCATTAGGCTTTCATGGCACCAGTAAAAATAGAAAAGGAGCTGAAAGCCAGGCTTTTGTTGGAGGTTCTGGCTTGTTTTGATCTACCTGTTGCAGAGAAGTACACTATGTTCCCAGTTATTCGTGTTTTAATGTACTGTCTCCCATGCTATATTTCACGTGAACATATTCCCCACAAAGGAAAAAACAGTGAAAAGATGAGGTGAGCTAAAGAAACTCATGAATGTCAGGTTCTCAAATGCCTGTAAGAGCACCACCACAACACTGTGTGACTAAGGACTCCTTTTTTTCATATTCCTCTGTTAGCACCCAGTACGTCATCAAAATCTGGGACAAGGCTCTGGGGAGACCTTGCAACAGCCTTCCACTATCTGAAGGGGGTCTGCAAGAAAGCTGGAGAGGAACTTGGGCATGCAGTGATAGGACAAGGGGTAATGGCTTCAAACTGGAAGAGGGTAGATTTCGATTAGACATCAGGAAGAAACTCCTTACTGTTAGGGTGGTGAGGCACTGGAACAGGTTGCCCAGGGGAGTTGTAGATGCCCCATCCCTGGAAGTGTTCAAGGCCAGGCTGGATGGGGCTTTGAGCAACCTGGTCTGGTAGGAGGTGTCCCTGCCATGGCAGGGGGGTTGGAGCTCCATGATCTTTAAGGTCCCTTCCAACACAAACCATTCTGTGATTCTATGAAACCATTTCATATTTTTTTCACTCAAAAGACTCTTACTCTATAGTTTTCAGCCTGCTTTGCCCAGCAACATCCATCAATGTTACAATCACTAGGGGACACTGAGAAGTTCAATTTTCTGCCTCATGCAAAATCATGAACATGTACTGAATCCTGCACTGAGGACAAACCTGCAGGATGCCTCACAGCCAGACATACCCCAGGGCTCAGCTCCCCTTTGCTCCCCACTACATTGCTGCACCTCTGGATGTTGTTTGGCAAGCTCTTTCACCCCTCTGTGTCTACCCTTAAAGCTTTTGTTTGCTGCCTCCACTTGGTCTGGAAGATGTTTTCCAGTTATAATACACAGTTCTCTATATTTTAATGCTTTTCTTTGCTAAGATTTAGACACTGATTACAAATTACGTGCTGGACGGGTCTGAAAAACTTAGCAGAAAATCTGCTACCGCAATGGGAGATTATCCCACAACCACCATTACCCCCATCACAAATGTGAGAGCCCAGCAGGGCAACCAAGGGGGTGGGAGCTGCATTTTGTGGAAAGCACAAGAGTTATAATTTTCCTGATTTATGGGACACCAATTGCCTTGCGAGGCAGTAATGATTTCCCGCAGAGGTCATCACAGACACTGTTTATCAGTCTGCTCTGAGCAATTCCCATTAATAAATAGACGGCTGCAATGTTTATTAAGAAAATCGTGAGCCACATAACAGAGCCATAACATTACCATTTCAGTTCTACTGGATGGCCTACGAACACGGGGAAGTCGATGAAGCAGATATTCCCGAGAGAGGAATATTAATTAAATAAAATAGAGAGAGATACACACAGATAGATTGGCACAGTTTGTGTGCTCTGCACTGTTTGAATTACTTCCACGTGACCACACTTTATACTTAACCTTTCTATACATTGATCTGTGAGCCTAGATTTTACCTCCTTATCTTCTCTTTGTCCATCTAGCACATAAGAAAGATTTATAGCATGTTACACAGGGTGAACCTGTGAAAAAGCAGTTACCATGGCAACCCAGTATTTCTTTTCTGTATAAACTTGAAGTACTGAAGCAGAGGAAGGCCAGAACTCCACACTAACTTCAAAGTTGCTCTTTGTTCCTATTACAATGTTTTAAAGCAATCAAAATATTTTACAGCCATCAAGCAAACATATTAAATATGTCTTTTAAACCCTTTAAGAAAGCACAGCCCTCATGGTCAGTCATTGTAAAGCACCACTACAGACATAGTTTGTCACACATTGAACATGTTTTCACAAAAGAAATATCTTAAGAGATGCCCTGACCATGCACACCTGTGAAGAAGCATGTGAAAGTGCAATTTGTCACTGCACACCACCACAGGAATTCAGTTTTACAGGTCAATTTTACAATATTAAGATACTTCACGGTGAGATTCCTACACGTTCCTCTACTGGATCACAAACCTTGACCCACAAAGATGAATCACAGTTGTATTCTCTAAAGGTATAAAAACAGAGGCTCCATTTCAGTGAACTAGCGCTATGCCTTTGCCCTGTCATTTGTCACAGACTACTTCATGTTCATGTACATAAGCTCTACTGCCCCTAAGTTTATTATTTCCCAGCAAATTGCATCTTAATTCAGGGCATCATCCCATTTGTATTGACATCAGGCAGCTTTACCGCAGAAGTCACCAGCAGGTACCTTGGGGTCAAGCTGCTTGACACAAACCCTTGAGCCCCTTCATGCCTCTACAATTAGCCACTGGATACACACAGGGAAAAGGGGAGCAGAACTCGGAATTTTGCACTGTGGAGCACAGACTATCTGCTCTCTGTAAACAAGACTTTTCTCCCTGGGGTGGGCAAGATCTGTGGCCCACACACTGCACAAAGCCCAACAGATCCAACACAAATAAACAGATGTGCACCAAGGTGGCCTAAACATCTGCTAGGACCATTTGTCCAGACCTTTTGATATAGAGCACTTCTTGAGGGGTAAAAAAAAAAAAAAGACAGGAGGAAAACAGAGTATATTTCCAGGGAAACCCAGATAAATGGTAGACCTCCAAAGAGTTAAACAGTAACCTCTTTTTCTTTTTCTGTGTTTTTTTTTCATATGGGAAATACCAGCATAAATAATTTTGTCTACAGGATACATCACTTACCTTGGAGTACGGAGACCCACATTTATAATTTTTACTGGGGAACTTACGAGCTTGGTGTCCTTCATCAACATGACCTTGGTACCTCCATTTCTCCATGAAGGATTACCATACAGCAACAACATTGTGCCAGCTAAGTATTTGAGCAAATCAGGTAGGACAGGCCTAAGCAGCCGTCCCAACTGCTTCATACCCTTCTATTATTTTTTCTTTTCCCTACTGCAGTGTATCTTCCACATGGCCAAAGCCCTTGCCAATGACCATCACTGCTCAGCTCCCACATCCCCACGGCGGGACACGAGACCAGCTCCTGTGCACACTGCACTTGTCCTGAACTCCCTTCCAAGTGAAATCACTAAGTCTTTTTTTATTATAAGTAAGGGCTGAATTTCCTGTAGTGCTGGTAGTGTGGAAACACAATCTCTGTTTCACAATATTAAAAACACATTTTCCGATCAGAATGGGGTAGAAAGAGAGGAAGAGAGGTAGTGGGATACACTTGCAGCCCCCTGAAGACAGCTGAGCCTCAGAAAAACACAAATATGGGGACACCACCATCTAAGGGAAAAAAAACAGTGGGTTTTTTGGGCTATGATATAAATTGGATGGATATAGCAAATACTTGGTTTGCTATGTAAACTGTGAGGTGATTAACTGTTTTTTCACCTGCTCAAGTGCTCCTGCTGCGATGTGCTACAGCATTTTGTGTACAGATGGGAACCAAAGCTCAGGCACTTTCTTCTCCAGTTATTGAGGGAGCCTAATAGTGTTCCCAGTGAACCTGGCAGTAATATGGTGTTATTAAGCGGAGGCCCACAGCTGATATCACTAAGACTGGTATCAGAGCAAAGTCATTCCTTTTTACTGCAGAACTCCATTTTAATTTTATTTAGGGAGGCAGCATGATCTCATAGGCAAGGCATCAGGAGATCTGGGTTGTGTTCCCCGCCATGCCATGTGATCACAGGCAAAACATGCAAGTGTTCTGTGCTTTCCTTTCTTTTTAATCATCTGCCACATGCTGGAAATTATCATTATTTACTGCTACAGAGTGCTCTGTGATCAATGAATGATAAACCCTAAAGAAATGCTAAGTGTTACCAATGAAGTGTGCGATTTTTGTGTGACTAGAATGATATAAATCAGGACTAACCCCAGTGTCACCAATGTAATGCAAAATCAAGCCTCAAGATGATCTGAATTGCTAGTAAAGTTCCTGGGAACAACATACAACCCAGTGAAAGCACAGTTTAGTACTCAGCACATGAATGATGTAATGGCATAATAGGCTTTGACATGGAAGACAAAGTGCCGTAGAACAAAAAAAAAAGCGACTTCATCTTGTTTTGTTCATATTGTGTCAATTTTCCTTTCCTTTTATGATTACATTCTCTCACAGACATACTCTACCTCTTTCTGCTCCTGCTAAGCTTTTTCTTGGTCTTACGGCCTCCTCCCTTCCTCTCATTTCTAAATTCATGCTGTGCATAAAATTGTCTCTTAGAGTAAGATTTACTCTTTTTGGCCCAGTGCTCTGCTCCATTGTAGGTCACCGGTTTTAAAGCAGAGAGATTTAGCATGTGTTTCATAAAATATTTCAACTGTTAGTTTTATTCTTTTTCATTTCTTTTATTTTTCTTTTTTATGGAATTTCTTCAACACCACAGGATTGGTACCTGGGCTCTAAAAACAGTTGATTCAATAATGTGGTACCCCATCATGCTCAAGATAGTACATACAAATGAAAATTCTCTATCAAGTTTGTTCCTCATTAGTCTGAATTCTATAAGAAAGTCAGAAACTGAATGAGAATTGTTGGCTGTACCTTGAATCTAATTTAATTCTCAGAGTAGCATCGCTATATCTATTACTAATAACCAGACTCCCTGCACTGTATCACATTAGTGCTCTAAAAGACAAAAAACCCCAAACATTTAACTATCAGACATTCAGAGATCTCAGACATTTAAGCCAAGTCTATCATAAGAAATGCTTACAGCAATGAATAAACCTCATAACTCTAGGAGAAATTGTTTTTTAAAAAGAAAGAAGCTGCTGCTTAGAACCAATATTGTTAGTAGGACAGGAAATAAGGTAGTAGGAGGTGGACCTCTCAGCCTCTGGTCACTGGTAGGTACCCACTCTTCCCTCAGGAGATAAGAAACTTGAAATGGAGAAAATATTAGGTAAAAGACATTATGGCAATTCTGATCAATTATGATTCTTAAAGATCTCATGCCATGCTGACTGTGGCAAACATGCTGGAAATTGTTATTATAAGGATTACAGCTATGATGTGGGGACTCCAGTTGCATTTCTTTATTTTCATTAAATGCAAAAGGCTTTTTGAAAGCCACACTTTTCTGTTAAAACTTGATGGCAAGGCAGATACTTCAAAAACTGTAGGTTAGCTCAGTTCTATTCTGTATTTCACTTAAGATCTGTAGAGCTTTGTGGGATCAAAGGACAGGTCTTCCTGTCTTTCTGGAGAAGGAAAGATAATTGAGAGCTACAGAACAGACACATCTTCCACTGCCCGTAACCTCCAACAGGATGGTGCTATGTGATCTCTGCAAGAGAACTGCCAGGTCCACAGCAGGATTCAGCACAAGCTCTACAAGCCAGACCAGTCAAATGCATTAATAGACCCAGCTTAAAGAAAAAAAAAAAACAAACCCACAGGCCTTTAACTCTCGGGTGTATATCTCACTTACTGCCAGCCTAAACATAGGAGAAACTGAAATACCCTTTTAGTGAAAAGGGGTTTAAAATCCTCCCAGCTTTCTATTTTGGGTAGCAAGTTCATTCGCCCAGATGGAAGAAATGAGCTCCTAGAAGGCTCTGCTCATATAGCCAGGTAGCACTAGTGACAACGAATATAAAACACTTTAAAATATTGCAAGTGAAGTTGTTCTGCTTGAATTTGAAAAAGAATCAAAAGCATTTCCAGCTTGCCATTGCCAAGTCAAATTTGGCCTATAACAAAAAATCAAACTCTTAATAAAACCAGAAAGCGTAGGTATGTTCCCATAACCCAAAAATGATTGAGCTGTTACAGCTCAGCAATTTACTGCCCATCCATTGAGTTGCAATAACTATATGTGCACTTTAAGCCCACTTCAGTACTGAAATAAAATACATTTGCTGAAAACATGCTTGAGGGGATATCTGCAGCTGTTTCACAGAGGTTTAAACCCACCATGTTAGTGATTGGTGTAAGCTAAGAGCACACTAACAGTAGATTAGCATGTTTTGCCCGATAAACTAGAATTTGTTAAGCCACAGCTATTTGACTGCTTCCAACCATGCAAATTCACCATTGCTCCATTAGCTGAAAGGCTAGGTGCTCACAGTGACACCAGCTCAAATTAAACCTGCTGCTGATTCAGAAAGAAACAGTCGAGATTGACAGTCATAGATAGACCAAAAGCTTTTGAGATAGCTGCCCTTCAGGAGATGTAGCATAATCAGACATTGAAGGCAGTAGAATTATAGGATCATGTCAATCACAGCTCTTTAGGTTTCTTTTAAACACATATATCTGAAAATTTGAAAACAAAACATGCTTCTGCATATATTTTGATAAATGAATGGTCCACTTTGTGGGGGTTTCTTAATGCCCCTGTATGCAAATCTACATGTTAATCATTTTTTAATCACTCTCTGGAATACTATACATATGATAAATAGTTAATTCCTTGCACTGACATTACAGGTTAAACACTTTTATATTCCTAGCACATTATCAAAGCCACAAACAGTGGGGAACAGATGAAAATAATCAATTATTTTTGATCATTCTCAGCCACAGCCACTGCAAGGATAAATCTGCCAAGGAAAACATTACAATGCAAGAAGGTGATAAAGTACTTGAGAAACTTGTTCATTTGGCATTATATGACAGTGGTGAATGTGCCTCTTTCTGTCTACATGGACAAAGAGCTTCCAACAGGTTTTAGAAAACTTTTCTATGGTCTTAAAGGATGTAAGTGGAGAAGCACGGACACTGGAAGAGACATCCATTTTTCCAACACCAATAACCTTAAGGGAAAGAATTAATCCATGAGCATTTGCCCAATTATCGCTGGGCATTTGAAGCACAATTATGACCATTTCCAGTGAATTCACAGGGAAAAAGTCAGGAGCAGGCAAGAGAAGCCCACCACACAGGCAGGGATGAGAGATATGGGGACAGCTGGGTTTCTTTTCCAGCATAGGTCCAGGAGGTCTGACTGCAAACCTCTGCTTCTCCTGCTGTGCAGAGATCCCGTTCCTAGCAGGGAAGTGTTTACAGAAACGTAGTCCCACAAGAACTTTGTAGAAATCCCCTTCCTCTCAACTCTGCCATCACAAGTTTATACTGGTACTGACACCAACTTCCTTCAATATCCCATGGTGTCCCAGGGTTCCACTGCCACCACCCTGCCAATTTCATTTTCCAGGTCTTTTCAGTCCAGAGAGCCAGGGCTGTATTCATAGTGATTTTTCCATCATTGTTAATTTGCAGAGTATCCAACCGCATTTGATCAAGACAGAGAGAAGAAAGTAATAATATAGCACAGCACTTAGGAACACTAATTGCAAATTACTCTTAAAAAATACATCAGCCCTCTCTTAATTATGGCATCTTTCACTCTTGTCAGAAAAGTGCATCATCTGCTAATGTATTTTTCCAATTATTAGTATGAAGTTGCAGGGAAAAGGTAGAGTAGTGGCTCCTTTGTATCTTGACTTGCTCTCAGTCCAAGTTTCCCTGAATGTCAATAAAGCTTTTTTTTTTTCCTTTGTGACTTAAAAAAATCATTGTTAAGATACATTTCTTGAACCAAGGCTCACTCACTAACACCCCTTTCTGAAGGCAAGGGCACAAGGAACCTGGTTTGCCTGAATAAGTAACTAAGTCTTGTATTCCCCATTCATTTCCAAAGGCTTTCAAAGCTGATAATAAAAACTGTAAATTCTGGAAAATTCCTCTTTCTATTTGCTTCACTGTACCAAAATCCTTGCTGTCATTTTCTCCATCTAATCTGCTATTTTCTTTAGTACTTGTCTGGGGGACTGAAAGATGCTGAAGCATGTGCTGCCACCTCAGTTCTCTACATGCCCATTGCCAGAGTTTTCAAAAGGCATTCATGATTCTGAGATCTTTCATGTCCTCTTGCCAAATATGAGAATGGCCACAACAAATTCTAAGCAGTGGTGAGCTCTAAACATTTGCACCAGTTCCTGGCTCTAGCACAGAAAATCAAGCACGTGACACATTAGCTTCTGCACCCAAAGCCAACAGAGCCCTTTTAAAAACAGTAAGGAAAATTATTTTCTCAGCACTATCCACTATGTCAGTGGTGGAGGCTGGAATCTGAGCTCAGCTCTTCTTGATTTAATCCCCTGGATGTTACTGCTTCTTGGGAGCACTGCAGTCTAAGACCTCTAATTTGAATTTTTAAATAACTCGGAACATTGGCAACTAGGTCTGTTCATTTTATTCGATTTTCTAATATTTCCATCAGGCTCCAAATAAATCATGTTTAGTGGATAGACCTGACATGCAAATAAAAGTGCAGCACAGCTCCAGACAGACTGTTACCTATAAGTAACACAGTCTTGCCATGGGATTTTCAGGGGGCTGTATTTAGCCGGTCAGCTGTCTCACCTGTAGTCCCATGACAGTATCCCCACGCTAATAATCTAAATGAGACACCCTTCTCGTTCCATCCAATTAATCACATATCTTTATCTGACAGGTGCAGGCTTGAGATTATTGCTCTCAGTGACCAGTTTTCCTCACCTCAAAGAAAACCAACAATTAATAATCAAAGGAAAAGAAAAGAACAAAATAACCTCAATCTCAGTGAAAATCAGCACAGGTCTTTAAAGAGATTTTTCTGCCTCTACTCCCCAGGACATGCATCCTCTTGCTGACAAAAACCAAACATGGGCTTTTAGGTTCTCAGATGTGTTGGCCTGCAAATCTCCCTGCCCTAACATAACCTAGAGCTGAACAAAGGATAATTTATTTTCTGCTGAGTTCATCATTGGACTGAAAACCCTTTCAAATTTTACAGGAAAAACAGTACAGTCAAAATATTTAAAGGTAGAAAAGGTGAGAGGTTTGATGGAGATCTTCTGTCGTCTTCTTTTCAGAAGCAATCAGGGTCTACACTGGTTCCCAAATCCTTCCTTTAGAAAACATCCCTGAGACTGGTACACTAACACAAAATATTTCAGCTTCAATGTACAGCGGGTGGACTCTGCCAATTTTTTTCTGACCATCCCTAACAGAGTCGCAGCCCCAGCAAAGCCACTCTTCCTGGGCATCCTCCAATTTCCCTGTCACTGGCAGAGGGAGCCTGTTCTTGTGTTTCCTCAGAGAACGCAAAGTAGGAAACAGCCCTAATGGTGAAACAGCCTTCATAGATAATTAAATAGAAAATCTGGCAGATTTTCAGGCACGCTGCTACCTGCCTATGAATACAAAGCAGTTTTGCTCGACAGTCAGCTAAAGCACCGGGACCCCTGCCTGGGTTTAGGTTAGTCTCCTGGAAGACTTTAAACAAATGTTTATGATAGATCATTATTACACTGCTCGGTTAGTCTCGTCCACGAGACTGACAGCCACATCAATCTTTGATGACTCAAGTCAAAATCCCGTCCTTTTCCCAGCGTACTTCTACTAGGTCTTTCAATCTAAGCAGTGCCCAGGCCATTTCTGGGTATTTTCACTGGCAACCCCATAGATCCAGGTACTAACAGCCAGGCTATTAGCTGGGGCTGCTCGACTGCATTCGTAACTACTTCCACAGGATTTCCACTTGTTCCAGACAACAATTTTTAACACTGACAGACCTAGCATGGGGTCTATTAACCCCACAGTATCCAGGCAGGTAAAAAAGAACAACTTTCCTCTCTTCCCAGCAGCCGTAACAGCTGAAGCGTTAAGAGCGTACTGAGGGCAATGCTCTTTTTAACAGCACTTGGCACAATTACACTTTATTAATTCCGAGCTGTTATTTTACAGCTTCATTTGCTTCTGCCAATTTTATGTTTTGAAGGGTGGAGAAAGCATGAAGGAATAACAATTTAAGTGGAGCTCAGCAGATGGAGAGCGAGTACCTCTCTTCTCTCCATCACTGGTGAAAACAGAAGTTTTCCACCTCACAGGGATCCCTTGCCAAAAAGAGGAAAAAAGAAACACCTCGGCAGTTACCAGAGCATTTGAACCATCACAGATGAGTATTTTTCTTTGCAATGCTGCATGGAGAGCTGTAGCTGGGAGGAAGACAGGCACCTCAGCAGCACCATGAATGGTCGTGGGTAGTCAGCATAGTGAACTGCATCTTCTGGAGACCCAGGCTCCAAGCCAAACTGGCACTTTTCATCCTTTTCTTCTTTCATAACACTCTGGATACAATAGCGGGAAAGCTGCAGGAAAATGTGACCCTAACATGCCAAGTTGCCATCAAGTGTGTGAGCTGGTTGTGTGTCTAGGTTTCTGTGCATGGCTCTTCTCTACTGCACATACCTGGCAGCAACTCGTCTCTGCACCAAGGAATAGGACAAAAGCCACTCTCCTTCAGGTATTAAGCATAAGAAGCAAACACACGCTCAGGCCTCATGACTAAACCCTGGCACAAGCAGACTGCACTGCAATTAAAGGATCATACAGGCTCATGAAAGGGAAAAGATAAAGACCTGTTTGTAAGGGAAGTGTCACAGGTCACGGGAAGGTATGTTGCTGTCCAAGCTGGAGAAGGAGGGTGAATCAGTAGTTCAAAGCACAAGAAACAAAAAAGACTAAATGACTAAAAATCACATCACTCTGAAAAGGCCCAAAGAAGGAAACATGTTGCTGCTAATGGGGTTTGCAACTCAAGGGTACTATCTGGGGAGAGCTAGAGTAGCCCCATCACAGTCAATGTCATTATGGAGTGTTGGATCTACAGGTCCTGGTGGAAACCCCCATATAGGAAGTCTTCCAGCACAGGGTGGTGGGACAGGCAATACAGCAAGCAATAACCACCCTGGGGCCAGAGAATGGATGGCAAACCCAACAGTCCCCCGCTCACCACTTCCCTAAAAACAGAGAAGCAGAAGCTGAACATGGTGCAGGATCCTGCCCAGGGGATTTTTGTTTTTCACTCTGCTCTTCAGCTCACTGAATAAAGTCCTCACATACCAGAGTAATGAGAGCAGTATAGAAATGCCTCCAGAGGTAGATTAGATTAGAGACAGCCAAACAAGAATGCCGCAGCTAAAGGGATAATCAGAGCTCCCCTCCGACTGGGAAAGGGCAAGTCTTGGCACTTCTCTCTCTGTCAAATTGCTTCTAAAAATAAACTCGGGAGCCAGATCCAGGTCTGATGGCATGACAAGAGTTAAATTGCAGCGCTGGGGCCTTTCATGCCTCCTGCAGCTACAGAATTGATCTGCTCAGAAGACAGGTATGCCTGCCCGTATGTATTTCTCTGGCATCTTCTGCTATGGGCAGTGGTCAGGTCCTGGCCAGGATGCTGCATCAACTCAAACTACCACCCTCCATTTTGGAGCCCACCTTACTTTGTCCTGGGGAAGGCCGACTATTTCTCTTTTCCACTCCAGTTTCCATTAGAACAAGGCAGCATAAGCTCAACACATTTCACATGGAGCTCATTATTCCATACTTTAAAAATCTACCCTTTCTTGTGCTACCACCTCGGTATCACTTAGGAAGGCAGGACCCAAACTTCCCTGTCAGCTGAGGCAGGGGAGTGCAAAAAACTTGTTTTACTCCCCCTTCAAATGAATTGTAGCAAACACATTTTTTCCTATCTATGTAAGAGCACAAGAAAAATCAATGTTACAGCTAATACGCTCTTTCATGGGACCAGAGTAATCAGTAGTAGATGTTTGCTCTGCAAAATAATACTTGGCAAACCCACAATGCTTTAGGGTCAACAGAGAGATGTCATTCCTTCCTACATAAAATCATTAACACTGACGCCACAGATATGCTACTTGTAATGCTAGGTAAATATCCCAGAAAGATTAATAATATTTTCATTGAACTCTCTATTTAAAGGAATATAGAAGCACCATTTCATCCCTAAGCTGATAATAGGGTCCACGTGTGAAAACAATAAAATAATAAAAGCGACATGAATAAGATTTCAATGGAAAAAGCTTTACCCAAGGAAAAGTTTCTACATCAAAGCAGGCAGATAATCTGACAATATTTTCTTCTACAAAACTGGATAAAGTTACTTAATGATTTAAACAAGATACAGTATTTTAATTTTTATTAGTCCCTACGGAGCTACAACTAAGCTGCAGGGAAAAATTTCCCACCTTATCCTGGTCAGAAATCTAAAGTAATTGTTATTTTTTTCTGTTTTGCAGGATCATGACCAAAAATGCAAACAAATAATTGATTTTCAAAAATCAGAACTGTGAACATTAGTGGGTTTGGCGTGAAAGCACTCAGGAGTTAAAGTATGCAAGCATCCGAGCAGTTTTCCAAATCAATGGGAGTAGGAGGCTCCATCCTCTTTCATGCTCCTTGTGCTGCTGTTGTGTTCCTTGACCAGCATCTCATACCAAGGGTATTGCTAAGGGACGCAGGACATTGGGGAGAGCAAGATAATTCTCAGTCAGGGTGTATCTGGACTCAAGAAATCAGGATGGACCTTTCTAACTAGAAGAGTTTCAAGCTGACCACCTCTCCTAACAGCAACTAAGCGCTAACTGAATTCTTCTATTCCAAGAGGCAGCAGAGAAAACTAATGGACTTTCACTGCCTGCTTAAACAAGTGATATACATGGCTTTTAAGGGATAAGTATCAGTAATAATATGTGCAATAAGCAGCTCAGCTGCTATCAAGTGAGAGGCATTCCTTGTCTCTCTGTTGGGCTGTTGGATTTTCTCCACTGCATCTGATGCTTATGCCAGCAGCAGAGATGCAAGAGCAGTACAGGTATTGCCATTTTAATAACAGTGCACTATGCAGTAATTTGGTAAAAAGTGAAGAAACTACTGACAAAAATGACCATGAATTTGCTATCATTCTGGTTACATTCTCAGCAAGTTTTCTTCTCCCCCATTTTTTCACTCACTCAATCCTTGCCCACAGTCAGTATTTTGTTCAGCGGGGTACCTATGCGCATGGCATCTGAGGACAACCCGGCCTTGAAGTTTAGCCCTTTGTCTATCTCCTGAGTTTTCCAAGTCTCCCAGACAATGTAACTAAGGATCTCCAGGTAAAACATCTGTCAAGAAGAGAGGTAAGACAATAGTAACTCAACAAAAACAGAAATTGGTGTATTAGGACCACAAACATATTTGCAAAGCGAACATGCTTTCATATAATCCCTACAGAACTGGAAAGATCTTGCTGCTTCTTTAAGCATAGACGTTACAGCTCTCCCTTGGCTCTCCCTATATATGTAATCCTGGTCATAATTACATGCATATGTTGGATATTATTTATAATTCAATGACAAGAGATGGATTTCATTTTTGTTTGGTCACTGCTGCTCTGTATGTTTATGCTGCATAAAGCACAGATTTACTTTGCCAATCAAAGTCTGGTATCTGAGATCCCTACGGTCAAAAACACTTCAATTTTTTTTTTAATCAATCAAAAGCTTTTTATTTATCCACAGTGCTCAAAATTCCTTCTTCTGCTTCTTTTTCTTTCCTGACTGTCTGTAACTTCTTGATCCTAATACTTATACTGTGCTTATCACTTAAGCATCCTAGTAGCAAAGAAGCCAGGGAAAATTATAGAAAAAGTGCTCCACTTCAGAGCTCAAACACGCTCACAGATCACTTAGGGGTCTTCTACACAAGATTCAGTTTCTCACACTAAAAATCAGGTTTCACTCTTTCTCCTGTAGCACTAGGGTGACAGCACTGAATGAGAAGTGCAGGAAAGTCTCTGGATTTGGTTTAGAAGCACCGTAAAATGTTTATTTGCGAGCAGCACATCAGGAAAGCTCCTCTATGTCCTCTCAGTATTTGGGCCGTCTGCCTGCTTACTGAGTGAGGGACCGGACCAGAAGTGCTTTGGACATAGATCAGAACATCTCCTCTGCAAGAAACTGACTAGAAACAATCGCCTTACTTTCAAATTATAGACATTAAGTAGCAAGAATTATTATTATTATTAATAATAATAATAAATCTTCATTTCCACGAGGCCAGTACACAACTGGGAACTTTGTATGTCTAAAAAGACAGCTAAGACACCAGGGCACAGAAATGTCTTCAGGTATCAGAGAGTTGGGAGGAAGAAGAGGCATTTGTCTGTAGATTTATGGAAGAGTTTAGAGTGTACCACATCAGCAGACATCTGCTTAAACTGTCCTACTTTCTTTAACAGGCAGCTTGGGGACAGCACAATCTCCTGAAACACTCATATCGCAAGTCCCTCTGGTCTAATAACAATGCAGGTTTGCATTGGTTTATATTATTATGCTGTTCCTAGCACAACCAGCTATAAAACCAGAACCAACCTGCTGAAGAGATACTCGAGACAAAAAGAAATATGTCAATGAATTACAGCTGGGTTTGCTTTCTTCCCCTTTTGCTACTGAGCAACCTATTGACACTGTCTCTACTTTGAGTTTTAGTCACTGTAAGGTCAGGAGGCAGAAATCAAAAATACTGGGAGGTTTATTATTTCATTTGTTTCTGAAGGAAAGACAGCAAACAAGGTTTGTCCACAGGTGGCTTGCTGGGTAAATAACAAGCAGAGCACATACAACTGGGAAATCTAGCCATGCTAGCCAAAATGATTTAACTTGGTCTTATTCAATAAATGTTGCATCGATATTCAGAACAAGAAATAGAAAGTTTGTACATAAGATTTATGTTTCACCCTATGATTCACATAAGTGGTTTGATTAAATATTTATTCTAATATCCACTTGGGTTACGAATTATACCAATCTGTCTGTACATATCTATGCAGAAGCTCTTAGAAAATCTTACTAATGTACCAGAAATATGTTATCAACCTTCTAGTTTTATTCTAAAAACGTATTTTTTTTCCTACCTTGCTAAAAAAATAAATCTGCCAATATAATTTAGTCCTTGCCACCAGCAGCTATTGACCTTCAGGGCTGTTGCTCATGGGCTAAATCTAGTGAGTTTTCTGTAAAAATAGAATGCAACTTCTCAGACTTCTCAAATACCTTCAGAAGCAGAAGTTCAGTAGAGTGAACATTAAAAGAGAACTTTTAGAAGGTTGTAGGTAAGCTCTACTAATTCACCCTGCTCCTTTGATACATTTCAAGATTTAGATGAAATCTTTCAAAAAGTTAAACTTCGTCCCTCTTGTAGTTCAGTTAACAACATATTCTTTCTTGGAGAGAGAATGACTATGATAGCTTGGCTTCTCACAGATTGAAATCAGCCCAAAAAGTACGTGTTATTTTCCTGAGAAGACAAAGAGATCAACAACATTTACATGAAAACGGGCCTGACTATTTAAAAATGGCAGGTGACGTTGAGAGACATTTAAGAAGACTTGCTCTTAAAATTGTTTACGGCTCACACTCTGAAAATGAGCTCAAGTTATGCATTCCACTGTCATTAGTCATATCATAAAAGAGAAGCCACAAGCCATGATTGAATGGGTTGATTATTGGTAGCTGACAACCACTAGTAAGTGGAGCTGAACTTCAGGAACTTTGTTGTCAGCTCTAGTACTGTTTGATTCACTGAGTTACACGGTCCTCACCTTTATTTTTCTCCCTCTGAATTAATTTAGAAGGTTATCTACCTCTGTTAAGTATTGTGAAGTTGAGAGACAAAAGGCATTATGTGTGTGCTGTTTATTAATCAATGTAGTAAAAAGGCACAATCGTGCTTTTTTTTTTTTGCTTAGGAACACAATGGGCAGCCTGCAAAAGTGCTTCAAACTTTACCTCTGCTGATTTGATAGAGGAATTATCACATTATTAAATAAAAAACTGGCAAGCACATCGTGATTCTGTTGCTCTGCCTTTGCCAGAATCTCTCAGTAAACCTGCATAGATGGTCAAAAGTTACATGCAGTGAAAAATACTCAACATCTCTCATCTGCTTTTACTACAACCTCTGTCAAGGTTCTTTCAGCCAGCCAGCTAAGTCTATATGCTAACAGTGATTTAAATTCACAAACTAACCCCTTTTTTCAGCTCAGGAATGAGATACAAAATGAAGAAGACTTGCAAAATGAATGAGGCTTGTCTTGCTTTTTTTTCCCCATTACTTCTTAGTGATGGGCAAAGGATTCTAATTCCCCAGATCACCAGATCAGATACAAGTATTACCGAGCTAATTTAACTAGAGAGGATATATCTGTACAGATGCTATGGGCTTTCCTCAGTGCTAAAAAAGAAAAAAATAAAGAAAAATCAAGCCTTAGACGTGTCACAGCCCTCCTGTGTGACCTTACACAAGGCACATTACTTCAGCATGATTTTTCTTTTCATCTGTAAGACTAAATATCTATAATATCTGTAGTATCTAGAATATATAATATATAATACATAATAAATATGCTGGAGTCAAAAACTCTTTTGAAACTCATCCAGAGAATTCTTTATGTCAAAAAGTACAAAGTTGAGAAACTGGTCTCAATCAATTGACTTATCAACTCCTTTAATTTTGCTACTTAGGTATCCACAGAAACAATAAAAACCTAGATACCTGTGTTCTGAAGCAAGAAGAGACTACCACAAGCACAGAAATTTAGATCTGCCACTTCAGACAAGGTGCAGAAGCTTCCTAGCACTTCTTGAGAAATGAAGCTACATGCTGTGGTCACATTAGATCATTTACTTCAGAGAGATACTTAATCTCTATTGAANTGTGCAAGGTACTAAGGTTTCTCCATTGCTATGGGAACACACTACTCTGCAGAGACTGAAATATTCAGCCCACCTCCACACAACACCAGGATTCGCAGATGCCAGCCAAATACCTGAGCAAAGAAACGTTTCCAAAAGCCAACGTGGTATTAGCATTTAGTAAGGAGAAAGGAAGGTTATTCTCTCTGAACAGCTTGAGACTACTCCAAGCGATGGAATTGCTGCCGACCCGCTGCACTCAACGACTCTGTCTCCCCCGCACCAGAGATGTTCATAAAAGGCAAAACCCTGGCAGTAGGAAAAGACAAAAAGAAACACCTACCTCCAGAACAACACAAACATTGGTCATCCAAATGTGGCCGAATATTTGTGGTCAGTACCCAGCTGTCCGGCACCCAACAATTTGGATCATCTCTGCCCTGAAATTACCATCCCACAGACCTCCAGGATAGGCACACAGACAGCAACCAGACATCTGGCTTCTACCCCAGGGTTAGGGTTAGATGGCATTCCTGCTCAAAGAGCCGAATATTTCCTCTTTTCTTTTATCCACAAACTCAAATATCAGAAGAAAAATAAGAGTTTATTTCCCATCACTGGCTGGCACAACTTTTATGTAATCTGGAACAATAAACAAGGACATTTGCATGGGATTTGGCTTTTGTTAGGCAAGGGTATTACTGGGATTCAGTGGGTTTACTTCTGTTTTATTGGGCTATCCCACTTTAATAAGCCAGTTCTTACACAAACATATTTGCCTGTCAAGTGGTAAAATGAGGCATAAAAACTAGAGTTGCAACAGAATTGAATTCAGCAGGAGAAGAATTAATTATTTCTCTTTAAACAACAACAACAAAAAAGACAAAAAAGTCTTCCTGGTCATCCTGAATCTATCAATCAGTCAGAAAATATTGAGGGGGGAGGCAGATGATCAATCGGATGACAATTAAAAGCACGGTAAAGCTGCTCTTGCCTAAACTTTTGTGCCTGGTTTTGCTGTGTTCCCAGCAGTGGTGACAGCTGTAGGATTTAGGGAGTACGGGGGGACCAGCCATAACTGCAGCCTTTGCCCAGCAACACCAGCCATGCTCTCTGAAGACCGAGTTCTTGGGCCAAGGGTCCAGCTGCATAGGAAGAGGAGGACCAGTCCATGATGACTGATGGCTGGGCACAGCCCAGGATTTGCTTCTCACTTCGGTAATAACCACCCATGGTTCCCACAGTCTCCCACTTTCTGTACAGGCTGATTGAAACAGGAGTCATGTTTGTGCACTATTCAAGCCATGCACTACACCCACCTGGTGCTTGGTATGTCACAGGACCCTCCATCTTCTTCTTTTGTCTATCATTAAAAGTATTTACAAGATGCTTGCATGCCACAGGAAACTAAGTTACTCCAAGAGGTCTGATCCAGTCTAGTAGACACTGGCCATAATTTGAAAGGATCTATCCGGACCTTTGAAGAACTTCATGAAGTTCTCACAAATGATGACCAAATTTGAGCTTCCTGTTTCCTAGAAAACTCATAAAAAGTTCAAAGACCAGCTACTAATCCAATCTAACTTGACATGATATTCTAGGACAATCTGGATCAGACAAGAACATGAAGTTCAATCTCTTTTGGTGGTGGAGTAATAGATAATCTCCTCTTGCATTTACAGGAAAGTAAACCTTATCTACTCTCAGACTTCATTCTTCTAGATAAATAAACAAGCCACATCTCTGTATTTTTTTCAATGAGATACCCATATGTATCTTTTTAAGGTTTCTGATCATACCAGTAGCCCTTCTTAGAACCACTATTGAATAGACATGTCCAGGCTTCTGTACACATTTCGCTAATAGCGTCTTATATTGAGGTTGGAAGTACTGCAAATTTCTAGTAGTCAGTTATTCATTAAATCATAATAATTCCTGAAGCTGTAGTAATGCTAACGTGGTTTAGCTCTTCTTCAGATTGACTAATGTATCACAGGAAAACAGTCATCTCTGGATATGATGAGCACAGTACACAAATGTTGGATAGGATAGGACAGGACAGGGGGAAACATGAGTTCCTGACATCTGCTGTTACAGATCACAGTAACATCAAAGACTAAAGGTTCTAACAGCAAAAAGCAAATATAATACAAGTCACAATAATATAGGTCTTTATAATGAGCAAGTAGATAGCTTCAGTTTATGGCATGCACAAGTACATGAAATAATAGTGATTTATGTGTTTTTTAAACAAAAGAAATAAGTATTTCAATTAGGCTCGGGAGGGAGGGAGTACGGGGCTTTATATTCAAAGCTTCATTTTAACCAGGGAAAATTACTGAGTGCTGCATGAGGCTACATTCTGCTTCTTTCTTTCCCTTGAGCAGGGCACCCGGCTTGCCTTGGGAATCCAAACCCGGCAGGACGCCTTTCTGACATCTACCTCCTGACTAGACGTGGGTGTATCTACTGACATTAAGCAGCATGAGATCTTCTCAAGGAAGCAAAGCCCTACATGAAAAGATTTCACTGCAAAAGAAGGAAAAGTCTTTAAAGAGAAAACTACCCAGCATGCTGCTCCTGAAGCCAAGTTGAACTTTCATTTTAGATACAAGCATTCTGTAAGACCAGAGTGCTCATCTACTTCCTACAGTAAATTATTCTTCCTCAGCTGTATTTCTGTACACTTTAAATTTTGATATAAAGTCCTACAGAAAAAGAAATCCCAGCAATTATAATCCTATCAATTATGTAGGCACTTTTTGGTAGACACCAGAAGTTGAATAGTTACCAGGGACAAAAGCACTGTGCCCTGAAAGAAGCAGGACAATGAATACCCATCATGTGCAGATGAGGAAACCCTCTCCAGGTAATGAAAAACTGAAAACATTGTCAGGCAGCATCTATGGGAAAGCAAAAACAAAACCATAAAGCAGGAAGACCCAAAGGTCTTAAAGCCTAGCTAGGAAGTTTGGCCTGTAAATTACATCAGAAAAAAATCTTTAGCAGAGAATTAGTGCCAACATTGAAAAAGTACAAGCAGACAGTAGAACAATTATAGAGTCTGACATCAACCTCAGGCAGATGAATGTAGAAGTTAATACAAAATGCAATTGATAAAGATGAATACGATCAATATCTCAGAGTGTACTTCAATGGCTGAAATATCTTGTCAAACAAACCTGACTTCATTTTTTAATGAGGTTGGCAGTTTGGTTGCTGAAGTCTGATTATATTGATATAGTGCACTTATCTGTTTAAAAAATGTTTGATTTAGTGTGGTGCAACACTTGTATTAAAAATTAGCGTGATAGAGTTCCAATAAAGTGAGAATTAAACAAATTCAGACCTGGCTAACTGACAGATCTCAAAAATATTTGTCAGCGGGGGATCACACATGAGGGATGGGGTGCTTGCAGAGGTTTCTTCTGGAATTATTATTATGCTTGAAGCCACTGAATATTTTCATTACTGTTCAGGAGATAAAAGCAACTTTGCTGCTAATATAATGCCTGACTTATACAGACTCTGTAAAGCAGCAAGCAGTGAGGAAGACAGGATAGTCGAATACAGAAGCAATCTGGGTTGCTTTGGAATCCATTCCAAAACCAAGTATTTTTACAAAGCAAGGTGAAAAATGATACAAGAAACAAGGTGTGCAGGAAAGTGGGACTCGTCTCTGGAAGGCAGCAGCTCTGAAGGAATTTAGGTTAATGAGTTACAGCAGCTGAACCCAAGCCCTTTATGCAATGATGATGCAAAAGGAATCTGCAAACAGAGGTCTGCAAAAGTGGAACTGGAAGAAGAACTGGAAAACTACTTCAGATTATAATCAATGTTACAGCGAGGTTGAAAGTTTGGAAGTGACACAGAAAACTGCCATTAGAAAACATAAATCAGGGTATAGAAAAATATATTTGAAAATGAGACTTTAAAAGCTTAGTTTACATAGTTTACCAGCAATAAAATATCTGACTGCATTGCAGAGTTTAAGTACTGCCACATATGAAAAAAAACTTCAGATGGGAAAGACTAAAGAAAGAACATGACTGGACATAGGATTGATTACAAGAAGACCTAAGTGAATTCTCCAGTTCTTGCTAACTCTGTATCAAATGGGATTTAGTTCCAGGGGGAAAAAAAAATAATAAATAAAATTAACTGCTAAGACTCAGATATTTAATGACCCTGGCTGACTAAAATATATTCCTTTAAAAAGTTTTGCAATCAGAGTCAAAGTCAATAGAAACATCCTGACCCACAGTCTCCTACTTAACTCAGCCCACAGCAGCAAAGCTCAGTGGTGTGATCCTCTGTCACACAACAGACTCCCCAATGACTTACTGGGGACTTGGTGCACTTGCTGCAGTTCAGGTCCGGGCCCCTTACCTGGGCAGCACCCTGTTGCCCCTCAGATGGTGTAGCCTCAACGAATTTCAACCATTCAATTTGAAAGACAAAAAGAGAGAAAGGAGTAAAGATTTGCAGACAGGGATACTTATAGTGAAAAGCTAAAAAAAGAGGAAAGGAAAATATTTTCAAATTAATAGTATTTTCTGTTTGAGATAAAGTGTTCATGGTCTTTGGATAGGTAGAATTAATATCTCCACTTCACAAATAGGACAAGTGGGTCACTCAGGAGTTAGAACACGCAATTCCCTGACCACCCTGTCAGGTGCCTCAACTACCTGTCACAACTAAAATGGGTTATAAGACCTAGAAATAAATCAGTATTTGTGGCCACCAGACCATGGCATCTCAGACAGACTATGGAGACAGTTCATGGGTCTGTTCCATATTATCTTCAATTAATTTCATGTGTAGCTTAATAGCATTTTTGTGTAGTTATTGCATAATAATAATAACAAAAGGGCAACCCAGCTGTGTGCTCAGTATCATTCAAACATAATGTCTTCCAGTGTCTCAAAGTCTGCAGCCCAACCTCAAGACATGCGATCGAGTTGTCCCCGAGCCCTGTCCCAGGGAGGGCAGCACCTCACCCGCTGCTGCTGGCCCCCCATCGCACCTCCAGCCCCACAGCCCACCACAACCACCACCGGAGATAAAGGCTGTAAAAACCAGACCTCTTGGCTGCTATCCTGATCTTCTCACAACCAGCCCAAAGTGACACTTTGTATATATACATGGCTGAAAAATCTGCACACGTTTAAGCTGCTAAGTGCTATATATGTTGTTACACCAAATATTCACTGACCTCTTGCTGAATGCATTTTAATTGAAGTAATTATTCACTCAGCTCCAGCTGCTAGAACCCCATCCTGATATGTCTGAAAGCAAATGGCTTTTCAGATTGGTTGCTCAGGAGGCTGGAAAGTATCTGCAGATTGATATGCAGCTGGGAAGGGAGTCTTCCCAGGCCTGTCTGGTTTTCACGATTTCTCTCATCAATTTATCAATAGGTTTTTAATGCTCTTATCAATGAGTTCCTATTAGGCTAAAAGGCTGAAGTATGGATGAAAAGCATAGTCAGGGAGAGACTTATGGTTTGTTGATTTCCAGTGGGTATTTCCAAACCTTTCAACATTCTCTTGTTTTCATCAAAGTGTAAATTGAGTTTGAACTTTCAGGGTAGCATGTGTTCTTCTTGAGTTTCTTTGTAAGGATCTTATCTCATTAATGAATCAATATGTTAAAAGCTTGGATTCACCGATCAGCTTCTGCTGATTCGACTCGGAAGGTTTCACCCTAACCCTAACACTGGCTAAGTGTTTGTGCTTCCCTAGAAATAACAGGATATTACAAAAGAGCATTTTTTTTGGCCCTTCCAACCGCTGAAAGGGCCTTATGCTAATGCTAGATCAAGCTTCCTGTAGGATTAAGTAAGTTGTAAGTATCTGAGTTCAGTAACACTACTCTTCTCATTTCGCTGAAAAAGGCAGTCTCCAGGATCATCTCCATTAAGGAGAATATCACAACCATATTATTGAAAAGTGGGTCTGGATGACACAAAGGCTAAATGCCATTTCTCTAGGTAAAGCATAACGTTATCACCATGAGTAGGACAGACAGCAAAACTTTTTAATCTTTTTAAAAATTACCCAAGAGGGTAAAAAAAATTACCCAAGCAGTTGAAGCAAGTCAAGGTCAGAGTCAAAAAAAAAAAAAACAACCAACAAACAGATTTACTGCTTCCCAGCCTCATGCTCTAATTAAATACAATCAACACTAGCATTAACAATGCCCATTTCTTATGGGTTTCTGTCTTGTGGAGGGGTTCCCTGGGGTGTAAGACACATTTTGATCCAAAGCTTTCTCTACAGCTTGGGCTTTCAGAATCGCCCTTTACAATAGGGCTTCTCTGTGGTCTAATAATGATATAACTCGATTCATACTCAGCCTTTTCCCACTGGGCTCAAAAATTATTATCCAGAGAGCTGGCAGTATCTCTCAACCACCACAATGGCATTGATCTTTCAGAAACCGGGCTAAGAAACAAACTGGATTTGTTCAGTTATCAATAAATTTTGCAAAAACTTTTCTACATCTTCTCCTGCTCTGTATAGGGATGTCACAGTTTGCACATCCCAGGTATTTCTAAACATGCCAGAGGTTTATCTGAGCTGATTATGCTTTGTGAATAGTTAACTTGGACTATATAAACAAGTGAAAACTTAGGCTTTAAGAAGATTTTTGTCTCACAATTTGTATCAGATCCATCACTAGGGATGATGGTGTTAAAATTCTTGACAGTGTTTGGTAGTCTAGTAACAACAGAAGAATTAAAAGATCTGTTTAGTTATTCAGTCAGGATTCCTAGCATTGTTTACAACACAAAGGGACTTATGTATACATTAATTACATTCAATTTAAAAAATTTAAACCCATGGCATTGCAGGAGAGATTTATAATGCAAATGACCAATGGAAGAAGACTGTTAGGAGAAGGGAGAAAATTAATTACAAAAACTTACACTGTTAATAATGGCTTGCACATAATACTATCATGTTTCTTTTCCATAAATTAAAGCTGGAAACTGACTGTGATTATTAGGGGAGGCCTCAGCCCAGCTGATTTTGTTAGATTTCTGGCAATTGCACTTTTACAGGTTAACGAAAGGAGCAAATTAGTCAGTTTCACATTATAAATAAAAATCTGACACTTTTTAATGCACAGTGAACTCCTCTAGCAGAGCCTTCATCATGAAGCAATCTCCTCTACTAAGGGAACACCCCAACATGGCTCTATGTGCATAAAGTACATGTTGACTCCCCCTTGGTTAAGCAATTGGTTTTTCTTAGTCTCCGGAAGGGTCTACTAAGACACTGACTCCCACATTGTCCCTATAGGCACCAGGAATAATTCTAAACATTATTTCCGCTTTGAAGTCAGACTAGTAATGGCTCAAGTAAGAAAAGAGAGCACTGAAGCAAGCTATAAGAGGGGCAGAATATAAAAGTTTGTTTAAATAAACATAACTAGTGTCGCTTGGATGTTGCAGACTGCAGGAGATGGTCCAAAAGAGAGGAGAGAGAGAGGAGCTTATGTATCAGTAGTATAAACAACAGGCAAAAAGTCATCATCAAAACTCACCACTTTCTGCTTTATGATTCTCTCCAATGCAGCCTTTCTCCATTCAGAAGACAGGGCCTCTTGCTAGAAGGTAGAAGGCTGCAGATCCCCTCAGAGGACCCTTCAGCTAAACACAATGGCTAAGACAGTGCCTAACGCAGACACCCAATGCTGACCATGCCCACCCTGTCCTTGAGCTGAGCCATGGTCTCCCCAACACCCACCATCTCAAGGACGGCTCATCCTTGAGCATCACAAGAGGGTACCCCTTCAGTTCACTGTGGGTCACCCACCTACAACCTTTGCTTTCACTTCACTTGCTTGAGAAACTGCAGCGTGTACAGGTCCCACCTCTCCCGTTTCCATCTGCCTCCCTGCCTCATGCTCTGCAGCTACTACCCAAAAATAATCCAACAGTTCCCCCCTCACCCAAACACTGGTACAGAAAGTTAACGTTCCCCATTCATACTGACCTCTCCAAAAGGCTCTTTTCTTTTCCAAGATCGGAATATACATTTCAGGTACACATGTAAATTTTCTATAGGGCTGCTCTGTCCCCTAGAGTTATGTTTTGCAGCTTATCTATGTACTGACTCAGGTGCTTATTTTGTTTTTCCATTTTCTAGGCTGTGAAATCCCTGAGGAAGGGATTATTGTGGTATTTGCATTTCATACAGTGTTGTGAAAATTACAAGTGCTTAACAAATACACAGCAACATCCACATACATCAGACAGCTCAAACAGAAGAACCAAGATGGAAATGTTGCTTCTAACAAGCAAATGAGAAATAGTAGGGCAGAGCAACACATTTCTCCTGCTCCATCCCCTGTGTATCTCCAAGCTTACTTTGGCAGAGAAGTAATACTGTTTAGGGGCTCTTTACTGGCACTAGCAGGTTTTAAATGAATATAAAATTAGTGAAAAATACTTCACATCGAAATAGTATGTGGCACTGTACTGAGATGTCAAACTTTAAGAGACATCTTGTCAACGGTATTGGATCTAAATCTAAAGGTATCTCCATCTAAGAGATGGTACAGCATTTCCACAGGGCAAGAATTAAAACCTATATAAACCTATTCCAAACATTCAGTTCATCCCTTTGATTTCAAGAGTCCAGATTTCCCAAAACAAAGAAATTCTGCAAGATCTGTTTTGTGTACACCAGTGGAAGCAACACATCTGTTAATGCCAAGAGGTTTAGTTAAGCACATTCAGAACAGATTTGCTGCACAATGTTAGTGGCGCTGAACCTGAAAGCAATCGTTAGAGAAGGAATTTATTCTTGTGCTAACCCCAAGCAAGAGTCACCATCCAGCCAATTTAATATCAACAGCAGTAATTTCAACAATATGATATTTAACCACAATCCTAAAATGGCTCAGTCTGGAAGCAACACAGTATCAGCGTTTGAAAGAATGCGTCCCCAGCAACATCTGAAGAGGGAGGAAAGATTCAAGGCCACAGTGGCTTTTCATGGGGTTGCGTACACAGCTTTTGCTTGAACTTTTTCTTAATTGAGGTTGCAAAAGAGCATGCTGAGGAATGAACCCAAATACCATTTCAGTCAGCAGCAAAGTCTTCAGAGAACAGTAACAAAGCGTCTGGATACTGTGCTGCACCACAACCTGTGTATATGACAAGGGACTCCCAGGCACCCTTTACAGCTTTTACAGTGGTGAACCCCTAAATGCATCCTCAAAGGAGATGGCAAGGCCCACAGAGCAACCTTTTTTCCCCCCCTGTAATTCCTTCATTTGCTCCCCTTCTCTTTTCTCCAGCAAATTCCGCTTCCCCAGAGAAAAATTCCCTTCCAGTCCTGCTCCCTTGAAAGTGTCCAACAACAGAGATATTTTCTTTTTTCTGTTGTGGCCCCCTAAGCAGCCCTGGCTCGGGGAAGTCCCTGAGCCAGACACAGTTTTTCATGACAAATCATTTGGCCTTGAAAACTTTCTTGTGGTTTTTGGGAGGGAGGAGGTCAGTTCAAAAAAGTTCAAATTATTCAAATTCTGACCCAAATTGACAATGCCTTTGTGAGACTTTCCTTACGAATCCTAACCTTGTGTCAATGTATTCATTGTGTGTCTTACCACAATAGATGAGTAAATCTTTCTACATACACACACACATTAGGTGAAATTCCATTTCGATTAAGTTAGTTTGACAGTGAAATTCAATGACACGAGATTGCAATCATTAGTGGAAAGAAGTAGACATACAAGCTGATAGAAGGCTCCATTTCTCAATAGCTGCTGCAAACAAAGCATACTATGAAACTGTTCCATGGGATAGATTGATAATTATATGACAAATGTAACACCCTGAAATAAAATAGCACCACTGCTTTTGTGACATGTTTTATATGCACTTCCTCTCAATAAGCAGAGATGAAATAAATTAAAAAGCCCCAGCAAAAGAATATTAAAAGCACATAAAAAAACACCCAGAAATTTCCACTGAAGGGATTATTGTCCTGATCTAGCATTGGCAGTCTCCATGCTCTTCCAATATTCTTCTCACCGTAGCACTGAAGAAACACTGTATTTCATATCTGGAATTTCCTTGTAGTGTTCTTTCCCTCGTGAAGTTTATCATACTGTGGGAAAGGATATTCTCAAGATGCCACAGACAAAAGAAATGGAAGAATTCCTGCTGATAGCTCCTTGACTAATTGCCATGAACACATCCAGCATACCAGCAGGGTTTTCTCTCGGTGTCAGCATCTATTTCTCCCCCAAGCCTCAGTAAAATAAGAAAAATTTGCTGCTAAAGGAGACATTTATATCAGCTTTTTATCAGTCCTTCTGTACTACCTGTGGATAACTTGAATGGCTTAAAGTATTCAGTTAAATTAAATAGGGGGTGAGTAGAAACAAGTTCTTATGAAGGATCAGATGAACTTTAAGGCATTGGGAGAGAAAATAATACCTAATCAATGCTTCTGTAGAGCGTCTCTTGTTCCCTTATCTTTTGTAAGAAAACAAATGTACTTGTACTGATAGATCATAGACTTACAGCCTCCACAAGTGCCTGGTTGTGACTAAGCATTCCCATCTGTCGGCACAGTTGCCTTCATTTAGCATTATCTAACCTATGATGACACAAATTAAATATCCCCACTTATTCAAAGAATGAGCCAAGTTGTTATCAGACAACTCACTCTAAGCAAACTAATTTAGGGAAATGCATCACCATGAACACAGAAGTTACCCACTTGCTGGATGTTTTCAGTAACTTAAGTGTCTTTTTCTTCAATCAACTACCCTTTACCAGTCTCTGCCACTTCTGTCTGAACCAAAACAGTTACTGGACTGTAACCAACAGAGCTCCTGGCTCTCCACTCATTAGGTCCTTCTCTTAAACTTTCTACCTTCTTTCACTTTCTACACACACACTGTTCAAGTTTACCACAGCTAATCCTGAGTCAAGAAAACAATATCCATTTTTATCACAGATTATAGTTGAAATGCACCAAGCAAGTATGCTCTTCTGATAAATTGCTTGAGTGAAAAAGAAAATAAAACCCCTCACCCCAAACCCCCCACAAACTCATAACTAAGTGTTAATTTGAGCCATCACAAAGGCATATTTTAACTTTTAACAATTCTTCTTTTCATTTCTTTGCAGTTGTCAGCAAAAGAGGACACTGAGGAATGAACATTTTGAAATAAATTTGATTGTGGGACAATTTTGATACCATGATCTATAGATCAGAGGAAGGACATATAAACATAGTAGTGAATAGTTTAGATCAGTTTAGCCATGACTCATACACTCCACAAATAGAAAATGACGAAACTGATAATTTACCAAAGTCATTCTAAACAGTTATTTACCTGCATACTCGCTGTGGCTCATCAGGATTGCATTTGCTTCTGTGTCTGATTATTACAAACTTGTATCCAGCCGAAAGAAGTCACAGAATATTTCTACAGTGTAAATGAGATAGTGTGAGTACCGGAATCACTAACGATGTGACTGCTCAGAACTCACCTACATTCTTCTGAGAAATGAGCCTGCTGGGAACTCCACCCTGCTGCAGGTGGAGTGGTACCCACATTAGCTCAGGTATTTCTAACAATCCACTGCAGACAGACCAAGGCCTTAGCAGTCATCAGCACCCTTGGAGTAGAAGACACACATCCTGGGAAGTGTTGGTCCTCTGAGAATCCAGTGCAGAGCTCTACATGTGCCACAAGCTGGCTAGTAAAGCTGATGTCTCCAAAATGCAAGCTGAGCTGGCCTTAGTTTACTTTATGCTGATACACACAGACGTTTTTTAATTACTATTATTTTTGCAGAAGGTGCAAAAAGCTGAATAGTAGATCTAAAATACATGTCTGTATAAAGTTCACTGTACCCAAATGTCCTATAAGTTTAGCTTTTCCATGTTTCTTCAAGTTCTGGAAAGAATATTGATAGATATATTGGCCAATTTGGATGGAATTCTAAGATCACTTTTGATAGATATCTGTGAGGCCTCTATGAGATGTGTGTGTATAAAAGACTGGAAAGGAGCCCTGCTGTTAAAACTTTGTAGCTCTCCCATTCACCTATAAGTGGAATGGAAAAAGTGAGGACAGCGATTGCAAAATTTGTCTCAGAAGCCCCATCAAGAATTAGTTACGGGCCCTGGAAGATGCATGATTCTTTCTTAAATATTTCAAACTCTTATCTTTGCAGTAGACAAAACCAGACCATTTCTAAAATAGAACTTCTGGTGATCTTGTTGGGGGGCCTGACTTCTTCAGCACTGGCAGGGCCAAAATACCTTGGCTCCGTGCTTTGGACTGAGACAGAAGTTGTCAGTGAGCCAAACTGAAATCCTTTCCTACCTTGCCAGGTAAGTGTTTCTAATTGAGCCTTTTCTGCTGCCGGTGAAGTTGTCTTGAATATTTATGTGAACTCCCTTTTCCAAAGAGCCATTCGACATCCATTTGGTGAGATGAAGGGTGCAGAGCTTGGCCCTGTCTCTGAGAGATTATATTCAGGAGTAAGAGGCATGATTATAAGAAACCTTAGAGTGCAAATACCAAAGGCTGAAGAACAAAAATGCCTTAACTGTGTAAGAGCTGTTAAATTCATTTTAGTCAGAGTGTTCTGATTTTCTTGAAGATCCCTGGACTGGGATGGTGCACATATAGGAGCTCCAAGTCCCAGATTGGCCCTGGCCATCCCAGAACAGAACTAATAAATTTTTTTTGTTTCCTTGCTAGTAGGCAGGTCTAGAGTAGGAACATTGCCTGTATTAGTTAGAGTTGATTCATATTTCCCAATAAACTTCCTGCACAGATGTCTGACCAGGTTGTTTGCCCTCTGGAAAGCCATGTCTTAAAGAGTGCCTTCAGGGTACCAATCCTCATTGATGATCTGGAAATTGTGAAGAAATAAACCAGGATCTAGTGCAATAGAGCAGCTCTTGTGTAGTCAAAATCATGGTCATGTTGCCACTGATCACTGGATCAGTACAGACTTTACCAGACAGTAGAAAGAGTTCTTCACTGGCATGGAAGATGGCAAGACAGACATAGGAAGACTGTGTGAAGAGAAAGTTTTCAGCTGGACACCAGACCTTGAGTTTGTGTACAGTTGTCTGGGCTCTCCATTCCAGAGCCAGATGTGTGCCACAGAAACTAAGGAGAAATTAATTTGTCATTTGATAATGATACAAAAAGAGGATGTGAATGACTATAATCAGACAAGGTTTGTTAAATACACAGTCATCAACCTGCTCCAACGACATTTTCGAGTCTGGCATGCTGAACTACATGCATGCAAGGTGGCGTGGATCCCGGCCAACCTTGGCAAGATCTGGCTACTGTGGCTGTGTGAACTTGTGAAGTGTTTCACAGGTTTCAGAGGGACTAAAATTCTTCTTGAGGAGCCAGCTGGCTGGTGATGCAGAGTCAGCACAAACACAGTAAGTGCATTATTTTGCATGCTAGTACCAATTTTTCTTTTTTTTGCTACGTACCTAACTGAGCAAGGAGGAACTGGTCCAGAGAGATTCCTGATTTTATATTTTGTACGAATTGATGCACTTGTAAATTGGGAGCAATGATCCGAGAGGAAACTCAGATCAACCCTGTGCTTTACAGCATTGGAAGGAGGCAAAAGGAGAACACGCACGGTAGCAGCCCCTGGATGCAAACACACATATCTAAACTATTTCTTTCCTTAAAATCCCAGTTAGCTCAGCACTCAGAGCTCCAAGTTTTCTCGTGATGGGGTCAACCATGACCATGGCTCTTCTCCTCTCACAGAGGCAGAAAAAGATGCAAGAGGATAAGCTGGTAACAGTCCAGTGCTCTTTCCAGTGCAGACCAGCCTTGGACGAGTGGGGATGGGCTCTGTCATGTCAATGATGGCTCTTAGGGTCAAGACAAACTTCATTTGCATTCAGACAGACACAGAGGTATGGCATTTCCACATCTTATTTCCCATTTACTCTCATGAGCAGCAGCTTTGAAACTTAACCCATTTCGTGCCTTCTCACCCCAAATGTGCCTTTATTTGTGTCCCTTCTGCTCACCAGCACTTGCTCTCAGCTGCTTCATCTGAGGCTGTAGGGTTGGCGTGACAATTACACAGCCAGCTTGTCCCAGGTTTTCTTTTCCCACAGGCAAACTAACTTTAAAATGCTATTTATAATTTTAGGCCACCAAAGATTGTAAAAGAGATATATGGATTTAGGATGAAGCAGTAATAATAAAAAGAATGTCACTGCTCACTTCTTTAAACAAACTACATGAAGCAAATTAGTGTGTTTTTTTTTTTCTTTTGAAAATCTTAACCATCAAAACCAATGATCTCATGCTTCTGAAAACAAAGAGAAGTATTGAGAAATTTATTTTAAAAGGACAAAGACAGATAGGTTGCAAATAGATTTAAAGGAAAAGTTCTATAGGTAGAAGGTACTGGATGGCAGAACTTTAAATTACTACAGTGGGAGTTGTAAATGTCCTAAATGGCTCAGAGCCTGGCCCTCACTGAAAGCTGCTGTGGGAAGCCTGAAATGTTTGCATATGGCACTTGGCTCCCACCAACATGATCCTGCACCCTCATAAATACTAAGTACACCAACATAAAAAATAAGTCAATTTAAGTGAATACAAGGAAAAACTTTTCCTACTACAAATAAACAAAATGGGTTGAATAAAATAAATCTGATACAGTTTTATAGCATTATGAAATTTTGATTTTTTTTTTAATTCAAAAGCAAACAGAAAATGACTTTATCTTCCATTCCTGGTTTTTGGTTATTTGGGGCTTTTTTTAATGTTGCTGCATTCTTTTTTTTTTACTTTTGGTTTTGTTGTTGTTTCTTGGTGAGGTTTTTTCCCTTCAGCTCTAAATCAAACCACAACTGCTGTTTGGAAAATCTGTATTTTTTTCTCTCCTGTAGATTTCCCCCTCTGTGCTCCCAGGTTTGGGGACAGGGAAAAAGCTGAGGTGATAAAGTACTTCAATGGAAGAGTTGAACTCAAGTGATGTCCATTGTTGCAGAAAGCCTACAAGTCTCTCTATAACATATTACATTATTATCTATGTCAGCATCATTTTAGCCAGGTCTGGAGCAGACAGGTCCACTGCATGGGGGTAGCAGTCTGGGGCAATGCTCTGCTACCCAAAGCAGGAGCATCTAAACCCAGAGACAAAGCTTGGATGGTTCCCAGTACCCACAGCAGCTTCCCTAACCACCACCTGCTCACTGGGGACAGCGACAAGCAGACAAAGTCTTGATTTCCACCATAGATAAGAAAAAATGATGAGTCACTTTTCCTTTTGAGATCCTTCTTTTTTTGTTGCCCCTCTAAGGACAGGGCAGTGTGGCTCTGAATAAGAGGGAAGGACCCTCTGGCAAAAATCCTTTTTGGCTGGAGGTGAGCGTGGTCCAGGGCCAGAAGGAATAACCTAAAAGTGTTAGTGGAAGCACTGCTCACGGGTAGGGATTCCAACAAAAACTTCAGCCTCAGACTTAAACAGAAATAAGATGGACTTAACACTCTTAAAGCAAATAACCAGGGAGGATATATTGTGACAAGCATCATGCAGGAGCTTTAGCATCCATCAGTACTTAAAGAATTTCTCTGTTCATACAAATTGCCCCACGAACAGGCAGTCAATCTTACTGCCTTACAACCTTAAACTGTCTCGGGGTGTAGCCCCACCTGGCTTTCACACACATACAACTTCTGCTCCACAGAGAGTTCAGGGACAGCCAGGTTATGGAATGAGACCCATACAATCTAAAGCTCTTGCAAGCAGTCCCTGCTGATGTCCCCCCAAACCACCACTGACAACTCTGCTCTCAGCAAGAAAAATAGCTCCTTCCCACCCTGATGGCAAGACGGCTCCTAGTTCAAACGTTCAAGCTCTAGTGGGCTGGCGGAGGCAATGTTTATAGTTCAGTGGTACGGATGAAAACTTACACAACGCTTTACGCTGTCAAAGCAAAATGTGATCATTCCAGACTGTACTGACATTAGTAAAAATATCAATTAAGGCCAAAAATGCACTTTTACATTGAGCTGCTTGGATTAGATTGTAACCGGCTCAAGGATAAGAAACACTGCTTGTTTATCTTAATCACGTTCAAAAATCCAGGCCTTTGTATTATCCTCCCCCACAACAGCCATTTCAAGTGACAGTAGGAATTCCCCAGTGACTTCAAATGGATTTTTTTCTGCCAACACATTCCCTCTTTGGTTTTAAATTTTTCTTTTTCCTGTTTTTATAACTTTTAGGCAAATACTACCAACTCATGACTCCCCAAAAACAAAGAAAGAAAGCGGAAAGAATAAAAAGTTCAATGTACGACAAGAAACACGGGGGACAATTTGCAACATGGTGCCAAATAAACGCTTATTTGCCTTCATTGGAGGTCAGTGGGGCAAATCGGTGGGAACTATTCATAATTACAGGTTGGTGAGAGACAACTGTGGCAGTTGCATGGCCTTTTAATGATGCATTTTGCTCTAATTTGGCATTGGATATCTTACAAGAAATTGAAAACACCCAGAGCTCTGCAGGTTCCCAGAGTGTCTATCTGAATGTGTTCAAATAAGCCAGACTAATTTGTTTCCAAACTCCAAAATTTTATCTCAATAAAATCTGTGAAATATTACTGCATATGATTAAATTATGATCGGTGTTGGACGAATATCAACAAGTCCCATTTGTGTCTCATCTGGAAGTACATATATTACACAGAAGAACAAATGATGTAAAGCTTCAGTTCTGTATCACTATTCATACTGGACTTAACATACTATAAAACAGCGATTGTTTTGCTCCTGATTTTTACCACAAGCCTCCTGAAACTTTCCTTGAAACTTGGTTATCAATGTAAATTTTAAAAGGACAGATCCTAGAGGTTTAAAGTCCAGAATACATATACAAAAAGCAAGCAAATACATACTGTTTGCAAATCTCATTTTTAAAGCATTGGTGAACTGAGCCCACAATTTTTGAAAGCCTGAGGTTCACAACACTGCCTAAGGCTTCCAGCTAACTACGTTTATTAAATGATCCCTATCATATGCCAGATAGGAAGGTGAAACCTTGCACAACTAAACAACCTCGTGTCTGGTGTTATCTTTTTACTGATAGGAAAATGAGAAACACAGGTCCAAATTGAACCACAACTACAAGCACAGAACGTTTAGGATATTTTTTAAATTTTCCATTATTGAACATCTTATTCTGTTACCATCACTGCTTTTACCCTGGTACCAAGACCCTACTGATGCTTGGCAAGTTTATGCTTAACCAAACTGATTGCACTTGTAACACTTCCCTGGGAATAAATTTCACTAGCACAAACTGCAAAACTAAGATTCAGATTTTGAATTCCTTTTAATTTATTTTTTTTTCTCTCTGCCACATATATTATACATGATTCCAAACAAGCAACTCTACATTTACCAAATTTCAGGTCAACGATTTTTGTTCATGTTTCCTCCTGCACATCACTGACAAAAAGATCTGTTGCCACCTTCCTGTTCCTGAGAGATGAGTGTTTTGGCCTGTTCAGGAATTTTTATGATAATGATTCAAAAAAGCAGACAAGAAGAACGGGGCTACACATAAAAAATGCCTGCCTCAGTGACAGAAGGAAATCTGGACTTCTCTGTGTTATCAAGTCAAATACTTCATTAGAAAAAGATACCTTCTAACATAGAGAAAACAGCACTGTTGTGCTGCAGTCAACAACTAGCCCTCAGCCAGAAAAGAAAATGCCAACTCTTTCCTCTCTGCACCTTTGACTTCTCACACCAACCAACGCCTGCAATGGGCACTGGGAGGGCAACCTCAGCATGGGACACAAAAACCAGAAAGCATGATTTCTGTGCCTTTTAAATAACAGCTTTGTCCACAGCAATAGTCTCTACGTACATACAGACTGCAGAGTAGTTGGGCTCTTGGCAGACAATCTGGTGGAGCCGCTGAGCGTGTGGCTGTTACCAGCAAGAACAGCTCTGCGCCTATAACTCCACCAAGATCTAATGTTATTTTTACCGCACACTGACTGTTTAATATTAGTAATTATGCACATTTCTGAGGTTTCTTTTTTCCATGCAAAAAAGACACAACAAACAAGGCAAACACTCAAGCATCCCACAGCTTTAAATCCCACGACATGGACCATCAGGGCTTTTACGACATCCTTGGTGAGATCCATTGCATAACACTGAGATGCTGTTTGAAAATGAAGGACACTCCTCTCCTGCAGGCCTGGTGAGACTGTCAGACTCAAGGGTGCAAAACAGAAGGGACGTTGAAAATAATAATAACTTTTTTTTACATTGTCCTTGATTCCTTCCTCCATTTTGCTGAGAGCTTGGCACCTCATGAATGCAGATGTTCCTCGGCCCTACAGCATCCTTTAATCAAGCAGAGGTTAGCTACTGAGCCTGTGATCTAACCTTTAATGAGCAAAATAAGGGAAGTTTTCCGACATATATCCACACTAGTTTAAATCGATACATCTGCACTCACTTAGACCCAGGCCATGCCGGTAGAGTTTCCTCCTCAAACCAATGTTTCTCCTGAACAAGTTTCTTTGCCTATAATATACGCCAAAAGCTTTTAAAATTAAAGACATAACTTGAACCAGAAGAAAAATGAATTAAAAAAAAAAATCTATTACAGTTTTAAAAAGTAAACATAGTCTTTGTAATCTACTGAGCTTTAGGTCCGGACGCCAGTGTAATGGGGAGGAGAACTACACGAGAAGCAACCAGCTTCTCCCCACCATAGTGCTGTCCCAGTGCCTCTCAAAAGCTTATTCTTAGAGGGTTAATTCTGTCTTGTAGCAACTGACTCTATTTGTCCTAAATATTCAGCTGAAAATATGGTCTACATTACAGTATTACACAGAGAGCCTTTTAAAAGCCTTGTGATCATTAAAGTTAAAAGTCTGATGAGTAATGTTGTTCTGTCTAAAGTATATGTTGTTCCTTTTGCCTCCTTGCTTTATTTTGAGACAGATATACTTAAAATAGTTTCTAAAAAATATGGAGATTATTATCCAATCTAAAAGATTTAATTTAGCATTTATATGGGTTTTAAATGCATGCCAACACTTTCCTTCATTTCAGCATTTGGCAACTGTTCACTATTCACAATTCCAAAGGCTGCAGACACATGTCTGATCATTTTAGGATATTTACAGTTGTAGCCAATAAAGACAGTGCTGATTTTAATTAAACTTTTAATTGCTTTCTGAGACAACAACAAGAAGCCACGATTGCATGAAATTGTGACTGGCTCCTTTAAATAATAGTGGGTGCGGATTGCCAGAAGCATCACTGTCCATCACTTCCTAATGGGTGGGTATAAATAAATGCTAAATCATCACTCCTGATAGCATCAGTGGCAGTTTGGTAATCCTGCCCGACCGTAAACATCTTTGTTTCCAGTGAGAAGCGGAATATGGACTGGACAAAGGAAAAAAAGCAACCCATAAATTAATTGTTCTGCCAGTCTGTCTCTGCCTTAGGAAACCGTTTACCAGCAGCTACGACAAACACCGATATATATCACAGCAATTCCTCAGGCGGAGTGGGATAATTTAGGGCACTGGGTACAGTTCACAGTCACTTCCATGCCACCAGTTCAAGTCTATCTCGGGTCTTCCAGGAGAAAAATCCCTGTGCTGTCTTAAGGTTATACTATAACATCCATGTTTTCCAGACTATCCCAAATCCTCTTACTTTTTGCTCTCATTTGGGAGATACCTCCCATGCCATTCATGTACATTGCTTAAGTGGAAAACTCCAGCATTTCTGCAGTCACCATACAAGGCACTTTGCCAGCTGGAAGCATGGCCATGGCTTGGGGCTGCGTGAGTCACCCATCTGGAGGGATCATCAGCAAGTGTCCTCCCAGTACAGCCCAGGAGCCGCAGGTGGACAGGAGAAGCATTGTGGCCTTTGGCCAGTTCCTCCAGGCACAAGTCCACGTCAGAAAGTCAGCAGGATGCCCAGGACGGCTGGGTCCCATGCAGGTAGCCTCGGGTGCTTCCTCATGTGGGGCCAGACACTACACTGCTGTGTGCAGGACGGCTCCATGCATAAATAAATGACTTCAGCCTCCAGGGCTCTCACCAGCGCTAAACTGCCTTTTAATAACATAAATCACCCACTCAGCCAGCCTGGGGATGATGGAGACTGAAGAGCCATCAGCTGGCTCAGTGTAACCTTCTGAGAAATAGAGAAAGGAGCACTATGCACCAGCCAGGGATGTCCAACGGGCACTGGTGACCACCCCCAGCATGCTAAAATGTTGAGCAGGACCCTCGCTGCATGGCAAGCAAGGGTAACATTCAGTTTCTTTTTATAGGCTTCCTTCAAATCATTCGGAGAGGCACTTACACAGTTTACATATTTAAACATACTACATCATTCTGCAAGATTCTGGGAAGATTTGATTCCTTGTTCGTTATTACTGCTTTATTTTGGAAAACACCAGCAACTTGGATGTATCATTAGTATTTTCTGACAATTAGACAAAACATTGCAAGGTCTCTCCATACAAAATATTTTCAGGTTCATCAAACATAACTGTGTGGACCATGTCAAGAAATAGCCTTTTTATGTGGTTCTTTATGGCATGGGAGCTGTTAGCCTATCTATAAATGCTTACCAAAGCATCCCAATATAGTTTGCCTCTGTGCTGTAATGTAAACACATTTGATCTCGTCTGTAGACAATCAACACAAGATATAAGCTCCTAACCACCAGCTAATAACATTTAGTTATTGGGAGCTCAAAGATGCTTACATAGTTATAACCAAAAGCTGCTTTGTGAAATGACCTGCCAGACATTAACACTGATGAGACGTTTTAGGTGTGATTATACAACTATTTCAGGCAAGGAAAGCCTTGCCTGAGGGCTCCAGGAATGGGCTTTTATGGTGGCTGGTGATGACAGTCCCACCCACATTTCTAAATTATTAAAACTTCCCAACTTCTTCAATTGCTAACAACCTCCTTCATTCCCCTAAAGCACCTTAAAGCTGTTTGGCTGCACTTCCCACAGACTTTTCTGTTATTCAATACTGACTCTTTGCTCAAGACCTCTTGTATCTTATTTCATGTAAATCATGCAAAATTTCCCCACTGATAATGTCTCCACTTAAAGGCAGAACAAAGCGCCATCTGCCAAAAGCTAGGAAGACCCTTGGGGAGCAGCACTACAGAACCTGTGCTGCTTCTGCCCATGAAACTTTGTTGATTTCAATGACTACTTCACGGGTGGAACATACCATATGTTGGCCACAGGAATCCAGGAAAAAGACCAGAAGCTAACGTTTCTCTCCATCTTCAAATCGAATAGGATATACATGAAATCAATACTGCATTGTTACATTCCAGAGCATTTAAATTAGTATTCTTCAGAAGCTGTTGAGCTGCATAGGGCACGTAATAAAATCCAGGCTAAGTGATTGATAATCTACCATGCAGACCTCAAACTTTGGAGCATTAAACTGAAAAGCCCTTTAATCATACCTCGCCTACTATTATCTCCAAACTCCGAGCACTGTAACACAAAATAGAGAATCTGTGGAGGATCCTCTCAATTAATTTGTTCATCAGCTTTTTAGACTGCCTGCTGTATTTTCATATGCTGCTTTGACAATTATTCGTATTTTACACTTCTAAACTATTGCTGTTCGCTTTCAAATGAAAGTCCTAGGCAATGCAATGAGAATCCCCCCAACAAGTTCAATGGACTTTCAGGCAATGTTTTTTTTGTGTGTGTTATTCCCAAGGCTGAATATATATTCATGACCCAATAGCACTGGGATCATCTATAGGTTGGCTGTATAAGATGAAAAAGAAACATTCAGAACTCTTTGTTGGTCAGGCTTCCCTACAGATACCATTGGTAAAACTTAATTCAACAGTAGGAGAGGCTGAGGCAGGCTGACAAAGAAGATATTTGGAAATTCCTTCTCTATATCTTAGCAATGCTTAATATGACAACTTGAAAAGTGGTGCAAGATTTGCAATACATTTTGATACTTCTTACCATAAAGAGATTTCCTGAATAGTCTGGGACAGTTCCAGGACTATTTTGCAAGGTATCTAGGAAAAAAAGTCCATCTATTTCAGGTTCTGACTATCAGTGATGGGTGGCTGACATTTTACATATACTGAGAACATATTTCTCTCTGCCTTAAATAAATTTTTCATATTTAATTCCCTCAGGTTCCTTTCATTCAACCTTAGTAATGCCACGTATCTGTGTCAAAAAGGCAAACAACTTTGGCAGGTCATAAAATGTCACATTACTTCACCATAGAGAACTACTGTTAACATGGAGATCTAAAACATCTACACAGACTTCTGTTGCAGTTCAAATTACTATACAAATTCTACTCACTGAGTCAATTTTTCCATAATTCTTAATTGATTTGGAAGTTACCTCAAATTGAAATAGAAACCCTATGTGATAAAGCTGAACCTTAAATACATCCTCATGCTTTCAGAGTACTTTTCAGTATTATGTCAGCACCAAGACCAAGCAAACAAATATAATTTTACTATTATATCAAAAACATTAAAATGATGACAAGATGGCATTCATTCTTTAACCATTTCATCTGAACTTACTCTGCGGTATTCTAAACTGTAAATCAGGATTATTTAGTTTCATAGGCTAGGTCTCCTTCAAACAACCAATTTGAAAGAAAATAAAGATGTGCAATCTTACAAATGGCAAGGGGCCATCTTTCTTTCCATTTCAAGATAAGACCAAACAACAGTACATGGGTTCAATCCTGCTACACAGGGACCAGGAAAAAGATGTGCAAGTCAAATATCCTACAGAAACTCCCTGCCACTGGTCCTCCAGGCATAGGTTTTATTGAAACTGTAAAAGCTTCAACTCTGCTTCTGGTATTTCCACATCCCAAGATCTAAATACGTATTTTCCATCTAAACAAGCTTATTTTAGATATAAAGAACCATGGCAATGGACAACCATGAATCCTAAGAACAAATCTTCCCTTAAGGCAGAACTTTTAGAAATGTAACGATGCTGTCCAATGCATACGCCAAAGAAAAAGCCATCTGTTTCACAGCTCCACACATGATAGTGATTACTTCTACCATGTAATATTCACCTTAAATAATAGTGGAACTTAATGTTTAAAAGCATTTTGAACAAGACAAAATGGCATATTGAACACACTAAATACTGTAAAGCAAAATACTTTACAGTTTGAGTAAAAAACTTTACAGTTTGAGCTGTGATCCAGATTAGGCTCATGGTGAGGTAAAACAATGGAGCACTGAGGCAGAGGTCACAACCCTGAATACTGTGGGTCATCTTAGTGGTAACAGGGGGGAGCTGGGAGAACTTCACCATATGCCTTAGGGAAACAACATCACTTTCTGTAGAATGACACTAATTTTTATAAGTAATTTTTATTTTTTCCAAACAAATAAAAATCATAGAACATTGTAGTTTATACCATTTTATGGTCTGATTATCGTAAATTGCATGTTATTATTTGAATTTCAGAAACAAGTATGTATATATTAATCACATGTAGTGCCCATTGTGCTAAAATTGTATACACACACTGGGCTCAGTTCTGGAAAGTCCAAACTCTGGATATGGAACCAAAGGATAAATGAAATGAAGCAGAAGACAGGGAGCTGAGGCACACAAAGCGTAAGAGATTGGCCCACGGTCCAACAGGACATTTATAGCAAGGACAAGAACTGAACGCAGACTTTCTGTCACGTAGTATAAACACATTACCACTCTCACTCCATCATCTTACGCCTCTACTTTAACTGACAAATTAACCTTAAGTTTAAGCCAAGTTGCAACAGCTGGAGAAAAAATACTGGTCCCTAGTTACAACAAAACTTTGTCACAAATCTGACAAAAATAAGTGGTTTATTCTTTAATATGTCGATAGCTTTCTTGCCTATTCCCTCTTCATCCTGATCTTTAATATCTAAAATGTTTGCACGGGACAGTTCAGTTCTTTAATATTATTTGGATTCAATAGTACTTATCTAAACAGTATTTTTAGCTAACGTGCAATTTGGATAGGACTAGCATTCCAAATCTAACATTTATCTTGATTGCTTTAAGCTAACTGTACCCACAGGCTCTAAAATGCCAGTTTGGAAAGTGCCCTGGGCACAAGATAATATGAGATCGCTAATTAACTAGGAAGTTTTAAAAGAAGATCTGATTTAGGCCCTGATTCAGCAAACAAATAACATTAAGTGTGAGTAACCCTGTGGAAAACATGTGAAGTCATGGCATAAATCACACAACATTAAGTGCACACTGAAAGCACCTTGCTGAAACAGGGTGTAATTTAAAAGTCTCATGTTCTCTTTAATGGAGTGTACTCCAACTGCCTGGTGTGTTGTGGTTTCCTCTTCTCCGTTAGGGCAAATGGCCTGAACGCAGGGCCAAGAGCCAGGAATTCCTGCTCCCTTAATCTCCTTCTGAAACTGTCTGTCTGCGTTTTGGACGAGTCCGCTAACATGACTGCATCCCAGATTATCACTTGAAAAATGTGAAAAAAGTTTCTACTCAGCAACTTCCTCTACAAAACTATGGTTAGGATCAATTTTATATTTTTTTTAAGGTCCGGGCAATTCATTTTTAAGGTCTCCTAATATAACAGATTTTCTACTGTGCCTAATCAACTTTCCAAAGTTATGCTCTCTGTGTATGCATCTCTTCCTCTACTGTTTTTTTTAGTTTTCTAATTAATAAAAATCATTTAAGGATATTTTTAGCCCTGACATACAGAGGAACAACAATGGAGAAGCTTCTTTCCCACTGCAAAGACCCTGCACAAGATGGATGAGACCCTGAACTGGAGCAGCACTGCCAGGAGATACCGGCTTGTGGCTGACACCCCTTTCAGGCAGACCTTGGCACACACCCAGCACCAACCCCATCAGATCACCTCCATGTTCTGCTGCCACACACCACAAATTCAACAATCCCGTTTGCTTGGGAGTGTTGTCTCCTCACTTCATCTCCCTCATATCACCAACATTTATGTCTTTAAAAATTAAGAAAATAGAAATAAAAGCTAATAGGTCCCTAAGAAGATCTAACTTCCTATTCCAATGTAATGCTTTAGATGTTCCACAGGTGGGTAGTTCTTCCTGACACTACTCATCCCACCGATTTTAATGGAAATGCTCAGGTACTGGCTTACCCGGACACTACTGGACACATGGCACAGTGGGAAATATCAAGAAAAGGAGAATGAAGGGCAACAACTAAAGATCATGATATGGGTTTCTCTCTTTTTACATATCCCAATGCTCTCGGTGATGTTGTACATCTGTAACTAGTGGTCGTTACTGAGGATTGTAACTTCAGGGAACGGTCAGAAAAAGGGGGGCAATAAGAATAGATGAGGAAGAGAGATTTCTGAAGAAGGAACTGATATGAAAGATGGAGGTTAGAAAAAGAAGAGAATACCATTGTTTTTCTCCTTAGCAAATGAAGAACAGAGACCTTGCTGTTCATACGAGCTAATAGCATGGACTACGCACCAAAAGGAAGAGAACTTCAGGGAAATAAGGGCCAATGCAGAAAAAGCAAGTGTGGCTCATACTAAACTGAGACATCTTTCTCATTTAAGTCCTTTCCTGGTCTCTCATATTCCCCAGACAACGATACACTGAAAGCATTCAACAAGTCCTCATTAATTCTCATAGCAGCTATAAGTGTTCCTTACATGACCCACTGCTGCATTATCTGATAATAAGCACATTTAGAAAACAGAAGAATATAATCACAGGCTTTGAGACAAGACATTGCTCTCTTCTTAACCATGACTTAGACATTTTCAAGCAGTATTTCTCACACTGCTGTATGAGAGTCCAGCTGATGCATTTTTTTATCTTACGCATTCTTCCCTTGAAAATAATGGATGGGCTCTGAACAGTGTAAGAACAATAGCTGCTGGTGCTGTCGTTACCAGAAAACTCATTCCCACCATTACAGGTGGAGAGACAATTTTTCTTTTTTCAATTGAGTTCCTGGGAGAATATTTTTCAAAAGCACAAAAATGCTCACACAACTATGACCTGCATATTATGTTTTAATTTGGAGCTTTACCAAGGCCTAATACTCACACTAGGGAAGAGGGGGAGAGAGAGAGAGAGAGGCAGATTCCCCTCCCATCACTGCCTTTGAGGCTGACTTGAATTTATTCCGAATTCAGAAATCTGTCAGCTCACTGTCTCACCCTGAACCACTGGGAGCACAGGCGTGTGTGAGCTTCTCTGTGCGAAGGCAGCCGGGTGAAAATATTTTGCCTGATCACCATATTTAGGGGTCTGCCATATTCCCTGAACAAGCTACAATTTCACTCATGAGTGAAGAAAGCAGGTAGAGCCACGCAAATGTAAGCAGCTACATAATGGCTGCATCTGTTTTAATTTTTAGTGGCTTGTCAAATAATGATTGTTATTAAAACAAAGTGTATTTTGTCACAGATGCTCGCAACAAAGACTAATTGGCTGCAGAATTACCAGGCTGTGCCTGAACGGGCGCTGGTGCAGAAAGCTGGGTCTGCTCAGGGTCAGCGCCCCTGCAGCCTGCTCAGGATGGGGAAAGCCCAGGGACCATGATGGGCTCCTGGTTTAAGCTCTAAATAAATAAGAGTCAGAAAACCACCCTGCAAAACCACGGTTTAGTACCACCAAGGAAAAAAATGCTTTGATCTGGCCCATTTCTGGGTTTTGATCTCAAGCTTTATGAATGTGAGAGAAGACACTCTCCGAATTCATACAGTTTTGGGAGGTGTGGTGCCAGGGAAGGTATACCTTGTGAGGTATGTCTTGTGCACGCTATACGCAGCCCCATAAAGCAACAAAGCCAGGAGCTGCCACAGCTCACTTTGCCTGGATCCTAAGGAGAAGAAAGGATGAAGCTGTGACTCTCCAGGCAACTCTTCAGTCCCAGATCTCCTCTGCCCAGAGCTTAGGAGGAAGGTTTTTATTCAAGCAAAGCTTCCTTTGCTTGACTTGCTTTTAAATAGTAATGCCAAGACTTGTGCCCCAGTGAAAAGTTTCACCCGCTCAGGTTGCATGCGGTTTACATAACTGGAAGCCAGTATTTTTTAGACAAACATTGATCTCTGAAAGCCTCTCATTACTTCAATGAATCAGACCCAAACCAACATTCTTCAGAAAAGTGAGCGTTTAAAAAGAAATTTTCCATATTTTTAATTCAGTATGATTTGCCCTCCTTTAAAAGAAAATTTAATTACGTTTCAGTTTTGAATTTATTTCAACAAGATGCATAAGATATTAGTCTTCATTTAGGCTGTGCCACTGGAAGCATTTCATTACATGATAAAAATCCCCACAAGCCTGTCTGGCCTCAGGGTAGAAGTGACTGGAATGACATCTCTGTATTTTTAGTTCGAGAATTAAATGTGTATGGGCTGTAGCTCCAGTCCCTTGTGGCAGACATCCTCCAGGAGGAGATGGCACAGCAGGCACCACGACAAAGGAAAGGAAAGGAAAGTTGGTGACGGAAGGCAGGCAAGAGACTAATGACAGCCAAAATTGCTCTGTATTTTATAGATACATGGAAAAGCCTGAAGTATAACCATGTTGAGACAAAAAAAAAAAAAGAAAAGGAGGAGCAACCACCTGGCACATCTGATGGGATTGCACACAGGAGTCAATAATCCATAGGAATATATAGCATCAGAGAAATTGCTAAGCATTTCTGCAACATAACCAGCTTCAGGAAGCATGGATGAGACAATTACAGTAAATAGACTGACTGTGGGTGCACAGTACTAACAAGCTTTAGCTACGAGATCTGCTGGGCTGTATTCTCTGTTTTAAGATGTACAAATTCAGGCATGAAATAAACCTCCTTCACTCTGCACTGATACTACATTTGAGTGAGATTATTCAGCATCCAAATTATACGCTCAGCAAGATCACCTCCATTTTGATAATTGCCTTATGAATGCATAACATGGCAGCGTGGGGATTTGTATTCCCAGGAACGTCTGCTATCAGGCATCAATCGTTAGTCTGCCGAGGACGTGGCGCACCAGTTGATAAAGAAGAGGCACACAGCACTCCTAGAAGATTATCAGCAAGAATCTGATCCTCCCTGGTTTCACTGGCCTCTTGCTCCATAGATGCTGACCCAGAGATAAATTTTAGGCATGGCCCTGTGTTGTATGTGATACAAAAATCACATTTCCCAGGGTCTACGCAGGAAAAGGTTAGGTCTCAGGACAATTTTTGCAGGCCTGGTAGAGCGCATAGCTCTGCACCCCTCCCACAGTGGATGCAGTGTGCAACCTCTCCGCCCTTGATAACACCTCCATAAGGGATGTTTTAGAGACACTGCTAGTCTTGTTGGGAGAAAAAAGAAAAAAAATCCACCTATGATACTTTACTTAATGCTTGCAAAAAACTTCTCTCCATGAGATGCACAAGGAGACAGGATCTGGCATCCCTGAAGTGAAAAAGACTTCAATTACTCATCACTCCCTTAACCTCAGATACTCCAGTAATTGCTGTGAGTCAGTGAGGCACTTCCAGTAAGCGCTCTACACAGGGGCTGATATCCTCTCTGCTCTTTTCCAAAATAGCAACCACTTGAGTGGGAGCGGTGCTGATGTGCGCATGGATGTGCCTGGGAGAGACGGAGGCGGAGGGGCTGGGTGGGGGAAGCTGGGTGCCTGCTCTTTGCCTGGCTGAGGGGGCAGAGCATGGCCCACACGGCGGATGGCAGAGGCTGCACTGCGAGCTAGAGCTTTACAGATGATGCCAGAGGCAAACTTGTTACTTCTCTTGAAGGGGAAGGTAAAGGAGAGTTTTGGAGATTAATTCATCCCTCAGAGCTACAGTAATAATTGTCACTGGTTAGAGGAAAGAAGTGATAAACTGGCCATGCGAGCAGTGGCTCCTCACCTCACAAGGGTAGGAGTAGGTGCAGCTACTTTAGCATCACAGCACAGGTCTGGAATGCCCTTTTGAAGAAGTCTCTCATCTGCTCCCACTTACTCTACTTTGATTTGTGCTGCTGAGGGGTCTTTTGGGCACCCAAAGTGCATCCTTTTGGATGATGCTCACATGGCTGATGCACACACACCACGAATGGGTGATGTGGGTATCCACGGGGCCAGTCCAAAGTGCAACAACTGAAATGCACAACGTGCAACCTCCACACCGGATTCACTCCTCCTTGCACACTCTTTGCTACCATACCTGTAACAGCACGTACCAGTTGCGGATTCCTCATCATTTCTGAGTGTCCTGAGTTCCAAAAGCAGGAACAGCATGTGGTCCCTTCTGCAAGAGCCATTTTTCAAGACTGAAAGTCTGCTCTAACCATCCTCTATCACTTAGTCGACTGTGAATTGGTAAGTGCTGAGCACAGCTAGCAAGTGAACAAAATGATTGGTCAGATAGATGGTTTTCTTCAGCTATAAAAAGAAGACATTCAGATCTTATCACATTCTAGGCATGGAAAATATCCTACTCTAAGAATTACCAGCCCAGCCAGGAAATGCCTGTTGTCACCACATTGCATCCTGTGGCTACCAAACATGCAGAAGAGGGAACAGTCAGGAACAGGTCTCCATCACCCATTTCATCATCCCAAGACACTGCTCTGAGGTTTAGGAAAGTTCAGTGCTTTTTCTTCTTTTTTTCTTTTTTTTTTTTTCTGCACACAGATACAACAGAAATTTATTCTACAATATTAGATTAATGAGAATTTCTCTCACATTTTGCTACAAATCCAAGAATACTTGAAGACATGCAATCATGAAACCAGGAGGTGGTTTCATTCAGAGGCTTGCACAACCGCAAGGGTTCCTACCTCTCTCTCATAAACAGGGACGCTCTTTGAGATGTTTTTCTCACGGTCTTGTTGCCAACTAAGGTAAGAGCTGTTCTTGCAAGTCAACTCAGCATTGCTGCAGCTGGAGCATTTTCACTGCAGAACCCAAACTTTTGGTTTCCAAGAGACTCTGTCCTGTTTGGCATGTTTCCCCTGACAGAAATGTGCCTTCAATCCCTACTGCTGCAATGATTAAGTCTATACATATGGCCCTGATTTGCAACCTCTCTGCAACTCCACTTCTGAATCTGGTCCATTTGTTCAGTGGAAAGGGCCAAAGTTAGTACTGCAGGTAACCACAACTCAGAGCTGCAAATCAGCATAGAAATGATAAGCCAGTAAAAGCAGTAACAGTCAAGAACCCAGATATAGATCCCATAAAACCAGCACTTTGCCAAACTACTTAGGCCAAAAATCCTTCAGCAGATGCCTTATGAGTAACTTTTTAGAAATCATAATTTGAAAACCATTGGACAGATCAGCAACCAAAAGATAACATCACTGAAAGCCCAAACCATGTGGGTTTTCTTTTTTTCTATAACCAAGCAAGAACGTATTCTGTTCTCATTTATAGCCATAAGGATCGCTGGTCTCAGCAAACACCCATCCAAGATTTACATTCACGAAACAGATTTACATTCACGAAACATAGAAAAAGTAAGTTCAGGTTATTTCTGTGGCTGAAACTTTTGTTCTTGGACACATAAGAAAACCTATGATACAACCTCAACACTCTTAGGATAACAAGGAAACACAAGAGAAGTTTTCTTATATCCCAACATTACTGCAACAACAGCAAGGAGGACTGAATCAGAGTTAGAAAGTAGAGAGGGCAGCTGGTTTGCAGATGAAGATAAAGATAAATCACCATGCGGATGGGATGGAACAGAGCAGCCAGTAAATTTCCACTTTCTTGTGCTGGATCTCTCCGTTCCATTCTCAGTTACTCAAAAATCCCATCTGAAAACTAGCAGCAAGGAAATACTATAGAATGATGCAAGAGACAATACGTGAATTACAACATTCAGGAAATGAAGGCATCCCAATCACTTCCATCAGAATTACAAGAAATTCATTAAATTGGCACTGGGCCACCTGGAACAAGCAGAATTAGCTGAATGATGAAATGTTAATTATTCAGTTTTGCCTTCTATTTCACCCAATCAACTGTTTGCAAACACTCTGTAACTTCCCCACTCACACACGAAAAAACCTCAACCAACGACCAACCAACCAAGAAAAAAGAGATACGGACGTATTGGAGAGAGGCCAGAAGACACGAGTGCAAACACGCAAAGATCCAGAGCATACAAGCTCCTGGGAAAGACTGAGAGATGGGGTTATTTCATCAGAGAGGAGTACAAAAAAACCTACTGAGTTTTCAAATTCACGAAAAGACATCTTCAAACTTGCAGATTCCTTTTTAAATTTCTGTAAATGAGATGAAGTTTGAAGAAAAACATTTGAAAACGAGGCATAGTGAAGTGCTAGAATAGACCCCATTGCAGCGGCTGTGGCCATCTCCTTGCTGGAGTTGCCAGATATAACACTAAAGTCACTGTCCCCTCTATGAAGTAGGGAATAGACTAGACAACCCCTTGAGGTCCATATTTTCTATGATTTGCTTTGCAAACAACCTGCCTCCAACTTTGGTAAGCAACTTCCCAAAAGGTGGTATGTTGCTGTTGAACAATAGGCTGTTCCAGTGTCCCCTATCTGAGATGGTGGGCTTTCATATACCCCCAGTGACATAAAATATTAGTGTTTCCCTATGCAACATCCAGTTATGAAACATCAGACACCTGACAGCATCATTGTTGTGACAAATCTAAAAGGATCCCAGGAGTCTTAATCAACACACGTTTCCTTGAAAATATCCTTATAATTCATTTTGCAGTGCAGGTAGCAAATGGTTTAAACATGGAAAGGGTCATTTTAGGTAACTCTCCAAAGGGTAGCCTCTATTACCTGCAAGTTTGAGAAATATCCATTACAGATATCCTTTAAACTTGGTAATGAGACATATTTAATAGGTTGGGGGGAGGTGGGGTGGTTTATAAGTAAATTTGAAACAGATTCTCCAAGTAATGAAACAAAGTTGGCGAGCTAGAGTTTCACCATGTGGCTGAGCGCCGGCATCACAAGTATGTGGGGGTGCTCAGGGCCCTGCCTCTGTCCCAGGCATTTGGCAAAAAGCCGCTATTCTGTTTCTACTGCCACATGAGGCTTTTATGTTCATAGGATTTAAATGTTTCCTGTTCCTGCCCATCCATTTATCATTTTCTGAATGAAAACCCAACAAAGATTTTAACAAGCCCGTAGTTACTTCAGGCACCTCAGATTTAGGCAACATCTAGAGACAACAGATATAAGAACCTGGAATACACGTTACTCATGCTAGCATTTGAATCTCAAATTAAGTCTGTCTAACCGAGGGGGCAATTTAACTACATACCTGAATAAAAACATCAGGAATAATTCTGGACAGGACTGTATCCCATTGTCTTTACCATGATATATCTATAATCTGCTTTTCCCATAGGTATCACTGGGGCGTAGTAAAAACCTAATAGTATTTTACCAATTTTTGCAGCTCCGATTATCCTGTGCTTAATCAACCTTTGCTTTCTAGATTTCCCAGTTTGCAAAACTAATTATAATGAATTGGACAGCATATATACGCACTACTGCCCTTCACCGTATTAAAAAGGACCGCCCCGATACGTACTACAGGTCAGCGATAAGTCAATAAAGACAGACAAATTTGAACAGATGTTCCTAGCAAAGAGCTTGTGCTTTTGGAAGTGGAGGACAATGCTCCATTCCTTGCTGCTCTTTTGGAATTAGGCTTATCTTCTATTGCAGATAAGACAGATCTTCCAGATAGACAGACAGATAGGTATCTTCTGTCTTCTAGATAGAGAGAAGATAGACAGATATCTTCTAGATATCTAAGGACTGTTTTTTTTTTAAAATTATCATCATCATTAATCATAACTGATCTGCTGTATTTGTTCACTTCATTGTTGCAGGGATATAACAGACACCCCCAAGCATGTAATAAATATATGCCTCCTACTATCTGATTGGTAGGCAGCAACAAAACTCCAGTTGGTCTTAAAATAGATGTGCATAGACTTTACACCCGGATCTAAACAGGCAAATTTGAAGGCGAAAGTCTATGGTGAAAAATTAAACCACTCTAAGACTGAATACAGTAAAGCACTGGAGTGAAAAAGACTTACATTCAGCCTTGCAGCCACACTTAACATTTTTACTCTACAGAGCCAGATATCTGTCCCCAAGTATTTTTGCTTTTCTCATCTAGATTATAACTCCTGCAGAATAAAAACCATCACCAACAACATAAAAAGATCCATTGCCTGCTGACCTGATTTTTTTTTTGTCCCCTAGAAAACAACCATTTGAAACTCTGATTAAACGGGATGCACAGGAACCTACTCTCTTTTCCCCAGCGGTGACAAAAATAGCTTTTCTGAGCAAGCACATCAAGAGTAAACACAAGCTGCTACAATAAAAGAGAAAGTTTGGTTTCATAATTCTTCCTTCTGCAAGGAAGCCTTTTAAAGAGAATATTAGGTTAGGCAGGACTCTAGACAAAGCAGGGGAAGTCCCATGGCAGCCACACAATAAATGGCAGCACTATTAACATTAGGTCATAACCTCCGTGTCGCCGAGCCTTTGTGCACACTGAGCCCGGTGCGCTCAGAGCTGCCGACAGCTGTTCTAGGGCAACACATGGCAAAAGAGAAAAGCAGCAGCCAGCAAGGGGTTAAAAACGTTGCTTTGGGGGGTTTTTGCTGTAAGCAGCACCCCTTGAACTTGCTATTATCTTCCTGCCACCTCCTCCAGACCTGTCCAAAAACACAGAAGAGTGTGTAGGTCTCTGAAATAAATGTAAACATGCCAGGTGCTTTCCTTTCCAATGTAAAATAGCTGTGTCTTTCCTGCGTTTCTAGCACTTGTGTCAGAAATCCATCATCCAGACTTTATTCAAAGACACCATCAGTTTAGCTCGTGTATTCTGACTTCTTGAGATTCTCTTTTTCAGTTAACAAACCCCAGAACTTTTAATTCCTCCATTCAAAACAGCAAGTAAACCAGCATGCTGCTTCACACCCCAATAACAAATTTATCTTAACATCAGATGTGTCATAAACATTATCCTTACAATCTTTTTTAAGCAACAAAAACAAGCATTCTTTAGTCTCATGGCTTTTCTCAAGGCACTGGCAATATATTATTTACGAATATAAACTATAGCCGAAGTCCAAACATTGCATATAATAAAAAGGATGCAGCTTTTTTGGACCATCTTGTGGCTTATTGCCAAAAAGCATAAAACTATTTTCCTATCAGGAGTTCATATTTATACCTGAGGAGCAACATGCACTGGATGGAGTTGATAAATAATTCAAAAGGGAAATACTCTTTTACTACAATTAGGAAAGCACTCACTCAGAATGGGGAGAACAAGAAAATCCAGGGAAAGGACAAAGTTGTGCTGGAAACTAATTCTTTGGGATGTCCCAATGGCATTGCATAGTGTAAAACAGCTTCCTTCAAAAGACACTGCTACATCTGCATGGACTGAGGGGGAGTTTAGGGAGGCTCATGCCAAGGGGCCTTGGTAAACAGGAGTGACATAAAGCAAAAAGTAAAACTGCATGGATTTCTCTAATTACCAAAGCCAGGTCTGCACCCAGTTTTCATCCACATGTGACTGGTGGAAAGAGATGTGCTTTTACACCAATCCAGTTATAAATGCACTGTTCCAGTGCAAGCCCTGCTGCGGGCATCATGGGATGACTGCAGTGCTCACCTCTGTCCATGCAGGTAGCCCTTGCCCTGGGGAAGAGCCTTTTCTATGAAAAGCACCTTTAACTACCCGAACTGTGGTTGCGTTCGGGAGTGATGTATTGCTTTAGTAGCTCTGGTGGTGCTACTAGTGATACAACTCCCCAAGAGACAAGGCCTTAGTAAACTACTCTGGCTATCTGGCAAACTCAGGAGATGATGTGTCCCGTATCATGAAAGAGCCTGTAATCGTAGTTTGTTGCTGAAATGCAATGACTGAGGTCCCGGTTGCTCTGCAGAGCATAACGTCAACAGCAACCACAGCCAGCAAAGAGATTGCTGTGGGCCTGAGACAAAACAGAAACTTTTTTTAAAATTAAAAAAAAAAGGGCAAGAAAAAAGCAACTCCCATCACCCTTGCATTCATCAGACATAAAACCCGGTTTGTTTTCTATTACAGTCTTGCCTTAATCTGGTAAAATCAGACCCTTTACTTTATGAAACAGGCCTGGCACTAGCCGTCCCCCCCTCTCCCATGCATAGGACAGGACGAGGTTCAAGACCTTGTAGCTCTTCAGCCATTCACAGCTTTCCAAATAAGCTTGCCATTCATTCCCCCATTCTCTCCCTTGAGTCACACATAAAAGCTGCACACCCGCTAGTAACTACTAACCAAGCCTAATCAAATACTCTAGCTGAGTTTGGATGTAGCTATTCAGTTTGGGATGTTTAAATGTAATTACAGGCAGCAAGACTTTTTGACATGACAAATATTTTTTAATAACATTACCAGAATTGTTAGTTCTGTTTTCACTGTGAAAGCAAACAGAGCACTTCCAGCTGGAAAGTTAACATTTATCCTTGCAGTAGGCTAAAAAAGACAGACTCTGGCAGCCATGCAGCCAAGGAAACTGCCTCCACTAACCAAGGAGCGATGGTGCTTCCAGGGAGACTCTTCTGCAGCCAACTTTTCTGCAGTTCAGAGTAGTGAACCATTACAAAACTTCATGTAATAATAGTCCATTCCCTTCTTTCATTGTTTTTTTCCCCCAGTACCTTCGTAATATCCCTCTTCTCACACACACCCTTTGTACTTGCACCAGGTTGAGCCTTGATGAAAATTATTATTTCTTCAGAAAGGGAAACACTGAGTTACTCAGCAAGGAAAACCTTCCAACACTAAGATGATAGACTAACACTGAGCACAGAGGGGTCAGAAGGGGGAAGGTGCATGCTAAAAACCTTTGTGATCAGAGCTGACAACAATAGATTTTTGTTCACTTACGCTCATTGTTTAAATTGTATTCTACTGCAAGGAGTCTGGGCGCCTTTCAAATGTAAATATTTTACAAGAGAATACCATATGGGAGACACAGCTGTTTGTTTTTATTAGGAAAAAAAATTGAATCCTTTCATTTTGCAAAGATTTTTTTTTTAAAGCCCGACTCGTAGTTATACGCCAACAGTTGAATTATCTTAATTCAAATTAATCCCTAAGTAGTTGCAGGAAATGTTTGAAGTTGGAGTTTTGCAGTTGTTAAGCGCTTAAAGAAGTTGTAAAGGAAATCAAGATTGCAAGATGTTTATACATCAGTGTTTTCCCATGCTTGATAAAAAAACCAAAACACACTGACTCCTTACACGTTACTACAGGTGACATATTTAGAGTTCAGTAAGGCACGATGACATTTAAATAGGTACTTAAGCAATATAAACTACAAAAATAATACTACCTGGCCTAAAATCAGAGACCAGCAAAAGCTTCAGAGTAACTAATTCGCTTGGCAAATTAAGCCTCTAATTTTGTTTACAGATTATTCAAACAAAACCTTGCACATTTTCTCAAATGTGTTGCTGTTTAAAATAATTTGCCAAATAATACATGTACAATGAGCTAAGGCAGAAAAAAAAATATGTTTCTATGGTATCATTAAAGCTCAGTTTGCACAGGACACACAAAGAACTGTGAGCAGAAACAGGGCATCCACATCCACAAGACTCATGTGTCGATGGGTCCCAAGAAGCTGCTTCTGTTTTTGGGGAGAGCCCTTGCTGTGCTGGTCTCTTGAGACCAGCGAGAATATACATGCGCATGTCTCACCTTTATTTATGCTCCTCTTTTCTTTTTATCCTCATACTTTGCACAGCAAAAACAATAAGTGACCAAGAAACAGGCATCATACTGGAGAACATCACTACTGAAGCACTATATCTATTCAGCCCTAAGCCCAACTCAAGGAAGGACTGATATAACTAGAGGAACCTCCCGGAGGGAGTATAAGACCCAGAGACCTGATAAGTGACCCTTCTCCAGGATGCTCTGCCAGCAAACAGTGGTTTAAGAGTTTTCTCTGAAACAAATTCTAATTAAACTGTTTTGTAACCTTTTTGCTGGACTTCTCTTTCATTATTTCATTTAATCTCTTTCTGAATCCATTTATAATTTTGATCCCTACAAGCTCCTGTGACAATGAATTTTCTAGTTTAATTATGTGCTGGGTGGAAAAACTCTTTCCTTCACTTTAATACTTCCCTGCCGTGCAAGATGTGCTGTAAAATATGCTGTGCCCTACGGAGTCAGCCAAAAGTAAAGGTTTTAATGTGAGGTCCAAAAGTGCAGAAGCTGAAAAGTGCTGAGAGCTTCATCTCTACAGCTCTGGGAATCGATTGCTGCCTGGAGCTGGGCACTAAACAGAGGTGGAGAGTGGAAAGAGAAAGGAAGTACGTTTTTGGAGGAAACACGCATTAGTTAAAAATTACACCTGAGAAAACATTAAATTTTTTATTAGCTAGAACACCTAGATGAGCAGGTCTGAATATCAGAAACCAGCCACTGAATCATTTAACCCTCCAGCTCACCAGCACCCAAAGCCCTCCACTTTGCTGCACTGCAACCTTCCTCACGTGCTAGTGAAGGAAATGGAAATCTTTCTTGCCTTCTTGTACACCAACCAAACGTTCCCCGCACCTTCTCATGCTCCCACTGCTGCTTCTCTTATCCCAGCCACCCCAGGGTTTAGTTGATTCCCAGAGAACAAAGGCCAGCACTATGGTGTTGGGTGAGGAAGGCTGCTCTCCTCTGAGGGTCCATGTAATCCGTCCAGAGGGTGGGTCAGCAGCACGGGCTGCATTCCTCCAAGCTGTAGCTATTGACCTTTTCACTATTGTTTATGTTAAGGCAACAGCTAAAGCTTTCAACCAAAATTGAGCTGGTCACCATAGACACAGTAACATCCACTTCAGAGAGCTGGACATCTGAAGTAAGACGACAAGCAACAACTGGGAGAATTCAGGTTGGCATCCCCATGTCCCAAGCACGGAGCAGTATGGGGTGACCAAAGGTGCTGCAGGTGGACAGGCCCTGTGTTGTCCTAGGGAGGTTATTATTTCTCTGAGTTACACCCATTTGGCTCTCCCTGTGGGAGACTGTAATTCAGCCCAGCACTTCTGCACTGGCCTGAAGGTAAGATACATTATGGACTGACCACATACTAAAAATTAATTCTGTCTCTCAATATAGCTGGCACACGTGGGTCAAGACGGGAAGTCCTTATCCCAAAATAAACAAGCTTTGGCGTAGCCCCTGAAGGACAGCAGAAACTGCAGAGCAATGACAGTTTGCCTAGTATATGTTTACACAAGGTAAATCTCACTGATTCTCATTTATCTCTCCACATGGTCTCTGGCTTTGTGTTTTCTCTCTGATGTGGGCAAATTGTTCCTGCAGGACCAACACCGCACACACTTCTCCAAAGTAAAATCCCTTTACAGGGGAAGGCTGAAACCTGAAGTCACCCGTGTGGTACCTTTTCACCTCCCTACGCCTGCACAAAGCACTGTTCCAGCCCACCTTGCACACTTCTCTCTAATATAGCATCCTTCCAAAGAGCACCTGCAGGCTCTTCCCAAAGCAAGTGACAGTGGCGAAGCCGGGTAAGACCTATTCACACTACAAACACTGATGCCTAATGTCAATTTACACTAACAAGAAGCAATCCACATACGTTACAGCCTGTTTAGTAATGCCACTGAAAAGCCAGTCCACGTGAGGGCACTTCCCTTCTCAGTGGGTTTGTGTTTCATGGAATAACAGAGTTGTCAGAGTTGGAAGGGACCTCTAGAGATCATCTAGTCCAACTCCCCTGCTAAAGCAGGGTTGTCCAGAGCACATTGCTCAGGACTGCATCCAGGCAGGTCTTGAAAATCTCCAGAGAAGGGGACTCCACTTTGAAATTCAGTGGTAGAATTCAGCACAGAAAGAAAGTTTTAAACGATATGGAAACAGGATTTCTCTGGACAATTGGCAACAGAGGGGTTACTGACGTTCAAATGCATGCTCCAGGCAAGAGCTGACTTTCTGACACTGTGCCCCAAACCATGTTGTTCTTATAATAAAATCACTCAAGCATCAGTCGTGAGGTGGAAGATTACACTGAAATAGTACTCCCCACACTGTATCTTTTTCATTTGCATCATTTACTGCTGGGCATCTGAAAAGAAAGGACGGCTTATGTAAGAGCCTTACCCAGGTCTGGGAATGTTTTTCATTTCTCCTTCGACACAAAATCTTTCTTCTTATAAAGGGAAAGCCAATGTTTTTTCAAAGTTGGACTATACAAATTCAGACATTTCCTCTTTCTGGATGAAGTATTTTGTAAGAGTAAGAGCAGTTATCACTTTGGCCCCGTGTTTGGGTTGAGAAGCACAAACAGTTTCTTTGATATTCATTAAAAACTAACATCTGTGGAAAGGGCAAGTCTCCAGAATGACCTCTTTTTCTTACAAACAACAAACCTATCTGTAATGACACAGGGACCCCTTAAATTTAGTGTTTGTAGGAGTGATGCAGAATGTCACAAGCCTTTTTCTCCTGCCAGCACGAATGGGCTGCACATTTTGAGGCTGTGTTTGAAGAGGCTGCCCCAGATGTTCACTGCTGGTATAGGTACCACTGCCCTGCTGTGATGGCATCAAACTAGCATTAGGTTTTGAGAGGCACCTGATGGCACAGGAACCTAACTGAGAGCTAATGCAGATGAATTTACATCTCACAGCACAGAAGAGGTTCAGTATGTAACTAAACAGCATTGCTTAAGCACCGAACCGACTGCATTTGGCTCTCAGTCTGCTTCATTGAGCACAGCTACTTATTATTCCCGTTCAAAGGTGTAAGACTGTAGGCTAGTTCCACCTCAGTGCCTTCCTCCAGCAGTCTGAGAGATTATATTTAAAGTGTTTATTAGGACTGAAAAACATCAATGGAGATTTGTTAAAGTTTCTTAACTCAGTTTGCAGCTCAGCTCTCCTTGTTGGTATGAAACATCAGTTTTGCATGCAGGGCACAGCTACTCTACCCAGCTCAGGAAGGACTTGGGCTGAAATCTCCGAGAAAGCCAAGGGGAAGGTAAACCAGCATTGAGATCTTACTGAAAATACAGGGAGATAGAAATCAGTGCCTTGCAAACCCCAATGAGGATCTTTCCCATGTAACATGCGTCACGGGGCCCTCATGAAGCCCAGCCCAGGGCAGCCACTACTGACAGGGCGCAGGTACCCATCCACATGATGTGCTACACTGCCTTTGACTCTGGATTCACAGAAATTGGAGCAGCAACTCCAAGACTGTGGCAAGACAAATTTAAAAGAATAGATTCAGGCAGGGGCAGAGGGATACCATATGTTGCCTTCTTAAATAAAAACCTGCTGAGAAGCAGCATGCAGATGTACAGCACAGTGAGTAAACAAGCACTTCGTCCTTCAAAGGTTATTTTCTCTTCTCAAAGGTTAGCTTGTGACAAAAATCTCCTGATCCTGCCCTGAAGTCCCCCTTAGTTTTAAACAAAATTCTTCAGAGAGGTACAGACAGCAGAAGTGCCACCTGCCAGCTCTTTCCTCCACAATTTGCATGCCTTGTATATTAAGACATGAAGTTCCTTCTGGTAGGCGAGGGTTACACCTCTTGTCCCAGGAATGAATAAGCAGCCACTAATGTAACAGGACCCTGAAAGTGGCTGTTCATACACACCACAGCAACACAACTCTGTGTGACATGTTCTCTACCCCATTGCTATCTCTGGGTTTCGGACAGGACCCCCTCCCTGCCAAATGTAGCTATTGGTTGCAGTACCTATGAGAAACATTTGGTGAACATCTAGAAGTTACAGTTCAGATATATATTAATAATGATGACAAAATGAAACCGGTAAGCTTCCAATGTAATTGCTTCAAAGTCAGCAGAGGAGAAATTGTTACCTCAAATCCAATTTTCTACATAGGCCATTGCCCCCATATCCATCAGTATGCAACAAGCAATCAGAGAAGCTATTCCAAAAAAAGAAAAATGCATTTTGCACTAGCAATAAACTCGCTACAAAAGATTTTCAGTAAGTCATTAATAATAGCATATTCCCCACTTAGGACTCAAGTGCCATTGAATAAAAATAAGCTGCTGTTGCCAATTGGAAAACTAGCTCCATATGTGTCTGTTGGAGTTGTAACAGGCCTAGTGTCCAGGTGTAGAGGTTATAATTTTGGCAAGGAAAGACCTATCACTTCTGGAGGTACCTTATCAACAGGAACACAAGTTGGTGTGCTGTCTCCCCTGCTGCCAGGCCACATCAGGATAGTTGTGTGGTTCAGCTGCAGCAGTTAATGCAGCAAATCACAGATTTCAAAAGGCATTTTAACATGCAACTCATTAACTTACGAGTTTACTTATAGGCAGTTATCAAAATACTTACGAGGCTACAATGCTCACTCCATAACCTACAGCCACACAACCCACTTCACGTTCACTGCCTGACTTAGCAAGTCTTTATATATAAAGACTGTAGCTACTGAAATCAATGAAAAATAAAAGTCTAAATCTTGTCATTAATCTGGACCCTGAATTCTTACTCATTTCAGTAGGGACCTAGAAGCCTAAAATAAAAGTTAGGCATTTAAATACATTCTCAAATCTGGATGCCAGGCAGCAGGCACCTGGATGGGATCTGGGAAAGACCTTAGACCCTCCTTGAGCTTTTCGGTGTCATCAAATGATAAATAAATAAAATTATCGGAATTATAACTTTGCTTGCTGTCACTATCTCATACGGGATCGATCCAAAACACCAGGAATGCAACAGCACTGAAACCATCAAGGAGGAGGGAAAGAAAGATCGAGTCGATGCTTCAAAATATGGCAAGAACAGGGGGAGTATATTATGCTAACACATGACACGGTTTTGTCAGAGACACGGCATTATTCAAACAAATGACAGAACGAAGTGAGGCTGGAAAGAGCAGTTCCCCAGTGTGCAATACTTTTTTGCTTAGTTCAGACTACAGCTGAGATAGCTAACAGTTATTTCTTCAGGAAAAGAGACGTCATGAGGCCAGTCTCTCATGAGCTGGTTTAGTACTGAGTCTTCCCCTACTGATAACTAAAGAGATCAAACAGGCTTTCTTCCAAATCCCTAGTGACCGTTTTTTAAAGTAAAAACTTTAAAAAAACCTTAAATCGCATGTTTACAGATCCTCTCTATCTATTTAATCACTGTAAATGTCTCTGAAATATCAGACAAGATACCCGCATAAGAAGGGGGAATCAATTTCACCTCTTTTCTCCAGACTCTGTTTGGTTTTCAGGTTTCACGTGTTGCACTGGTATCAACTCTCTCCTGGCAGATGATGTTATAATTAAACACCCTGTGATTCCCAGAGCCCTCATGATGCAGAGCTCGCTCTCTCCTTCCCATCCAGCATTTTAAGGACAGGCCTGGCATCGGGGCAGGATGCGTAGCTGATACTGGGAGCCCAGCACAGGCGTGAGGCACGTGCCTTTCCTGCCACATGACCAGACGGGTGCACGTCTCCTCCTGAAATATCCACTTCATCAGAACACATTCATGATGGTAATAACTAGGACACAATCTGGTTCAGTGTTTAATAACTCTGTCATTATGCTGTGAATTTGCTCTGGTCGTTTACATCTAACATGAGTAGGAGCACAATTTGGGCACTGCAGTTATAATGATGCCAATTTATAATATTCTCCTGACACCAACAGTTGATGATATAGTTCTTGGGGAAAAATTCCTTACTACACAATATAAGATCTGCACAGAGTTGTTATTCTGCCTTTAGTAATATGCCCTTTGACAGTTTCAGTTTACTAACAATAGCTACAGAGTCGACATTTTGATTGATATTTTGTCATGTTTTTATCCTCACAAGGTGCAAGAAGACACATAATTCAGATCTGGCAGCTACAGGTAATCATTCAGCAAATCGTGCCGCTAGCCAAGAACAAACAAGGAACATTATGCCAGTGAATCTCATCCATTACAAGAAGGAAGCAAGGAGGTGTTATACTGGATAGGTTTTACAGTACATTCGCAGGAGTGGAAGTGAGGAATTTGACTCCCATTGGGAGAGACCCTTGTGATAAAGAACTGAAACATTCAAAAGATCATCATGCCTCCTGCCTACTCCTCCACCAAAATCATACAGGTCCTTGATCAGAAATGAAAATTTGGCAAGCAAGCTGAAAAGCTCGTGCACTGAGACATGCTACGAACCACTACTCCTTAAATGAACAGTTACTGGACTTGTTCTTTTCTAAAAGAGATGAAAGGGACCTCATCTTCAAATGAACCTCTTTATCCACAATTTAACAAACAAAACAAAACTCTGAGCATTGCAGCAGTAGGTATAATCAACCCATCAGACAGCATTAAGTTAAAACAATGGCTCAGATATCATTAAGCCTCTTATGGGAATTCGGTCAAATCCAGACTTATTTGGATTACATGGCAGTTTGGGAAATCCAGTAGTAGAAGATCATTTTCTTTCCAATCAAGCTCAAAGAATCTGAATTTTTTCTTCTCTTGCAAGAAAAAAAAAAAAAAAAAGAAAAGAAAATAGAAAAAAAAAGAATAATTGCATTGGCCTTGTATAAAATTGCTCAACTGAACCAACTTGTAGCCAGCCTGGAAGCTTAGTGACTGCGTCTTTGTGCCAAGCCACGTCTGAATAATGGTCCTTGTCTGCTGCTCCCCAGGCTGAGAGCACTCAAGAGGCAACAGAAGCAGCTTATTTCAGAAAAGGCTATATCTCATGTTGTTCAGCAATAGCCCACTTTGCCCCCTGATCTTCCTGTCTTGAAGCTAGGAACTAGATGATAAGGAAAAGCACTGACAATATTTGAAGAAAGACTTTTCATGGTCTTCTGTGCTTTCGTGCTCCTTTATTTGCTCACAAATTTTCAAGGCTGGTCCAAGAAGTCAATCAAAAAGGAGGGGAGCGTGGCAAACCCACCCAGCCCAGAGAGCTGGGAGCTCAGCATCTGGCTCAAAGTCCTGGATCCTCTAGTACCGGGCACGCACATGTGTAAAGCAGACTTAAAGCCTTACATGAGCATAAGCAACAAACATCTCGATTTCCATTTATGTCAACAAGAGCTGCAGAGATTCAGTATGTCTGAAAGTAGGCATGTGTTAACATGTCCATATATGGATTTAAAAGTCTAAGTTTTTTAGGATGCTGCATTGAAAATATTGGCTCTTTCTCCTTATAACTGTTAGCACTCGATAACTCTTTAGATTGAAGTGAGAGATTTCTCTTTTACTTCATTCTCATGACAATGTAGCATCATTGGCTTCAAATTAATTATAAGAGGGTAAGCCCAAGTGTTAACCGTGAAAATTCAGGCCCTAAAATTACATTTAGAAACTAAACAATGCTGAAGTAAATAAACCAGAAGACTTCACTTGGAGAGCAACTTAACCAGCACTGTCTGTGCTTTTGCTGGGCTATAAAGGAGAATTTGTGGATGTTGTGACAAAACTCAGCTTGAAGCTATTAATTTTCCAAACAATGACATACCCTGATGTTGATCTGAAAGTTGTGAATTAGGAGATGGAAAGAATTCCCGACTTTCAGATTCCATCACATATTTTCATGGTTAAAAAAAAAAAAAAGTTTTGTTTTCCTGATCAGAGGACTGTTGCGTCTTTAGGAAGACCTTTCCTTTTGTTCAGGGTTGCTGCCTTCCTGTGTGGTGTCATTCAGCCCCACGCTGTGACTCTGCACAACACGTCTACACAGCTTGTATGGCTATTAGGAACCACTATGATAAGACATTGAGATTAAAAGTAATACAACACTGCTGCAAAATTCACATTGGGTTGGAAGTCAAGTTCAACTTTTTTTCTGGCTCATGCATCATCACTAATAATGCAAATCCTTTCAGGTCCAGTGTTGTGTAAATCCATTACTGGTAAATTATGTCTCCTGCATCATCTGGCCAACCCCATTTCCTTCTTTGGGGTTGTACACATGTCACTGGTAGTATAATTTGAAGACTATGAATTTGCAAATTTGAAGACAATGAATTTATGCAGGTATCAGTAAGATAAATGCAGATATCAGTAGTTCTGATAGTGCATAAACTAGGAAGGTTGCAGGTCTTTTGGTCAGAGTTGTGGTGGGTCTGTAGAGCAGAGTAACAAACTCCAAGACCTGACTTTCACTGTATGCAGTGAGCATACCTCTGGAGCAAGACCAGTTTATGTCATTTCTTTACAAAGAACTGTGTTTTAATCACTGGGGATGTCATAGTCTGGAGAAAAGGAAACAGGAAAGTGAAGGCTAAAAGCAGCACAAAGCAGGTGTCGAAATGCCCATGTATTTTTGCCTGTCCACCGGGGAATCAGTGACGTGCTGAGCTCTTTGCTCCAGCTCACAGAGCTGTGCCAGCACAAGAGTTTCACATCAATGCAATTAAACCAGGACAACTGTGCTGATGGAGCTGTGGACGTAGCATAAGTTTTAAAAAAAATTGCTTGTCAGTTTTATTCTAGTCTTTTCCAGGGCAGGATGACTGCAGCTGTGCTGACAGAGGTGCATCTGTGCAAGGACCTATGGCCAGAAGAGCTGTGATGGATACAGGAGCTCAGCAGTGACAAACACATGGCACTGAGGCTACAACTGGTCCGGGAAGTGACTGAAAACTTCACATCAAAAAATTGACATCTCTGCCCCCTGGCTTTCTGAGCAATGAACCATCACTTCCAGGACCAGTTTGTCCTCGGGCCCTGGTAAGTGGGAGAGCCAGCACTACAAGTACACGTGAACAGCCCAGAGTTGCTCCCAAGGAAGTCGGTGACAAAGTTGCCAGTGATCTTGATGGAAACAAAAGCTGGCACAAAATGCTGCAAGTCGTTCCATGATCTTACTATGACAGTACTCCGAGGAAATCAATACTTAGGCTGAATTTCATTCTGCAAATTAAATCAAGGATTCAATTCCTCTCTCTTGCAGGAAATGTCTCTGCCTTACAAGATACCACAAGGAGAAGAAGTATTAACTCAAATGTGCCTTATAATCAGTTGTATCTATTCTAGGACCACAACCACTAAAATGCCTTAATCACATATTTAGCATTATTGCAGGGTATTAGTATAAAATAGATTATTTGATTGACTTAATTGTGCATTTCTTGTAATATCATAGTGATTTATTTTAAATGTCTCCTTAGCTCCAAACTCCGTATGCTTGCAGTGTTTAGATTTGGGGAAGTTAGCTGCAATACTCCACACCCTCCCCTCACCCCCATGGGGAGGAAGACCTGTCTGGGATTGTATAAACTGGAATGGCACTCTGGCTGTTTACTTCAGCAGACAATTTGGCCCAAAGAACCTTGTAAAGCTCAGGATGGGAAAAAGGAACAGCATGTTCCAGCCTAGAAAGCAGGTCTGAAGAACATCGAACCCCTCCTTAGTCGTACTTAGATTAAAACAGCTGATACTGGGAGTGTCCTGAACGCTCTTATTCACTCTACCCCTGCTAGAAAATCATATGATGTGCCGAGGTGGAATGCTAATTTTAAATCACACTACAAGCAAACATTTTTAGAAAGAGGTCATGTCTAGTGGATTGGACACAGGGCTGCTGAAAGCCATGAACCTGTGGATGGAGGTCTTACCCCACCATCACACTCCTCCACACTTTTGGGAAGGTGTTTACCCATCCTCAACTCTCATGTTCAAAAGGGCAATGAGATTTACTGAGCTCAGTAGTCAAGATGAATTAATTACTGGCCTGGTTCTTCCCTTAGTTATCTTGCAAGTCTGATTTCAACATTAGTCATGGCTGAGAACAACATTTGTTTCACTGTTCAATCATTGGGTCTCAGGAAATCAAAATACCTTCCCCAACATTAGAAGAAAAAGTGGCATAATATTAAAAATAACCTGGACCATATTTACAACTACCTGATTTTGAACTAGCTCTACCCACCTCCTTCCTTCCTGCTTCCACCTCCAATAAAACTAATTTCATTCATTTTTGCCTCCATGAGTTCCCCATACATCATGGGTCATGCTGAAGTCCTTGTTTGCTCGGTTCGATTTTTAAGATTACCTATCAGCCACATTTTCAGATGATTCAGTGAACTTCACTGTTCTGACTTTTTAGAAATTGATGAGGGTTAAAATAACTTTTTCTATTAAAAGCACAGCCAAAAAAAGAAAACATTTTACTTTGGAGAGAATCCATTTGGACACAGTCACTCCCTTCTGGAAGCCCTAAGCAGCTTGATCCAGGAGACCTGCTAAAAAGAAACGTAATTTCTACTTATAGAAGGCTGAAGAAACTTTTCCCTTGGCAATTACATCACTTTGATTGGATGTTATGTTTTCCACCCTGATCTCTCTAGTAAAGTAAAACTGTAGGAGAAACATATTGCTCATTGAAAAGCTGCATACAGAACTACTGCAAAACAGGGAGAAAAATACCAAAGAAAACAGAAATCACTTGAGCCAAATTCTTTCCTGATTTACCCCTGCACAACCAGGTTCAATTGAAAAGAGCTGTCTTCAGTACAGGAAGGACAAAATTGGTAAGATTTTTCCTATAAATATTAGCTGTTAAAAATGTTCAAAAACAAACCCAAAAGACAAAACAACTTCAACATGAAATAAAGAACAAATAACTAGCTGAAATCCAACACTAACATTACAAAACATTTATTTCAGTTTATACTGTGTGCATATAAATAGAACACAGTGCAAGCACCACTCTGAGGCAATGAGAAGGTTGCACAAAATAGCATTCAAAAAATCAGGAAATGCCAGAATTAAGGTTTCCCAGGCAACCTTAATTTTACCCCCCGTGCATATGCATTTTACAACACAGCCTTTAAATACACCATAGCATTCCATTTCTCAAATAGTATCACGTCCTGAAGAAAGCTCCTAACAGCAATACCAACTTGTCATGTACATGTTGGCAACTTTCGCTACAGGGGGGAAGCAGCTTGGTTTGTAATCTTATTACAAGAGTGAACTAATTTCACTCAAAATTTAGCACAAAAATGTCCCCCAACATCAACTTGGGAAGTGAGTTTTCAGCCATTTCTAAACTTTGTAAAGCAGAAAGTGATTTTCATCCTGGAATAAAGTCTGGTACCAACATATTTAAAATAAATATACCTGGGTGGGCAACTGTGGTCTTTGCTCACAGTTGAACTCCTGTGTTAAATAGATACCATGTCTGCCCTATAGTCAGCAAAAGCCTGGGATGTTGCCCTGAAAAAAAACCTAGATGAATTACTCAAGACAAACCCAGAACGTTAAGCTTTGCTAATTCATTCCTCCAACAGGTGAAGACTGGTCCAGGGAATAAACCATCCCCTGTGAAACAACAGAAAATAAATCTCCTTTTCTGAAGGTTGCTGTGGATATGAAAACCATAGAGCTGCAGAGAAAATAAATACAACAAATACAGAAGTGAAAGTAATAAACTTCACAGTAATCGATGCAGCTAAGGAACTTTCACTAACAATGAACCAAATGAAAACATACATTTCCTCCTCTCCAACACAAGCTAATGACTAAAGAAACCCAAATCACAGCCACCTTGATAACATCTAAGACTAATTATAATGGTGCATTTTGTTTCCAGGAGCCTGGAAGGATCTTCAATCATTTCTGAAAAGCTAATAAGGAAAACTTCAATATATTTGTGTTTATCTTATTGGCACTCTACCATACAGCACGTTGAACCATTCAGCATCAGGAAAACTTTCCTGAGAAGGCAAACGGTTACTCACAAGACCAGATAAGCCAAAGAGAAATGGTGTAAGCAGCTTCTATGCCCTGTGATAACAGGCACTGTAATTCCCCATTACACAAGAGCCTGTCCCTTCTCCTACTGCCCTCAGACAGCAAAGGGCAGATAATGCTCCAGCTGGTATCAGTTTGAAAACTCCCTCAATTCCATCAAAATAGATCCAAAATCAGGCCGGCACAGAACAGAGCAGTGCACTTGGGAGCACTGAATCTGGACCGAAGAGACTTGGCTGCACTTCTCATCCTTGCCTGCCACTCCAAGCAAGCTGTGTCCCTGCTGCACACCCTTCTTCCTTCACCTGCCAGCTTTCCTTTATCTTCCTATTTACATTACAAGCTCTTAGGGAGGGTTTCCCCTCCAAGTACCTGTTTGTACAGTGCACAGCATAAAAAAGCTGTGATCTCAGGGTCTCTAGGTACACTTGGAGTACAAATAATAATGAAAAATCTAGCAATGAGAAAAAGAGCAACACTAGCAAAGATACTTGGATAGGCATGGCTTTTGACAGATACTTTCCTACTCCCATTAAGTTGATGGCAAAGCTCCCATTAGCCTTAATGAGAGCAGGATCAGACCCGGCCTGTGTAGACTGAAAACTTTCAAAAGGCCAAAAAATGTCTAACTGAATGACATACTGCATTTCAGTTCCTATGGAAATTTCAAATTCCTGGTGAGCGTGTGATGCGGTCAGTCCTGAGCCATGAGTTCCATCCATTTCCGAGCACGAAGCCTCCTCAGGGACACAGGCACCTCAGAAGAACTAGATGCTTTATGAGAAACTTCAGTCACTCAGCCAATAATACTTACAACAAAAATAATATTTTCCATTCTCACATATTGCTAAGCTGTAAACTGTTCCTTAGATACCTGGACATGGAGTTTATGAGAAACACATGTAAAATCCTGACGAGCAAACCTTGTTTATACCTTTACACAAAATAACTACTGAAAGGACCAATTTTCAGAAGACGCCTATTGGGACCTGTCAAGTATGCCGTATGCCAAAGACATCACCAAGCAATGCACTTCAGATGCTGCTCTGCTTTCTCTGCGGCGCATGCCACCCCCTGAAACTTCCCTTGCTTTTTTCCCTGATGGTTGCCTTCAAATGTCACCAGTGACTCGATAAGGGCTCACTGAGCTTTCCCAGTAAAAGGAGGAAAAATTCTCATGTTCAAGATAATTCCTCGTAGTATCCACTGTCTGGTTTAAATCATTACTGGGTGAACACCACATCTTTGCAATGTTCACTGAGACTTGATAAAGTCCTTCTGACTCTGCTCAGAAGACGCAAGACCTCATAAGCAGCTCTACATTTGCAAATAAGCCAGAGGATTCTGCCATGTCCTTCTTGTGGGCTACATAACATCTCTATTTTCACCTGAAACAGCAAAATAAGGAAAAGTCAGCACAGTAAGGACTTTCTGTTGCTAAAACCTGTAATTCCCGCTTACATGAATGAATCTGCTTTAACCGGTTGCAAAGATGGTGGGGGACTTTTGTTGGGTTTGTTTGCTTTTTAACCTACATGCTTCAACATGACAGTGTACGGAAGGATCTCAGTCACAGCTATGGTGACTGTGCACTGATGACATTACTCTGTCCCTCTCTTACCACTTACGAAGCAGATGGCAACAAGTAATTTAGTACTTTCAACTATTTTCTCCTACTATATCTTTTCTGTATCATCATGACATCCTTTGGTTAACTTGACCTTTATACTTTCCAACAGAGCAAATGAAGAAGTGCATTCAAAATTGGTTTTGAACTTGTTGTAGCGATGCTTCACTGTGACTAAGCTGTTTTATATAAATTCTAGGATGACAGAAAGCTGTATTTCCCTACTTAGGTACACATACTCATTGAAAGTATAACAGGCAAATACTCCTTTCAGGTTTGCACCGTTACGTTGTTTTAATCCCCAGAGCAGTAAATTTGGCTCAAATATATCACTCAGTACCTTCAGTACCTTAACTGATAAAAATGCATTCACTGTAGATGAGCAGTGCTGTAACAGAATAAAATGTGGTGCCAGAGAGCCTGGTTTACTCAGCAAGAAATCTCCATCTTCTAAATTCACCAAAGTGTGTCCCCTTCTCTAAAATTAGACCGGAATGTTCGAGTTTCACTTCCAGTCTTTCTACCTCTCTTAGATACAGCTTCGTAAAAACTGTCACAGACCAAAGCAACCACTAAAGAAGTGCTATAAAACTTACACTCTGGGTAACACAATCTCTCCAAAATTATGATCAGAAGAGTAGTTTTGTTTTATATCATTTTAGAGGATCTGATACACTGCCATTTAGTCCTCTATGCCACCCAGTATCACCATCTAGCCCACACACAAGCTGGCTTGGCATTCCCTGCATTTTTAGAGAAATTCTATTTCTCAGCCCATTTTAAAAGTTGTGTTTGTTTATTTATTAATTTATTACTGTGCAGGTAGGAAGTATCCTGAGAAAACAACTGTGCTCTGTAAGAAGTGATAGATGTGCAAATTGGAAGTGTCTCTTTTGTTGAATACAAGTAATATTTTTAGCATGAAACCAGCAGCATAACATCCCTACTGAATTTCGGATACAATTAAAAGAACTTTGTTGTCTCGGACCTTTAGTAAATACTCTTTGAAGATTTCCGAGGCCCTTAGCAAGATGAATTTGTTTAAATCAGCAGTTATAAATGTAAATACCTAATGAGGGTGCTGAACAAATTCTACTTTGACTAACTCCAAATTATAAAATTGAAGCTGGGAGCTGACTAACTTGGGATTAACTTTATCATACACACAGAAAAACAGCGAAGTGGGTACCTCCCTCACCTTTTTTGAATTATGCACCAGTGCAATGGTGAACAAGAAATCTCATTCATCACTGTTTGTCTAAAAGAAAAATCTGAAACTAGAACTTGGAGAATTTCATCCCTTTTAGAAGATTTTTAAAAGCTCTTAATCCACCAGCTCTTTAAATGTAAAGGTGATCTTCAACTGTTAAAAGCCACTCTCCAAAACTGCCAGTGGCACAAAAGATGTGCCCAGGATACAGAGAAACACACTACAAGACAATGAAGAAAATGAAAGAAAAGAGGGCAACCCCAATGGTCCCATTGTTGAGGGATGGATGAAGACAACAGTTTTAAGTGGAATCTCAGAACTTAACTCATACACGTCAAATGCTCCAATCAGACAAGTTTAGAGGGACATTCAAGAAGTTATTCCCTAAAAGCTAAATTATTATTTCTTAAGATTAGCATGTGGTTCTCTGGAGATTACTGCCTCCTATTTATACGATGACTTTTTAGAACCACGTGTTGTTAATGCCAGCACTCAAGAAACACAAACACCACCCAAAGAGTTTGGTTTTCATTAAGGAAAAAAAAAAAAAAAATGCAACCACAAAGCTGAGTTTATGATAGTGATGCCAGGCAGTCACGTAAGCTCATAGAGCAAACTGTGCATTCCCAGAGATGATGAGCTTTTTAAATTACTATTATTTGCAAGTTGTCATTCATTTAGACAACCACTGTGTACACCATTTCATGTATCACTCATTGGTATCCTCAACTTCTCCTCCCCCCATACTCATCTGAACTGTTCACCTTCATCTGTCCCACCTCATGCATCTAGTAAGTTCAACACTTGCTGGAATAGGCTGTCACATACCACCTGAATAATGACCAATACAGTAAAATCCGAATGAGGCTGCAAATTATTTGCTGTAAATAATCAAAACAAGTACCTCTGCTTGCCATCAAACCACAAGGGTAATGACTTCACCATCAGCAAGCATCTCAAGGAGTTCTGCTTTCTTTTAGAGGAAAAAGAGGCAAGCAAGCTCGTAGAGGAGTCTGGGCAGCACACTTACATTAATGGAGCAGTGTGAAGGTTCAGTGTTGAAAACTTGGTTTTCTTGACTGCCTGGCAGACGCTTGTAAGGGTAGCTATTATTACTGTAGTGTTTCTGCTCTTTTCTTTGAAATCCAACAAAGCAGGCTCAGGCTGTTATGATCTGCACCAGTATATTACATATGAGAAATCATCTTTCTGGTGGAAACGTGCATATAAGGCTGCCAAAACTGGCAGATACATTCCCTTCAGTTCTCACTTCCATCAAATGCAGACAGCTTTTCCAACCATTAGTCTCCCAGAGCCTGTCTGAGGTTACTACGTGGGTGACAGAGGGGTTACTTCACCTAACAGAGTCAGCAGCTTTCTGCTTGCTTGGGGCAACAGGAGGAGGAAGCTTAAGGGAGCTGGGTCAACCAGCTTCTCACTGGTTTCTTGGTTGTAATCCAACCCATTAACAGGCCAGCAATCCCTCTGAGGCTCCAGCTCCAGCCCCGTGAAAGCTTTTCCCCGATCCTTCTTTACTACTAACTCCAAAAGCATCAGACTAAATGCTCAAGCAAAACTTGGCCCATGTCAGAGCAGGCTCTACTTTCTATTAGAAGAGGCTGCAGTGGGAGAAGAGAGGTCCTGCAGTTAAGCAAGAGAAAATTGGATCCATTTCTGTTCCCCCACCACTGACAAATCCTAGCATTTCATCCACCTCTCCATGCTTCGGTGCCATATGTAAAACAGAGATGCTAATAATCCTCCACGTCTCACAGCTGTTCTATGAATTAACTCACCAGGGCTCAGCGGTGTTTCGGTACTGGTGACAGGAGCTAACAGGACATACAGAACGTCACCTCTTTTCTTTGACAGCTTATTAATTACCACACATATTCTCCAGATCTTGCAACTAAGTGTGTTTTAATGGCTGAAATATATAAATAAATGAGAGCAAATAACGTTTCCTTGCCTATAAATCAACCATCTGTCACATTCTTGGGTATGACAAAACTTCTAATCAATATATGATTTTCACCCTGCTTTAATGAGTGTTGCTGTATTGCTACCTACTGCTGATTGTGGTTACGTCTCCTGTTGGACTGGCATTAAACAGTTCTGTAACGGGAGTCAATGCCAGCCCAAAGCCTTCATCCTTCAGTTGTACCGGATGAGCCTGCACACATAAAGTGTATTTTTATATTACATATTTCACTCAGCTTCCTAAACAGGAGAAAGCAACAGTTTTATAACCATAGCAGATCCTAAAAATTAAAAAGCAGTCATGGTAGATTTTGCAGAACTTTTTCATGGAATAACCAAGGTAGTTGTCATACACTTTGTTTCAGACTAAATGGACTTCTCTCACTCTCTCTGGGCTGTATCTCCTTGTGTTGGGATTTAAGAAGCATTTCAAACAAATACTCAGATGGGCAACATCCAAGGAATAGTTAGCTGTTGAGAGATGAGGATTTGGGATGGTCCTCTTCCTTCGGGGTCAGGAATACCTAGAGCTGGTAAGAGAAAGGCTGTTGCCTAATGCAGGATTTTAGTATTTAAAAACCTAGTTTTCTTCCAAAAGCAAAATGGGGCCCTAGCGGCTTGGCAGCCTGCTCCTGAGCCACAGATCCTGTGATGCCAGGATCCTCAGCCCCATGGCAGTTTGCATGCCCGGCTGCCCTGGCACCACATACCCTCCCAAGAGGGCATCGCCAGCCCCACAGCACCTTGCACAGCTGGCTGGCTCCACACTGGGGACCCTGGAAAAGGTCCAACTTCTGTCACAATTTCAGCAAAATCAAACCATGTCAACAAAATATACAGCTCCTTTCAAAGCAGGAAGTCTGGTGAAATGAATTGCTCTTATCAGCTTTAATTTAAATCTGACAGCTCAGGATGGTGTAGGGTAAAGCGAGATCTCAAATGATGTCGAGTAAGATCAAGTTTGTGACCACATGTGGTTTCCTTGAAACTTGTGCAAGAAGGCAAAATTACAGACAGGAGCATTTCTTCAGCTCCCGTAAACTGCACAGGCTATTTTGTAGGGAGATGACTGTGAATAAACTGCAATGGATGGAACCAGAGGAAAGGCAAAGTAGATCTAGGCTCACTGGAGCACTAAACACCAAATTAAAACTCAACCATTTCAGCTGCCTTCCCAATTTCCCCCAAATTGTTCATACCGCATCCTCGAGATTGGGAAGATCCAGTCTGGAGGGCAGCTCAGCACCAGATGGTGCTGGTCGTGGATGGAGTTGAACCCCACGGGCACAAGCTGAGCCTTCATTTTCCCGGTGAAAGCCTTTGTGCTGAGGAGCTGTGGCTCAGAGCACCTGGCTTATTTCATGTGCAAGTTAGGCTGAGTCCACGTGCACTACGACAAAGGAGCAACAAGGGACACCGAGCCTGGAGACTCAGATTGCATCCCAGATTACACCCTGAACCCACTGCATCACTGTAAATGAGGGCCTTGCTTCTCTGGGAGGTAATGCTCCCTTGGTCACAGGCAATGGAAACTCAGGGGGGAAATAAAATTAAAAACATAAATTAAAAAAAAAATAAAAATGAAGATGATGATCTCTGGTGCCTCCATCACAGGATGCAAAAGCCACTTCTTTCACCAGGCTACCCACAAGGAGGCCACATAAAACCCCCCACTTCACATACAGATAAACAAAGCCCAGATGGCACTGGGGAGAGACAGAGGGAAACCTCTCTGTATGTGCACGCTTTATAATTTGGGGAAAACTTGCAGATACCGTGGCGCAGAGCTTTGATACATCAGCAGACAGATGTGAATTTGAGCAAGTCTCCACTATCGCTGCTATACTACTGCTTTTAATCTCTGCTAGAACAGCAATGAAAGAACGGATCAGGCGACTACAGGAAAAGGAATTTTTGGTGGTTGGAACAGATCTGGCTGGCTCAGTAAATCACTGCTTGTTCTGTTCCTCTCCGCTGCAGAATGACCTAACCTTACTGAAGGCAGTGGCAAAGCTCTCATTGATTTGACTGGAAGGAGGATTACTAAAAACAGCTGCACTAGAGGTGTCAGGAACCCAAATTCTAACTAACATTTTAATAACCTACAGAGGCTTTGCTTCTTGCTTCTTTAAAGGGCGTTAACCTTTTACAACATTGATATTTTAACCGGTTATGAATTCACCCCATAAAGAGCAAACTAGGGCAGAAAAGGGTCTGAGACCCACCATTCAATATTTGCCAGAGCTGCATTTGTCATTCTAAGCCCCTAATTACACTGTTTAGAGAAGATATATTTTTCCTTCTTAAATTTTCTCTGCACTAGGCTCTAGACTGCACGTCTGAGACATTAAGTGAACTGCTCTATCACAGCACCTGATCATCAAACTAAGCAGTAACAGCAACCATGGAGAGCAAAAGTCACAGAAAACTGACCTTTTGTTGCTACCACAGCCTTATTTGGTGTGGAAGCTCAAACACACCATTATTAATGAATGAGACCAGAAGTATTTCTGTCTCTTGCCTTGTTCAGAACAGACAAAACTATCTCATCGTTTGTGCTGCGTGAGCACTCGGCACACACCACCACAGGCCATTCTTCAAAAATCCTGCCCCTATGGTGGGGATAGGGATGCTCCAGTTAATCACCAGTGTAAGTTATTCCGCATCTCATTCACTCTGAAAGCTACAGCCAACATCTTGGCTACATAACATTGGACATCTATTTCACATTCCTGAACAAGTGACTTCATTTGCAGAAGCAAGAGCGTGCTACATTCTCATTCTTTTCCAAAATGCAGTCTCAACTCATATAGGAGTCCAAAACCTACTAATATGCCTGTTATTAGGAACTGCAATCTGAGTCTTTTAGCCTAAGCATCCATCAATCAGAGTTTGGTATCAAAACTCTTTTTCACAGTGATGAAGAAGAGGAAACCTTTATGCGTTGCTTACAAATGTCAGTATTTGGTGCATATAACAATTGGGTTACTTTAGGTACTCAACAGGGTTGGTTTGGGGGTTTTGTTTAATGAATGGGTGACACAGAGTCTATTGCTAAAGGCTCACAGCAACATAGTGAATTTGCCAGCGTACGTACACTTCAGCAGTCTAGTGAATGAAGCAATGAGGTTTGATATTTTAGTTACAGGTGTTTAGATGTCAACAGTTCCTGTTGGTCTAAATAAAAAAAAGGATAGATAACTGTAAACTGCTGCAATAGCTGAGGGAATACTCCAGAACCTTCAGAAAGCTAAGAACAAAATGCCCCACCTAAGGCACAATATGAATTGATGCCAACTCGCAACCAGAAGATGTTCAACACATTTTAATATCAGGTTTTAAACAACAGAGCTTGACAATTTCAGAGGTAAGCAGGAAAAAACAGCTCAGACTTTTTTCCCTCAACACCAGAATTTCCTCCTGAAGTACCAAAAATATACAAATAATAAAAAGAAGCAAATATTGCAGACATTCAATTTCTGGTTCCTCTATGGGCAAAGGCATCTAAGAAATCTATTCACTAAATGGCAGAGAATGTCAAGATTTTCAAAGCAATCACAAAGGTTATATTTTTTCCTTTTTAGAACATCTATCTTAGACCAAAATAGAGTGGTCTCCTTTTCAGAGGGCTGAGTAACAGTATCAGAAAAGCACTATTATTTATGATCTATATGCAGAGAAGATTTTCCATTGGGTTTCAGAGAGATATAGAAGAGAAGGGGGGAAAATAAATACATTGGGCAGAAGTCCTACAGAATGAAGTCAAGTGTTACAAAAGACAGCTCATAGTAATACAACGTGCCACTCTGGCACTGTGGTAAAAGCAGAACCTGCACTAAGCCAAGGCACTCCAACGTGTACATGTAAGTCATGTCCAGGATAGATGAGGCTATAACTATTGCCAGCTCTTCTAAGCAATCCCAAAGGAATCATGCCAGCCTGAGGGATGGAGCAGATTTTCTAATGCTTTAAGCCACAACCAGTTTACTCTTCTCTCTTTGGCTCTGGTCATGCCAGTGTGACAAGTCAAAAAAAAAAAAAAAGTACAACTGAATTTATTTTTTTTAAAATGCAAAACTAAAACTCCTAGAATAAATAAGATTTATATTCCACATATTTTGCAAGCCATGCAAATATAGATATTACTGTTCTCCTACTCCAGACTTCTGCTTTTCCATAGTACAACATCCAGATTTGTCTTATATCCTTCTGTTCACCCTCCCAGGGCAAGGCCAGTAATCGCCCATGCTTTTGTGCTGTGCTCTCCAGACCAGCCCTGATGCTTGAATACTGAAACACGTGAATAATCACTGAGGAGCGTAACACAATCCATCCCATAGAAACAAAGAGGACATGAAGGCAAGTTACAAAGCTGGAACTATCCAAATAGAAGCAAAGCTGAATGATATTCCAAACCAGCCACAGAGCATATAAACCCAGCTTTCCTAGATTCATTTATTTTTCTAAAGAGCTGGACAATAAATTAGGCAAGAAACTGTGATCATGATATAGGAAAAAAGAAAGAAAAAGACAAAAAAAAAAAAGACATTTGCCAAGAAGTCTCTTTTCCACTAAGGAAATAATAAGTATTTGGAATCACCTGTAAGATTTTTAAAACAAATTCACTGTAATATCCAAGTGTCATATGGATTACATTTTTCAAAGGAAATACAATAAGTGGGAGAGGAAATTACATAATGAATGGATTTTTTCCTTTTAATTCTTCACATTTCAGAGACAAAATCTCACTCATATATACAGGAAAATATCCTTTTCCGCTTAGACATCCTAAATCACATCCAGTGGACAGATTACGGGCATACAGGCCTACTGTGAAGGCACAGAAGAGAAGGAAATCCTGATCTTTATTTCACTACTTGGTTTGCTGAAGGCAAGAGCTTCTGACACAAATAGTCACATATATGGCCTCAGAATGTAAACACTAATCAAAAACCACCACAAAAGATGCTCCAGCATGGGCCAGTCCCGATTTCTAAACACTTTTTTAGGAACTACCAGTGGGCCCCAGAAAATTTAAGAAGTTGGTAGCAACTACTAAAAATCCTGGGATTAAGCTCAATTTCCATTTTTTTTTCCTAATTGCTTCATTTTAATGTGGCATAGCGCATCTTTCCATGCGATCAGCCTCATGTAACAAACTCTCAGGGGGACCAGGCTCGGGTGGCCTCCTGCAGCAGGATCAGACTGCTCTGAGATGTTACCCAAGACAGGATTCTGACAGCTGCTGGAAGGAAGACAACAATTCACACGTGAAAACAATTTCAATAAAGTCTTGATAACCCCATTGCAGAAGAGCGCTGCTCGCATTGTCCCAGGCGATGGTTGGGACACCATCCCCAGTGTGCTAGAGGTTGTTCTTATCACTGGCTTGTACCTTGTATCCTTCTGAGTTACTTCAGTGAGCTTGAATTTTTTTTAATCGTCTCTAATCAGTGGGGAAATTCCACATTCACACCAATAGGAAAATTGGGCTCCATTTACTTGTTAAACATGCTTTATTTCTGCTCAAGTTTTGCACTCCATGACAAAATAAAATAAATAAAAAACAGCTTTATCTCACCTAAACTGCTATGAGACATGACAGCAAATCTGTCAGTCTCATAACCCAACACCACATGTATCTGTCTTTCCTTGCCATAAATTTCTGCTCGAGCAGCAGGAATATGACAGCTGTACCATGCACTGGCATATTCGCAATACTAAACCTCTCCAGAGTAGCTTGATGAAGGAATGAAAGCTCTATTCCCCTTAGTGAAACAATGCAAGCAAGGGAGATAAATCCCAAACTGCCTTGGTGGCTAACACCACTTTGCACAGTTTGGTGAATAAATACCTCAGGAGGGAGCAGAGTTTGCAAACTGCAGCCTCTGTTGTCCTTCTGGAACTGTGATATTTTATGACTTCCAAATAGCTAGAAAATTGACTGCAGCTACGTGGTAAATTGCTGCTTCCTCTCCCCCACCCCCATATATATTTATGCTATATTCTGCAATATTTGTCAGTGGAAGCAGGGTTTTTCTTCTATTTCAAGACTTATTTTTGAAGTAAATAAGAGAGGGAGAGAAGAATTGCCATTTTGAAAGAATTACTTATCCTTAGGTCTACTAGCTTCCAAGTATCCTACAGACAGCAGCCCCAGGACCTCTTTGACCCATCAGACTCTCAAAATAATTTTTTTAAAAACAGTTCCCTGCAGTTTTTTATACTAACTACTTTTTTTTAGTAAGACTCTTGCTTTTCCTTCTACTTCTCATATACCCTCCTCACACACTGTAATCATACAGGCAGTAGCTGGTCCAAATTTCTTAAGGTCTTTCTGCAGTCTTTGACACTGTCCCATAGTCACTAGTGGCATAGGTCCCTGAAGCCCCCTTCCTTCCATGTTGTAAAATCTGTAGTCTTCGCATGTGCTATTCAGAGTGGCAGCTGTCTTTGCTGCTTAAATTGCTACACCTAACCCAGGATCTCTAAATTGCCCTTGTCTTTTAAAATATGTATTCTTACTAATGATGTAACCAAGGGCTTGTAAATTTAGTAACATGCCGAGCTGTCCCTACCATAAATAACTATACTAGAGACGGTGATATCAAGTAGGACAAACTGGACGTGAATTGCATCAGGGAGACTACCTGCCCTCATCCTACAGAAAACGGAATAAATAGGGATTCTGAAACATCTTTGTGACAAGGAAAATCTCTGGGCTCTTTTGAAGGCATTATGAAGATCTTTCCACAAGGAATCCTGTCCACAGAGAGAAACTTTGCTTCTGAAGGTTTACATGAGCTTTGGATGCCTGTACATGAAGTGCATCCATCATGTAAGGTATAACTCAGGCAGCACATCCACAAGGGAATCATGTAGAACTGCAGTGGTTGTGTCCACACCGGTCCTCACAAGTTGGCTCAGGAGCAGACACAAGTAAAACACAGGCATAAATCTGCCTGTTTGTTCTCTATGCAGGGGCTGCCTGGAGAAACTCCTGCGAAAAGCCCACCAACAGCTTGCTATGTGCTCCTCATAGCCTTTAACCCACATCTGTGTCATGCTGAAACCACACCAAAATGGCAGGCATACCCACGCACATCCATGCAATCCCATATGCTCTGAGATACAGACCCTACCCCGAGTACCAAATCTGCAGATTCACTGACATACAACAGGACAACTGGTTTCACTGGTCGGTGCTCCCACACGGCAGAGGTGTGCTCATTTCCAGGTAAAATTCTTTCTGCTGAATGATTCCAACTGATCAGAAGCATGTCAGGTGTTTCAGAGAAACACAGACATAACTCCAGCCCTGCCAGCACTCAGAGACAAAAATAAGACAAATCTGTATTAAAGTGCATCATTATTCAAGGAGTGGAGGCATTGACATGCAGACAAGACAGAGAGAGGGAAGACGCAACGCCATCAGAGCGCCCATCAATCACTATAGCACGAACAGAGCCAACAGCTCCATTAACTCTGGCACGTGCAGGTCACAAGCTTGGCTTGCTTGTTTGTTTTTTAATATATTATCAGCCTCATTTTGAATGTAAATATTAAAGCATGGTAACTTACTGGTGACGCAAGCAGAACATTTTTTTAGGAGATGCTTAACCACCTAGTTGGAGGAGCAGGGATGAGCAAACAGTTTCCAGCAAAATTTTCTCCTCAGAAAAACTCAGCAAAATAATCAGAGGAAAGAAGCCCTTATTTTCAAAAAAACCCAAAAAACAACTAATTTGTTTTTTTTTTTTGGAAAATGCAAACCACTCATGAACTGACAATTTCTATTCTAACTTTCTGGGAAGTTTCCAAATAGAATATTTCAGTTATTAGTGTTTTTGTCCAACATGTCAGATCACCCCTTTTTCTTTTTTCAGCTGAAATCTGAAGAGGTTTCTCCTAAAACCATCAATAAACGTGGACATTTTTATTGTTACCACCAAAATTTTCAGGATGAGATGATGTGGAGACCATTGCACTGCTGGAATGCAGAAATAGCATGAAAAAGGCATGAGAAATGGTAAGTGAAACAGTCTGAAAACTATGAAATTGGACTGAAATTCTACAAATAAAAGACAGTTGTTGCAGAAAAGTAGTGTTTAAGGTTGGAGGTAGCCAATTCCAACTCAAGCCATGAGCTCACAGAGCCCTGGCCTCCAGGAAGGTACATGATTTGAAGGAGACCAGACAGTCCTACAAATGCCAAGTATTCCCAGAAAACACAACCAAATCACAGCAAAAGCATCTGGGATGCAGCTTTTCCTGTGTTTTTGTGTCAATCAAGCTAATTTCCAGAAATGCAGAGAAACCACCATGCACAGAGATTTCCAGAATGCTGAAGACAGCCTGGAGGCTGCGTATAGACCTGTCTCTGCTTATAACACAGCAAGCAGGAGGACCTGAACTCGAAGCACATGCTTCTAACACAGGAAAAATCATAGATTTGCCAAATGCAACTAGCTGAGGCCAGACTCTGCTTTGGGACTGCTCAGTCCCACCGGTGCGTGAGAACAACTGTGGGATTTTGCATCACAACCCCACAGGTATAAATGAGCCCAAAGGCTGCACAGCAGCAGTGTCAGCCCTCTGGGTTGCACTCATGGTTGTTGTCTCATGGTACAACCCTGTGTGAGTGTGTGCACGAAGGAGCATGCTTCAAGTATGAATCAATTTATTTCTCCCCATATGAACAATGCCTATTGACAAAATGCCCGCGTTTAAACAACTAGAACAAAATTAAAACCAACAAAAACAAGCTGATGGGCTGAGATGAAAGATATTGTATTTCTTCTGTGAAGGACAAGCATATAATGCATTCAATGACCCAGAAAAGCATACTGCAACATCTAGGTCTGTTTGTTACAAGTAAATGTCAAGAGAGCTGAAAGAAGGAGAGGTCAAGCCTTTGCCTCAGACAGCCAGAGGAAGCACCAAGTTGCACTGTGAATGCATTTGGAAATAAACACCGACTGACAAGGGAAAGTAATTTCTCTTTTGTTTGTCATCAGCTTCAGAGCTACAATACATGAACCTGTCACCAACACACCTGCAACATGCACCAGATGGGACTACAGAAGGCAACGAGATGGGCTCTTGTTTTTAGGGGGCACCCTGTCCAATGGCCCAGGCATCTTTCCTCCCCACCATGCACCACAAACCTCACTGCAGCAGGGCTTCCTCCAGTTATTTATATGGGTGCTCAATTCTCCTGAATGAGCCTGCTGTTGCCTCCACCAGAAAATGAAGGAGGTCCCACATAAGTGAGAAGATGTTGCCCTAGTGAGGACCTAGATCACAGCATCCAGTGTGTGCACTATGGGAACAAGGGGATCATATCTCCTTGGGAGGGAAGATGGGATGAGAAGATGCTCTTCTATAGCTGAGGATACCTTGGAAATATCTGCTGGCAAGTGACACAGAGTGGTGGCTCGTTTGTTGACAGGTCACAGCGTGTGGACACGACCTGCATAACCACTGCCAACAGGTTCCCTGAGGGGAAAGAAAATGTATCCATCCTTTCAGCAGGCCTAACTCTGCTCTCATGTGCACTGATGTTAAACCAGAGTAATTGAGTCTCAGCACAGCAGAAATCAATGAGATCACCGTCAAATCCAGTGTCAAACACACACAGTTACAAACTTGCCCAAGATAGCATTACAGGGATTTTTATACTATCCTCTGTGAACTAAAATCTTTAACGTTTCCATTCAGTTTTTGCAGAAAGCCTTGCTGTATCTGTCCCTTATCAGCATGTTTAGAAGGCTGCAAAAACCCACAGAGTCAGGACTACATATGTGTCAGTCATGCATAAACATCTGAAAATCACCACTGTTATCCAGAAAGTATAGCCCGGGAAGCAGCTTCCTTACAGCCCATGAAAGCAAGAACAATTTAGAAGAACCTCAAAGTTGCTCTGAACTGCCTGTAAGGATAAAAACAGCCACTACCAGGCCCTTGGGCAGTAACTTATGAATACATCTACTATAGATGGCATCAGACTGCAAACTGATACTCAGAGGGCAAACCTGTGAAACATCAGTTGCGTTTCTAGCCCTTAGACTATTCCGTTATTTCCTATGAAACAAGACTATTGTATAGGACAAAAGTCAGGGCAGTTTCCTGAACTCACCCACAATTAGTGTTACTCAGCCTGTGGTCCAACTCCCCGCTTGGCGACAGCGGAGCTGGGTTCCCACCCCCTCCAATCTGTCGCTCTATCTGTACGCAGTCGCTCCCTAACCCGGTTGTGTCAAAATGATCCAGGTTGGCTTACTATTTAAAAGCATGGAGGGTTTTCTTTAACCCAGATCGGTTTGACTGATTTGGGTTAGAGAAGGACTCCACATGCAGCTATGCCTGCAGATACTGACCCCAGAGCAGTGGGGACAGTGCCCAGCCACGTTGAGCCTGGCTCAAGTTCAAAGCCTTTGAACCCAGTTCATCTGCAAGCCAAGCAGCACATCTGGCCACAGCTGGAGATACTTTTCAGGGTAAAAAAAAAAAAAAAAAAGGCATACGAGGTTGCATTCAGTGTCACAGATGAACTATGGAGTGTAAAAAGTTAGGGTATGATTCATGGGAAACACCACTCAGCTTTGGATTCCATTATCACAATAAAAAGAAAATACGCTGTTACTAATGGTCTACATTTTTCAACTAAATTTTTCATTTTAGGGTAACTAGGATTGGCTTCTTAATCCTACATAGCCACACAGATGGGCATTTCAGTACAGGGCATGGCTTCAATCACCTCTTGAAGAGGAGCTGTGTATTTGGTTAACCCAACTCCAGGAAGATTAATTTTAAAATAGAAGCACACTGGAAAAGCTGAGAAGCTTCTCTCCCATAAAGAAAACGCCATCTCTTACCTGTATGGTAGCTCCTTCTCTCCCCTTACACTGCCTGCGGTCTTGCCCACCATAGCCCTTGCTTGGCTTCCCAGTCATGGGCAGAGCTCGCTGAGGCACCCACACAAATATAATGTGCCACTCAGAGTGGGAGGGAAACAATTTTGCACCTTCTTTTGTTCACCTCCAAGAGGCATCAGACCTGTCTTCAGGATCACATTCGAATTGGTGTCAAAAATAGCAAGACTCCAAAAATCTGTTCCCCAAGTTTTTTACCTAGGCATTCCATCCCATATCATCCTCCAGCAATCTCTGCCACCAGCCTGAATTGAGAGCCATATTTTGTCCTCCTGCTGCCTAATTTAGCTGCAAAATGGGAAATGGTATTTTCTTGTTTCACAAAAGTTTGGTTAGATTGAACCTATTTGGCTTTTTAAAATACATCAAGATCCAGAGATGAATATTTCCTTAGGTGCACAATACTAAATGACTGTCCTCACTTAAGAACACAGGGTCTAGTAATCTAGAATTTGTTTGGGAATATTCTGAAGGATTAGATCTTTCAGATTCATTCAAAAAAAAAGGAGAAAAACTGGTTGCACATATGCTTCACCATAAAAGTATTTATCTGACATCCAGCCAAAACCATTTTATCTCTGTAAGCAATCCTTAAACACTGCAGAATGCATTCACTGCTTTCATTACCAAATTACTTTTTAAGAGTTCAGCAGGTAATTGAAGTTCCAAACGTCTTAAACTGGTTTGGCAACACTGAGATTTCTTAATGGACTTGCTATCCAAGAACTTTAGAGGGAAAAAATCAGTTGGATACTAAATATATATCCTAAAATAAGATGGATTCAAATTACACTAAGAAGCTAGCTTTTAAAGACGGAGAGCATTTTAAATTAAGAGTAAAGCTCTGCTCAGAGGAGGTTTCGTGATGCTGAAGCTTCAGCTTATATTCAAAACCACGGGACAAAAAGTCCTGTGAATTTTTCAGACACTGTGTTGGCCTAAATCTGTTCCTATTGAACTGAAGGCTGTTAATTTCAACAGAAAACTAATTAGGACAATGTTGTCCCATATACTTTGTACTATTAACATATGCTTGTTAAAAATGGAGGGCTCTAAAGCCTTTTTCCTAGATAAAAAACATTTTGTTTATTGCTTTTCCAATTCACTCAGCAGGAACAGTGAAAGGAATAAGCCTAAATCTGTTCCACACACCAAAGTCCTCTGCATTTAACCAGTGCTGTGGTACTCAAAGGAGGGGCAGGAGGGTGACGAGCAGCACGCAGCCTGTGGGCTGGCCGGGCAGCCGCCAGCTCCAGAGGTCTAATGAGGACTCTTGCCCCGACTGCATCAATAGCTTTTGGCAAACCATTTTCTGCCTCAGTTCCTCACATTTATAAAGTGGAGATGATGACAGCGTTCTGTGTTAATAACTGTTATATGCACTGCTTTAAGTGCTATTATTTTATAGGGCTTTTCATCCACAGCCAATCACCCAATTCTCAGAGGGAAACTGAGGTACAGAGCAATGCTAATTGCTTAGTGTCATCCAGTGGGCCACAGCAGAAGAAGAACTTGCATCTCCAGAATTTTACATTATCCGCTAAATTTATCTACCACCTTTGTGCTACAAGATGAAAATTGGCTGGCTGTTTGTCCAGCACTGTCAGGCCATGGGATACTTGCTTGCTTCTGCTAACATTGCTATTTGCAGCTTATCTTGCTGTTGTTCCTGCAGAGAAAGCACAATACTAGATTTGTAAAATCACACTATATGCAAAGACACTGTGATGGCAAATGCAGGATTACAGCCTCACTGCAGGCTCCAGCAGCAGGGAAAGCCAGTGATGATGTGGGCTGCTCACCATCTAACATGAAGAACTTTAATGATGACAAGAGGAACACAGAACAAGAAGACCAAGGGCTTTGCTTTTCACAGCAGCAATCTTTTCTCTTAGGATTACTCCAATGCAAAACAAACCCTTGTTTTGCAATGGATCAGTTTTCACAGCAAGGGGATAACTGATATTCAAGATGAACAAGAATAATTGAGGAAGCTTCTGGCATGATATAGACCAGAAAAGATGAGATGCATAAAATTAAAAGTCCAATAAAATATGCTGTTCTAGGACATAAGATTCCTGTATTGAAATTATGGTTCCCACCCAAAAAGGCACAACTGTTTCATCTTACAGGAATGAGTGTTGCATCCCAGTATCACAGCTTTGCTGCTGAGGCATTTCTATCACAACATTGCCACTTGTAAATATAACTTGGGGATACCTACAATTTTAGGATGAAAGTTTCTGGCTGCACCTAAACACACCAACACTAGCAGGGTAAGCCATTAGAAATACCAATCAAGCTGTCAGGTAAAGTACGCCAGGCTTTACCTAAGGGGACCCTCAGGAAAGTTATGGATGCAAAAGCTCAACAACTCCAATCAGAAAAGCTTGCAGTTCAGCTCCTGCACCCTAATTTAATCCTATATGAACACTATACACCTAAAAGCAGAAGGGGGCTGAGATATTGGGAACTCAGCTCCAGCAAACATCAGAAAAAGCACCTGTTGATTTGGGACACTGTAGGCCTCCAGAGCCTGCCTTTCCCCTTCTTTGGATGCAGCAGGTGTTCACCCACAAGCCTCTCATCAAGCAGGGGAAATAGGAAAGATCTGCTTGACCAACACATGTATTGAATAGCTTATAAACTTCTTTAACAACATTAACATCACTTTACATTTTACAGCCCCTCTTGTGCTGCAGGACTGCAGCACGCTTTGCCATCTTAAACAATGAGCTGTGACGTGCTGGACCCGCGAGCAGCAGGACAGGAAGAGCTGAAGACACGAGGAGGTTTCCTTCAGGCGCACAGGCTGGTGCGTGACGCAGGGGAAGCCCGTGGCTTCCCGGACGGCTTTGGAAGCAGCCGGGAAGGACAGGGTGCCTGCACATGGTGTCTGCCTGTGCTGTTCCTGACAGACCTGCCAGAGGATACATTTGTTTTACCTTGCCTAAAGCGAGAGAGGTTATGCAAAGACAAGGAAGGTGCTACGAGTAACAGGATCTTCACCCTGAAAGCCCAATGACAGAGTCACAAGTACAAATTATCTTTCAGCACTAAAATGCAGCAATTAATATAGTCAAATTCAGCAACTATTCATGCGCACCAGCACTGCAAAGAATAACCTCAGAGCAGAACTGTAGAAAAGCTAGAGGAGAATATAGCTATCCCAAGGACATTAGGAATGCAGCCTTCCTTTCAAGAAATTGCTCAGTGGATTCCTTACTTGCACCAACAGCTTCAAAACTGTGAACCTCAAGTCTTAACTTAAAAAAAAGTGCAGTTTTAATATCTAAGTGCCTCTTAGGGGCTTAAATGGATGGGTGCCAAAACCAGAGCCATCAGCACCTATTCAACCGTGGAGGCTTTCTGTCTAAAAATCCTGTTTATTAGCAGAGTCCAAGGAGGACTACAGTATGGCAAGTCCTAAACTTCCAAACTAACACATTCATTTACCTATCCATATATAAAAGTGTGACACTGAAACAGACAGATTTCTTGAGCATCAATACCTAATCGAAAGCAATCCATTACAGCTTTCCCACTTGTTTCTGGATTGAGAATAAACTCAAGTTCATTCTGAGCACAGTGTAAAAATTGTGTAGAATTGCACAACAGAAATATTGAGAAAGTTGCAAGAGACTGAACACAAGATTTCTATTTACTCCTCCATGCTGAATGCTTCCTATAAAGAGGCACAAGCCCAGGCCAGTGCCCGCCAAAGTCCCACTGTAAAGCTCCTGTGCCGCTGATGTTAAGAGGAGCTGTGCAAGGATGTGTCCAGACAAGGCATCGGAAACTGATGCTGCAACAGCCTGTGAATTTCTGCATCAAGGCTGTTCAATTTCATTTACTGTAGCTGAGAGGTGTGGGTGTTTATAACTCTGGTGGTTTAAGGTCTTACATAGTACCTGTATCTGTAACTCTACAGCAAAATTAAGGATGAAACTTACGTGAACTCCTGCATAAGCTCTTTTGCCATGGAGGATTTTTTAATTTTTATTTTTTTTTTGCAATATAGTTGAAATAAACAATGCATTAGTGTTTCATAAAACATGACAGTCCAACCCCAGACTCCCACTGCTGAAAGGGAAACAGGACACCCAATAAACTGCAATACGACAAGCAGAGTTTTGCTTTCCCCAGGAAAAGATCTGCAACTCTCCACTATCAACACACAGGACCAGCAGGACTGAGGATGGAGAGAATAGTTTGTTGCTGTCTAATACAAAAAACATTTTATGATTCCATAGGATTGCAATGGCAAAACAGCAAGCAGTGACGCTCCTGTGGGTTCAGGCTGCGGCAGCACAACACGTGGGTGCTCAAGACCAGTTCAAATCAGGTCATAAGATCCAATTCATCAAAATAACCTTTTAAAAATAGATTACTACAGTTGGCTTCCTCTGAAACCTACCTGCTTCAGGCTGCTGCCTGAGCCACCGTTTGCAGGGTGTCTGCACACCAAAAGGAAAATAATGACTAGGGAGGCTTTACATTCAGTTCCTGGAACAGCTCTCAGGGAAAAATACATGCATAGACAGAAAGAGCAAAGAGGGAGCAAGGAGAGGAGATCCCTTCAGAAGTCATTAGCTGCCACAAGCTGCATGTTCAACAAAAAAAAAAGAAAAAAGAAAAAAAAGGAGCTTAGTTCACCTGTGTACTTTGTATGCCTGCTAGATAGGCACCCTAAATCTGCATTCCAGGCTATCCTATCAGTTTCCAGATTTTCAGTTTAATCTGTATAAAGTTTGTCATGTCTATTTGACATTCAGCTACTCTGTGTGCAAACAGAGGTGACTGCACACCCCAGGAGCAGGACAAGAGGAAAAGGAGTGACAGACACCCCCCATAGAACTCTCCCGTTTAGTTCAACAGGACAGAGGACCGTTTGGATTGGGGACATCTAGAAAACAGAGCAGGTTTGCTCCCTCTTAAATCTTCCAGATATACATAAGCCAAAGGAAGGCTTTGCTGGGGAGCTGCAGCCAGCAAAAAGTAAGGGCTGTGCTCCACACTAGGGAGCAATAGAAGGGCAGTGGCATTTACAGGGGGAGAGAGCTCCCACATCAATCTCTGCAGTCCACAGACTGGTGACCACTGCCTATGCTATACCTCCCACAGCTTCTGTCTCTACAGAAATGCAAAGATAACATCTAAAGAGAAAACTTTCCTTTGTCTATATATTCCCATAGGAAGATGCAACGTGACCTTCTATTTCTCGTCAGTACGAAAATGATTCTTCAGAGTAACACTTAATTACAACTCTTTGCAGTTCTCCCATTCACGTGTTACATAAGGAACCTTATCAATTCCTGTACAGTTCCAGGTACAGTTCCAGGTTCAATCGTACGTGCAATCAATTCAGGACTCTTCAGAAGGCCATGGGTATTTATTCTACCCTGGACAATGCCACATTAAGTGAATGGCCCCATTTGGAATAGTGATATACAGGTTTTACATTTGCTAGACAATTTGCTAGACCTTTTCCAAGAGGAAAAAGTAGGGGGAAAAATGAGACCAAGAAAGGGAAATCATATACTATAGTTATAGTTCCATTAAACTCTGCTGTACGGAACCAGTCATGAGGTACCTTCCGATGCCCCAAGTAACTAATGCACCCACGGGAGACATCCACAGGATAAACTTCGTGGCAGAGCAGTTGGCTCTGCAGCAAAAGGGAATCTGACACTTGTAAAAGACGACAAAAGCAGGATCAGAGCTGTAAATGGCTCCTGACAGCATTCTCTTCATGAAGCAATCTCTGTGAAATATGGAATATATTAGCAAACCTGGGCTGGAAAGCAAAGCATTTTTAGGTAGGTGGAACTTTTTAATAGCATGTCATTAAATCTCTCTTACATTTAGCATTTAATAGATGTAACTTTCACAGCAATACACTCGTTACAAAAAGGCACAGGGGACCCTACCAAATAGTGAGCAGAATGGACCCAGAACCCAAGTGTCTCGTTTTGTCAGCGTTTAGCTTCCATGGTGATGAACAAAATCATCTGGCTATCTTAACACATTAAATTAGAAATATCCTTATTCTGCTACCAGTCCTCTTTGGCCCCGTCCCCATACAAGTCTGTCAGCTGAATACAGCCAGAATTTCTGCCTGTGTAAATTACTGTAGCTCCTCTGCTGTCACTGGCATCAGGCCATTTTTATACCAGATGTGGCTCTGACCTACGTATATTTAAAAATAGGGTCAGTGTAATAAAAACCTTAAGACTGTTTGACTGGTTGGTGTGGACATAGGCAAGGTATGTTAATCCCATTTCCAGGACTAAGGCCAAGATGTACAACCTGTCTGAAGTAGGTCACCTGCATCCATATATAGGCACCCATATCAAGTGGTTTAAGAAGAGTCGAGTGTTTGCACATCTCTCTGATTTCCCCTGTCACTTCAGCCCTGACTTTTGACAACCCTACAGTACAGAGGGATTGGTGTGCTTTTCCTGGCCCGTGCCGTGCCAACAGAAGGTAAAGCCATGCAGCACTTCGTCGGGGTTTACTCCACCACCAGGATGTGGGTTTTTCAAGAACACGTGCACAAAATTCATACAGCCTCAAGAAAACCACTTACTACAGCTTTGTGCCTGATTATCCCCTTTTTATAGATGGGCTTGATGAGACTTTCCTCTTCTGCTCAAAGACTGACTATTTAAGTGTTCTGAAATGCTGTATTAACTCTGTGTATTATTTCTAATTACTATTATCTCCATTACTACTGCACACCAAGGGGAGATGAGGATAGCTGAGCCAAGCAAAGCAATTACTGTTCCTGCACGTCTCGAGCACCGCTTGACTTCTGAAGTGGATGCTGTAGAAACTTGTCCTTTGACTACATGAGTAAGAATGTACCAGCCATTGGTTTTGAACTATTGCACATGAGCATCATACAGCTCCCGGGCACAAACATCACCATAGAGCTGAAGCTGCATCAAGGACTGAAATCAATCCCAATCACAGCAACCAGGTCTGAACTGCCAGTTACACCTTTCTGCACAACTCAATGATGAAGACAAGCAGCCTTTTTGGGAAAAAAAAAAAAAAAGAAAAGAAAAAAAAAGGAAGGAAAAAAAAGAAAAAATCTTTTCCCATTATAAGGGCTCACATGCTGGGAAGTGTCATTTTTACAAATTCCCATTACCACACAGATCAGTTTTAACTGATCTGAATTCATCTAACCAACAGGGTTTCCTCTTCTGTTCGGTTTTGGCACCAGATCCATTTTAAATCAAGCTACTGTTAACAACTATCTCCTGCCTCAAATAGTTCAAGACCATCTCATTAGGAATTTGATAAATAACCCGCAGGAGCAGACAGATTACAGACTAACAGGAACCTGTAATAGATAGCTGACCTATTTAACACTCCAGCTAACTTTGGAGCAGGATTGAGTTGAATAGAAGCAAACGGTTAACGGGAGATTCACACACCATAGATCTAAGTCCTCGAAGCTCTCAAGATCATTACTATTTACCCGGTAGGCCTGACTTGCTCCTTCGGACTAAATTTATCTGAATGCTTCAGACCGACTCTATTAGCATCACTCCTGAACTCTCTGTCTCAGCACAGAAAAGCAGAGCAGGAAAGTTAAATTGCTGTGAACACAGTGGCAGTCAGATCCAAGTAGGCTGGCTCTTCATGGCATATTTCTGTGAACAAGAGGCATTAAACATGAAGCAGAACACCCAAGGATTTTGGCTCTGTGTCTTCGCTTCATAGGGAAATGCCTTCTCTCTGCAGCATCAAAGCAAGACAGGCATTTGGTGCAGTCACCATTATAGACTGCAGTGTGATAATAATGGTCTTCGATGGTGAGGGGCATGTGCTGGAAGAAAAAACCTTGGTATTTTTTCTGTGCTTTGCAGTACCTCCTATGGCTGCCTTCCCCATTCCAAGCATGGTACATGCATAGGCTTTGCCTGTTCCCTCCTTTAACTATATACCCAGCCAAAGTCTACCAATTTTTTTCTCTGTGTGAGAAAAAATACCTTTGGCTTTCCATCTCAAAAACTACAATCCAATCAAACCTCTTATTGTCTCATTTCTGTGATTTCCTTTGGCTTCTGACCTTCGCCACACTGACATCATCTGCTTCCTTTCCACAGAGGATGCAGGCTGCGATCCCTTTCGTAGCCAAGTGCCCTCCAGCTCTGAAGTGCTCTGCTAGATAACTTTGTTGCGTTCTTCTATGTTTCTTTTAGTTTCCCTACTGTTTTCTCATTTCTTCCGTATTTTTCTGTTTGTACCTTATTCTCAGCCATTCTCTCTGCTCCATAGGCAGTGCTAGACTCTGTAACTCCTCTGGCATGTCCTTCAAACATCTTTAAAAGCAAAACGAAAGGCAAGTATTCAGTTAAATTCACAATCCACTTGACAGCTTTTATCATAAGCACTTGGCGGCAGGGATCATCTTTTTGTTCAGTGTTCACGCAGCATCTGCTTCAGAAGGAACTAATCAGTGGCTGAGACAATAATACAAATAATAAACCCTGGTAGAGACCCGTTGTAACATAACGACAATATTGTGGGTCTTATAGGAGCCCTATTAGAAGTTTTATTGCATCCATTCACAATCCTTAGAACGGTCTCCTGCACCTATAGCTTCAAAAGCTCCACAGACTCACAGGTACAGTACTTGAAAGGTCCACTGAAAGCAAAGGCAGCCCGCTGAAACTTTTCATCTGGAGTTTCCACTAAACTTGTCCCGTGGGAAAAGACAGTAGTAAACAGTGGAAGAGAAACACAGTCCAGACATTTCCACAGAAAGTAAATCTGCTTCCACAGAGTACTGCATATTTCTTGCTAGCTATTATTTTTAACCTCTTGCAGATTTATTTTTACTACAATTTAAACGTATCTGTTATATGCCATAACATTATTATTATGAGAGACACTAAAATAACGAAGTATTCTAGGCACTTGATACCCTTTTACAAAATAGGGAATTAAAGCCAGTGATGACTGCAGATCACCGCAGCAGCCACTGATGCATATGACCCCCCCCTTTCAGCCTTACTTGTTATATCTCCTCTGTGGACAGAGGGAAGATGAACAAAAATTGTGGCATTACTCCCAGAGTTGTGGTATGCTTTCTCTTGCTGTTTAACTAGGGGGGAGAAAAAAAGGAATTAAAATGCATCCAGTGGGATGAACTTCTGCCTGCTGCTACTGGGCTGTGGGGCACAGCCTTGTGCTCACAGCCACCGAAGCCACCAGCTAAGCCTACACACCTCATACTGAAAACTACCCGGGATCAACATGTACCTTCAAAAAGTTTGGTTTAGAAGGGACCTCTAAAGGCATTCTAGTCCAATCCCTGTGCAATGAGCAGGGACACCTTCCACTACATCAGGTTGCTCAGAGCCCCATCCAACCTGACCTTGAATGTTTCCAGGGATGGGGCATATACCACCTCTCTGGGCAACCTGGGCCAGTGTTCTACCACCTTCACTGCAAAAAATTTCTTCCTTATGTCTAGTCCGAACATATCTTCTTTTAGTTTAAAACCATTACCCCTTATCCTGTCACTACAGGCCCAACTAAAAAGACTGTCCCCATCTTCTTTATAAGCCCCCTTTAAGTATTGAAAGGCCACAATAAGATCTCCCCAGAATCTTATCTTCTCCAGACTGAATGACCCCAACTCTCAGGCTGTCCTCATAGGAGAGGTGCCCCATCTGTCTGATCATTTCTGTGGTCCTAACCTTGAGGCTTTCATTCCATTTTTCAGTAAGGTGTTTTAAACAAGCAAAAGTTTCTTTGCACAAGGGCCTCAGGTTTTGGCTTCATAATGTATACTCAAGTTGTAATAAAACACAGCTAAATAAATAGATTTTGTCTTTATTAATCATAGCTTTTCCATGCTCTAACACTGAGGGACATCTACTCATAAAGGCAAACTATGGTAGAGTGTAACACTTCACTCCTGAAAAGCATTACTGCAATGCTCTTTGTTTTCAGCTTGGGTGCTATTTGGCACAACAGTTTGACATTCACTTATAAGACTGGTGAAAAATATGCACTGCTAATTTTCTTAAGTGCCATGCTGCCGTCTCTAGGGGCTGTGTGTTTGCCTGCCCTCCCATAGAGTAATATGATTTGCTCCCAGCTAACAAAGTGGATTTCGCATCAGCTAAGGAAAGACTTTAGTTAGGGTGTCCCCCTTCTTCATTCTTGAGTAATACACTCATGGCAAAGAGCTAAAGTTGATAACATCTTTAAAATACATATTTTTTTTCCCTAATGGGGGGATACAAGCAGATAATCCCTGCAGATCTCTTTTTTCTCCCCCATTGCCCCCGTGGTTTATCATGTCCAATTAGCCATCTGCCATGCCTGCACTGCCATACAAAGGGAGCCCGCTCTCCGCCACCGCAGCCCATCAGCAGGGCTATTGTCCCAGCTGACAAACAAGAATCAGACACTATTGTTTCCAGCTGATGATGCTGCTCCCAATGTAGGCTGCCAGTTGCCATTAAAACAGCGGGAGCACCAGGGTACACACCAGGAGTCAGGAGCCATGCCAGCAGCGCCAGTATTACCAATATGACCAGGGAACCTTTACAAAGCTCTTTTTGCTATGTGTATATATATATATTATTTTTATTTTTTTTTCCTAATTTCAGGTAACCAGCCTGGGCCAACTACCGCTCTTCATATCCCAGCCACACCGGGGCATGCCTGACCTACTGCCTTGGCTGCTTTACCAAACACTCATCTCGCAAAGAAAGACTCGCAATCCCCAGAAGAAAGGAACATCTTGGGTTCAAATCTCCCCTTGTAGTGATGTTTTTTTATTTTAAAAGAAAGGCATACCTTCTGCCACTTCAGCACAGCTTACTCCACACGCATGCAAAATAAAAATAAAAAGTAGTTTAAAAACCTGAAAACTCCACTAAGTCTACATGGGTACCAATTATGTGATGAAGTTAATTTAATTTCTCTCACAAACAACACACACTCACCCTTTTTCCCAAGGCCACTTCACTAAAAGAAATGACCAGAGCAGCTGGTCTGCCAGTCACCGAGATGTTAAATTAAAGATCATTTCCTCTTATTATTCTCAGCAAAGCATGATGTGACCTTACACTAAAAACTACAGTCTGCCTAATTATGGTAGTTTTGTTCCATCAGTGAAACTGAAAAGCTGGTTCATATAATTAAGGTTACAAAAAAAGGAATTTCATTTTTAGTTTTAAAGGCAATTTGTTGCCTTTAAGTGGGAGTGTGACAAATTAGCCCTATGTACCTATATGTTCTCAGTCGTTATTATGTGTAATTTGGAAGAAAGAGAAAACACTCCTAGATTTTAGTAACAAAGCCACACATGTTGATAAGGGAGAAGGAACCCTGATAAACCACAATTTATTCTAGGCATTAGTTAATGAAAACGAGCCATCAAAATAAATATTTCTATTTAAAAGTAGAAACAGAATTATCTCCTAAGACCTTTCTTAGGAAATAGGAATTATTTAAACTTCAATAAACGCTCTACATGGTATTTCACACTCCGGCATTGAACATACATAATTTCAATATACCGCTTTGAATCTTCACTGAATAGTTCAAAATAAAATAAATGAAAAGCATCTGAAACTACTGTTATTCCACAGTAATTACATATGTAATGATTTTTGCAATGACTTAATCTTTGCCCTGGATTCAAATACTGGTCTCATTCTGAACTGTCTGAAATACGACATGAAAACAGAAATATTTTGCTGAATATGACTCCATTCTTAGCACGAAATGTTCTAAATCCCATTTCAACACACTGCAGTCCACATAGCGCACAGGTGACTGACTCAAACCTAGATTTACGATTGCCATTGCGGCTCCTGTGCCAAGTTCTGTTTTCAGTTACATCCATGAAAACTCACGAACAATTCCTCTGAAGTCCTCTGGATCTGCGCAACAGTAACACAATCTGTCCCAGAACTCAGTGGAAAAAAAATAATTCAAAATATTATGACTTCTTTCTTTTACAGCCCTCTACTCTTTAGCGTTCTCCATCCAGACAATCATATTTGACTTCTCTTTTCATATCCAGCTTTCTTTTGCAACGTGTATATTGTAATATTCACTGTTATTCTTGCCAGATTTGCTAGGCAAAATTCCCCAAGTGGCAGAGTCCCTTCAGTTAAACACGGGGTGCGTGTGCCATGCAAGGCTGTAAAACGGGAGTTGTTTATCCAAAGAAATATTAAAAGCAGGACGCCAGTCCAAATAAAACAAAAGCACAAATACCTCTTAGTTGTTTCATGACTGACTTTAAGTTCCAGCCATAAAATGCACAGCGCTACGAGTTTATAAGGCCTAATACTCCATAAGTATTTTCTTTGATATAACTATGAAGTACTTAAAATACCACTGGGTACTGTACAGAACATGTCGCCATGGAGCAATAAACTGCTCCACATCCATAATCAACCTTCCTAGGGACCGTAAGGTCACAGCAGCTGAAACAACAGAATACTTCATCCCCAACCTTCAAAGGGCCCAGAGCACCTGTCCGGCCAGAGGACTCCCCAGCGGGCTCTTAACACGAGGGTGTGCTTGGAAATTAAACCAAAAAAAAAAAAAACCAACCACCAAACCCATCAAAGTTGCTCCCATTTTTAAGCCCCCATGTTTCCCCAGCAGGTTATTATTATGGGACTTGATAAAATACACTATGGGAGGCAGGTGGTGGGAAACAGCAACAGTTATATTTGCCTGGCCAAGTTGGATGTTCACTTGTATCCATGCAGCTCATCATCCCAAGACACGCATGGCCAGTTAAGGCCACATGCAAAAGGGTCTAGACGATCACTAGGAGGGTTGTACAGGGCACCTCTTTCATGGCTTTGGGATGGCACTTTTCTTCTTTCAGACTTTCAACCCCAAAACCTTTCAACCAGTAGCATAGGCAACAGGTTCCCCTCCCAATAACTTCTGCAGGTGCCATATCAAGCCTTATTGCATTGCCTGTGCTATTCACTATTGTCTGTGCTATAAGCTTATGTTTCCTACTGCACTCTGTTCTGGAAATTAAATTCAGTCCATACCAGCTCTGAACAGAAGCTGGGTGTGAAAGGCCTCTTCCTCTGGAAGTAATTCTCTTCAGCATTAATTAAATTAATATCAAATAGAATAAATATCTTCCTACTGGCCTATAACACAATGCAATCTCATCCAGAAGAAACACATTGTAAATGACTATCAGATGTCACCCTTGTTGCCCTGTACGTACTTCTGAGTGGGGAGGAAGGAAGAAGTAAGGGAAAGAAATGCTTTTCTGAACATACATCAATTTAAATTGCTACCTTCCAGGATCTGACAAAAAGAGATCCTTCCCTTTTGTCACAAGACCCCACAGATCAGCAGGTTCCACCCCATTTCTGAGCAGTGTCTGCAGGGCGAGAGGAGGAAGAGGACAGTCATTCCCACCAAGACCTCTTGATTCACCTATGCATCCTTTGCCATATCTACATGCCAATTCCCAGACTAGCAGAGCTCCCTCTAAGAGTCCGGAGGGGAAGATCCAACAGCAGCAGGGCAGAGCCACATGAACGTCTCTGTGCACTGGGATGTCCAGTGACAGAGGCCTGGGAGAATCTAGGTCCCCACATGTAACAAGATAACTGTCCTCCTGCCCCGTGTCAATCACATGAAAAAACCAGCTACAGTAGAAAATACAGAAAGAAAGGAACAAACCTCATATTCCTGACAGGGTCATAGGTCAAAGCCTCCAGAGAGCAGTACAGATTTTAATTAACAGCATCACCTTAAAGAATACAGGAGCTTTCCAAGTGGTAGGCACAACCTGACGGTGTTTTCTACAACAGAGCCTCCTTTATCAGCACATATTACCAGACCAGGCCTTATAAATTATAAAGTCTCAAGGTGAGGAAGCCAGGCATCACACGAACATCTCAACCCCAGTGACAACTCGGTTGAGTTAATTTATCTGTTCTATGAGAGACACTTGATTCCATCAACCTCGAGGAGCACTTCTCTGCAGACATCATTTCAAGTACATCTATTGATCAAGCAGCCTGGCCACTGCCAATCATTTTAAAGTTATTTAGTAGCAGAGCTGCCAGTCACTTATCCACAAATGAACAACACTGGAAGTAAAACTGGCTGGTGGAAAGCAGAAAGCAAACAGAATAATTCATCGCAGTCAAAGGAGATGGAACAATATCAATTTTCAACTCACTCACAGGAAGTATTGATGACAAAGTCGGCATCTTCATATCAGACATAATCAATGTTATACTTAAGTGCCAGAAAAATAAATTAGAAAATAAAACTGTACCTGCTAGTGGATAAGAGATATTGATGATTACTCCTGCCAGTAATTGGTAATGTGCTAAACTGTTCTGTCACTGACCTCTATAAATATTTAAAGTTTTGGTACAGGATTTCCTTGTATGTTTCAACTCTGCTTCCAAAACAGACTGGAGAAATTCCTGCAGTTCAGGCACAAAAGGTAAAGCTTTCCCTCCTTGTCTATATCCAAGGGATATCTGTCAGTCACATGCTTTGCAAAGGGACTTAACGTTATGTTTGAAACAACAAGTATTTGGATTCAATTCCACACAATATAAAAAGTCTTGGTACTCATTTAATATAGACTACTGAGAGTTCCACAGAGATTGCTCGTATTTTATTATGTCACAAAAATAGACATAAGAAACTTAATAAGGCATACCTAGGCATAGATTTGGTTTCTTACTCAAACATAAGTGATAGATGTCACGCAGAAATTACTGCCTCAATTCAGCAGCCAGTGTTATCCCAGAAATCAGAGCTGGAGACTGCAATAGTCATTTCTGCCCTTAAAGTCCCTCTGCCTGTTAATTTTTATCCCAGTTACATGGGAGTGATTGTCTAAAAAGAAAAAAAAAAAAAAAAAAAAAAAGAGACTGAATTACTCTCTGCATATATCTGATGGTGAAAATTAGAGTATTCCCTACCCTGCCTGTCTCTGGGGAGGTTTAACTGACTGGCAGCATCAACCACACAGGTGTTAAATCCACCCTTTTCTTAAAAGTCATTCCTAGTTCTCATCAGCGTAAGCACCAGAACAGAACCTTCTTTATTACCTCGTGTTAATTCCTTCAGTTTTACTTTCCAGGTACATCTCAGAAAGCTGCTATCTCAGTTGTCATCGCTGACAAGGGACTGCTACCTCCGAGTGTTTGGGTGCTGCTGGGGGAGCCGCTCAGTGCGCGGCGCCGTTCCCAGCATCAGCCTCCTCTGCTGGTACCAGGGAGCAGCCTATCGATCCTCCCGGCTCAGTGCAAAGCCCAGCTGGTTGCTAAAAGCCTCTGAGTGAGATACTGGTTGTTTGGAGTCCATTTTTTTCACTGAAAATAATGAGTTCATGCTTTTCTGTGTAGTAGCTGTGAATTCAGGAAGTTTGGGCAGTTTAGTGTATGTTTGTGCTATTGGAGCAGCTGATCTTTAAACCACATAGATTCATTTTTTTCCTTGATGTGAACATACAAAGGTACGTAAGCCACAGCGGTTATGCTTTTATGCTTTACCAATCCAGAATAAAGTCAGGAGAGAAGGAATAAAAGAAAAAAGCTAAAACGAAGGGGGAAAGGATGCTAAGACAATGCAGAAGTCTGCAGCTATTACAAATCAGACTCCATCTAGGAGTTCTCACTCAGGCAAGGTTGCCATTGACAGCCTGAAAGAGGAGTGGGCCAGTCAGGTGTCCTGTCTACAGCTGTCCTCCCAAGGCCCACATCAGCTGTTCTCTCTACCATCCATTAAAACCAACTTCAGACAGGCACAACAGCAGCGCGCAAACCCCAGAAGTGAACAGTGCACAAACAACACAGGAAATCAACAGTACAATTTCATGCGAGTCGAGTCAGTGACGTTGTCTGGCCAGTGTAACAGTGGGCAATCAAAATTAATTACTAATAGGTTGGGGTTTTTTCATGTCATCTTTTTGGACACAAGATGCTACATAACAGCATAAAAATGAGATTTTTTTTTTCCATCTCCTTTGATGAAGCTTAAGGTAGATGAGACAACCATCAGGAATGGACTATGAGTACATGCTTCAGTGCAAGGATGTGGCCTAGGAATACCTTCCAGGGCCAGGTTCCTGTGATTTTGTTTCCTTAAGAAGCAGAAACATTAGGACACCTTCTAAAATCTCCATGTTAAATGTGTAACACAGGTGACAAGTGTATTCATGGCTCTACAGGTGGATCTTCAGGTAAAAGAGGCAGTCTGGGAGAACTGTCTATTCACACGGCTCCCTGCACTTTTTCCTCATTTATGAATACTTTTTTCATACAATCTAGACAGCCTTGACTCTCTCCAAATTCAGTTCTGCTAACACGCTTAGGTTGAGAAGGCAGTGTCACTGGGAAATTGTTCAGCTTTGAGAGAAGAAAAATGGGGGCAATCTTCACTAACAGGTTCCTTTTAGAAGGAAAATTGGTGGGTTAGTTTTTCTTTTTTTAAACAAATCTGTCATTGTTGAGACTTAGGAAATTAGTTGTAACCAGGTAGGCTATCAACAGGCAAATATCCTATGGCTTAATGGCTTGTGGATCACAAGATATGCACAGCCAGACCTTATTATAGTTATCCTCTAGATCAAAGGGCTTTCACATAAATGGGGTGCAGTCTACCATAGCAGAGAGCTGCTGCAGGCCCTCAGGATTTTACTACTTTAAAGTTTTGGTGATTACATAATTGTTTTTTTGTAACTGGAGCTCAAAGCACTGCGTGTAGCTAATAAGCAGGTAGAAGGAAGAAAACAGCTGAAAAGCAAAGTCTTGACAAACAGCTGTAGCATTAAGTGTCGGTCCTAGCCTAAAAGGGTCAATCCCCTTATGAAACAAGCATTTAATCCTTTACAATTTTTAATTAAAAATCTACCAAGAAGCCTATAATACTTTCTTAAGATTTTGCCTATGGAAGGGGAGGCAGGGGAGAGGGGGAAGCAGATCACAAGTTGTTTCAGTTGAGATACTGATCCTGTGCAAAACCACGTTTCGGTGCAGAGAGCTCCCACGCAAACACCACCTCATGAGCTGGTGGTGCAGTGGGGACCCCATCACATACCCATTGCCCAGAGAATTTAATTAAGCAGTGCATCATTAGGGAAGGCCCTTCACCACGCTCTGCTGTAGCCCAGCTACTCCTCCTCTCCACTTCAGCATCCTCTGAAACCGGAGGAAACACAGGCAAACGCACGGTTCTCGCCCAGCCCTGAGACACTTTGCGAGCCCGTCCCCGTGAGGTCAGCATCCCCGACCGGCAGCGGGGCTGCGGGCGAGCGCTGCCCGGGGCGCCCCAGCCCTCCGTGCCCACCCGAGGGGGCAGGGGTAGTGCCCGGCGCTTCGCCCGGGCAGGGCAGAGCGGAGCGGGGCGGGCAGGGCAGGCAGCCAGCTCCGCTTCTAAAAGCCGGCCGGCCGCCGCTGCCCGGGGCGGGGACCCGGTGGGACGCAGCCGGCGAAACCTCCCCCCGGGGACGACAACGCGGCGGCTCTCCCCGAGCATCCCCGCGGGGCTTTTGTGCCTGCTCGGGGCGGTGGCCCGCCCGGTCCTCTCCCGAGGCGGTCGGCAGCGGGAGCGCAGCCCCGCAACAGCATCCCTCCGGGGGCAGGAGGGAGGACCGGGGCGCAGAGGAGCCGAGGGGCTGCGGCGGACAAAGCGAGAAGGCAGACGGGGACCCCCTTCATTCCCCTCCTTTCCCCTCCCCGCAGCTCCGCCGCCGGCGGTGCCCGCGCCGCTGCCGCCGCCAGCCCCGCATCCCGCGGCGGAGGCAGGGCCCGGCGCTACTCCGGCCCCTTCCCCGCAGCTCCCCTACCTGTTCGGAAGAAAGCATCCACCTCGGAGTCGGGGACAGCGCCTTCCTCCGCCGCCCCTTCGGCGGGATTCATGGCTGGGGGAGACGCGGCGGCGAGCCCGGCGGCTGGTAATATCCAGTGAGTTAGGGAGGAGGAGAGCCGAGAGAGAAAGAGAGAAAGAGGGAGGGAAGAGAGGAGGGAGGGAGGGAAGAAGGGAG